>OY723393.1:34912194-35033455 GCA_963210295.1 Ophion ellenae
CTTAAGGTAATCCAATCGCCAGGCTTCAATCCACAGGATTTTCAATTTTCTTTTAAGCTTCACTGAATATATTAATAATTGTCTCTGTAAAATTTCAGGGTCGGTTATCGACCTAATTGCAGAGAAAAAAAAATATTAAAATTGCGTGTTTTTGTGAAGAAATTCCGAGACGACATGCAAAAACCCAATGTCCGGTCGCTACAAAAGTGTATATAATAGTGGGAATCTGTCAGATTTTAAAAAATAATCCGATATACATAAACAGGACTTGCAATAATCCAATGCTCTTAGAAAAAAATTACGCTTATTGACCTAATTTTTATGCAATATCAAGTTTAATTTGAACTTCGGGTATTGGATTTATTACCACTTGTTACGATGAAGAGACGTGACAGCAAGGCACAGCTGAGTTGTCCAATGTTACGATCAGGCCAATATTGGGACCATCGTATAAGCCAACAAAAGAGAAATAATATTGGCCCATTACTGTTCAGCTCTAAACTGAAAACTGGCACAATATCGGCCCATCCCTAAAGCCTGTCCTGGCCCATCTTTAAAAACTAATAAACAACCGTGATAGTTAAACTAAAGTTGCCAATGTAAAAACTGGGGATACTAAAATACTGACAGATCCATTGGCCAAATATTGTTCCGTTATAAATTGAAAACCGGCACAATATCGGCCCATCGTTTAAAACCAATAAATAGCCGTGATGGTTGAACTATATTTGCCAATTTAAAAACTGGTAATGCTAAAATACAAGCAATTACATTGGCTCATTATTGTCCCGTTATAAATTGAAAACCGGCACAATATCGGCCCATTGCTAAAGATTATCCTGGCCCATCTTTCAAAACCAATAAACAGCAGTGGTAGTTGAACTTAATTTGCCAATCCTAAAGCTGGCAATCCTAAAATACTGGCTATTACATTGGCTCATTATTGTCTCGTTCTGAATTGAAAACCGACACAATATCGGCCCAACGTTAAAACCTATCATGGCCCATCTTTGAAATTCATCAAACAGTCATGAAAGATAAACAATATGTGCCAATTTTAAAACTGGCAATGCTAAAATACTGGAAATTACATTTAATTAATCTAAGCCCTTTATTGGCTAAGTGGGTCAGACCATACCTGCTTTTATTTTATTTAAGTCTTGGGTTATTCATTATCTGTATATTGTGCCAGAATAGGCAAATAACTGGCACGTCATATATTAATCGTCTATATTTTGTAGTTCAGTTTTTGTAATCAAGTCTTGGCCTATTATTGGCATTTGTAAATAACCAACATAAGTAAGTAAAATATGCCAATTTTGATACGTGTCATATACGCAAATCAAAATTTATTTCAAGGTTATTCCATGACATATGTATCCATAAGGACCAATCTCGGGCCAATCTTGGCCCGATATAGGTTGAATATTTATCACGCACCCAAACAAACCCAAACAAACTCACGGCCCAATATTCTAGATAGACTAACTTCTAGATAGACCAACTTTGAAGGCCCATCATAGAGCCAGTGGTCCATTTCTACATAGGCCCTTTAAGAGGGCCCACACAGGGCCAAGTGCAATGACCAACATTGGCGCTACAATGAATTAAATCACTGGCCCAATAATTGTTGGCTCTGTTGGCCGATATCGGGCCGTTCTCATCATTTCTACAAAGGCACCTCATTGGTAAATACCCACGGTCCAATATTCTAGAAAGGCTAACTGTGAAGGCCCGTCCCAGGCCCAACGGTCAATCTCTACATGGGATATTTCATTTTCAACCGACATATTTCGCCGACACAAATGTTCCACGCTTTTTACCAGTCCATCCTTGCCGAAGCGTACTCGCTACTACAAAATGGGAGAGAGAAAGAGGGGGGGGGGGCGAGAGAGAAATAAAGAGTAAATAAAAGAACTTAGGAATGTACTCAAGACACGAGTATTCCGTGATGAAGGAACGAGGCGATATCGCCGGGAGACAAGTAAACGTTGAATCGAGAGGAGAAACTTTTTTGCCGCGTCAAACGAAGTGCGCTTCGTTAGACGCACCGAGAATTGGGAGCCTGTGAAGGCGCGCGGAAAGTGAAAAAGGCGCTGGGAAAAATTCGTGTCGGTCGACGATCATCTGGGTGGGTCATAGTTATCGCGCCGCCGCAACGTCTCGTCTCTCGATCGACCCACTGCCGAGTCAGCTTCGAGAGTCAGTCGGTCAAACGGCGAGAAAATTGTGCGCGCCTCAAGCGCGGCCACTCCTAATTGTTTTAGTGACTCGGCACAATTAACAAAATATCAATAGTAATAATCATAATAACGATGATATTCAATGAATCCGTGCCAGCGGGGAGTAACGGGCAGTGAAAGTGGACGGCCTGGTTATGGACGACGGTAGCTCTCCGATGATATCTCGGCAAAAATGTCGAGAGATATAAATCAATATTGCGGCCGAGAGCAATAGAGAGAACGTCAGTTTTGAAGTTGACAACAGACGAGAGCGTCGCCCATTGAGTATGGGACGCGCAGCATAAGCGATTTCCGGTCACAGATTTCCGGCGCCACGAAATTCTCCGGGAGACAGTTTTCTTTTTTCCTCTGCGCAACAGGATAACAAATTTTTTGTGACCAGCATACGAATAGCCCGGAATTTATCGCATGTAGCCTTATGGGGACAATTTCATCTTCTATCCTTCATTTGTCTTGAATTTATCTTCTATCCTTAATTTATCTTTAATTTACCTTAAATTCATCCTCTTTCCTTAATTTATTCTGAATGTGTCCCTTATCCTCTTGATGTATCTTGAATTTATCCTGAATTTGTTCTCCGCCCTTAATTTATCCTCCATTTATCCTCTATCCATAATTTATCCTGCATTTATGATCTATTCTTAATTTATAGTGAATTTATTTGCTATGTTTAATTTATTCTTGATCCTTAATTTACCCTTTAACCTCAACTTATGCTGAATTTGTCCCCTATCGTTAATTTATCCTCAATTTATCCTCAATTTATCCTCTATCCTTAATTTATTCTGAATTTACCCTCTATTCTTAATTTATCGTGAATTCATCGTTCATCCTTAATTTATCCTGAATGTACCCTCTATCCTTAATTGACCGTAAATTCATCCTCTATCCTTAACTTATCCTAATTTTATCCCTTATCCTCAATTCATCCTGAATGTATCATCTATGCTTGTTTTTAAGTGAATTTATTTGCTCTCTTTAATTTATCATGAATTTATTCTGGATCCTTAATTTATCCTGAATTTATCCTCCGACCTTAATTCACCCTGAATGTATCCTGAACCCTAACGACCACAATTCTAATAAATCTGCATTTTCCAGTCAATACTCGTCTCGACGGAAGCGATTCCAGTATAAACCTCACGGAAAAGAGCGTTTCCACATTTTCCAGGTAAACTTTCGATCCTAACGATTCTTCGTAAAATTATTCATTGTACTTCACAAACAATCGCTTCGATTCCCAGACACGCGGAACCGCCGAGACTTCCGAAGAAAGCGAACTGGATCAAAAAGAGAGAAAGCAGAAATGAGGTAAAAAAAGAATGAGAAAGAGTGGCTTGAATGTTGCTTGACAATTTGAGCGCGGTGACGTTTCTTACTGATAGAGCGAGGCAACGACTAAGAGAGAAAGAGAGAGACAGGGAGAAAGAGTCGAACGTCTTGTGAGCTCTGATGCCTTTATTCGAGTGTGTCAGTATTAGAAAAGAGCCAGCCAGAAAAGAACGCCTGAGGTGATGAGAAGAAAACCGGAACTCGGTGGATGCTGCGTCAGTAGGTATGCGCGATACAAACGAGATCTATGTAGTCATCTCTACCTACATATATACATATCTACGTGTAGAAATGTCATATATATATCTGTATATTGCTGTTTAGCTGCGTTAGTATAACACCGTCGACAGTAAAATATATAAAGCTGCAAAGAGTAGAGATCAACGACGTTCGCACAAACGACGGCAGAGAAAGCCAAGGTTAGCGACCTTGCGCATATATATATATATATATATATATATATATATATATATATATATATATATATAAATCTCCGGGTGGAGGTGTGCGTAGAAAAAATTCTGCTCCTCTGCCTCGAAGGAGGAGGGACATTGAAACTTGTCGCGAGTTCCAGGGAGCGACAGCTGCAGATATCTAAACGTGTATATATATATATATATATATATATATATATATATATATATATATGACGGACAAAGTTGTCCTGCCGCTGCTTTTGTTGCTGCTGGTGCTGTCAAAAGTCCCCGAAATATCGCGCGAAGCACGAAGAACTTGCGTCAATGGGTCCCAAAGTTACGAGTAAAAAAATGGAGGAATAGAAGATTGACGGGAGACTAACTCTCCTCCTTGGGGTTTCAAAACGTCTGGTCAGCGATTTACAGACACCCCGCGATTCAATAGAATCAATTGGTCTGAGCAAAGATTTACCATTTCATTGACAATCGAATCCGAGCGTGCCTGATGTGAATTTGGATTGAAAAATAATATTTTTCAATCCATAAAAACTGTAAACGAGTAATCATTTTTTTATAGGAACAAAAACGGTAAAAAGAATAGTTTGTAATGAATAAAAAGGGTAAAAAAAATGATTGGTAATCGCTAAAGACGGTTAAAATAATCATCATTTTTAATCAATAAAATCAAGAAGCTGTATTGCGTTTTGCGAGGGAAAACAAAAAAGACAAGATCAACGGGCTAATCAAATGCCAAGCGGAGTTAATTAGATACTTCGCGATTGGTTATTGGGTTCGCCGACTCTCTCTATATATATATATATATATATATATAGAAATATCCTTGGATCAAGGCTTGCATAACCATGACAATGCAGCATTAGATTTCTTTTCTTTGTGGAAAAAAGTCAGACCGGGATCGTGTACACTCTGTCGTGAGCCGTTATACAACCCGTCGAATTGTGAGCGAGGATCGCGAAGCAAAAGCGAAACGAGGAAAATACGAATCTACTGGAAAATATACATATAGACACATTGAACCCTTTATATCTAAGCAAAGGTAACTATCATCACATCAACCTCTTTGAGGACGGTCCTCGAAGTCTACTGTCGGCAAAATCGTATTTTCGCATGTATACAGGGTGTCCCATTATGAATGGATAATGCTGCAACTGTCGATAGGCCAGATCATGTCCTACTATATGCTGGAATTTCAGTTTAGTCAAAGTCCCACGGTTTTCAAAATAGAATCATCCGCTTTTGGTTTTTCGCATCACATTTCTAAAAATGATAACCTTTTTTACCCGGTTAAAAAAATACTCTTGGTTATTAGTTTCATCTAGAAAAGTATTCTTTTTAACCTTAAATGTTAAGGAAACTGTGAAAAAAGATCTTATGCAGAATTTTCATACAAACCAATTCGAACATCTGACTTTGATAACCAGCGGTGTAAAAAAAATGTAACGTACATCGTGCCTGTTACTTTAAAATGTTGCTTAGATATTGTCGATTCATATCATTTGTAGAAATGTCATGCGAAAAACCAAAAGCAGATGATTTTTTTCAAAAAACAACAGCCCATAATCTCGAAAGCCGTGGGACTTTTACTATACTGACATTCAAGCGTTTAGTCGGACAGATCTAACCTATCGACAGTTGCAGGATTATCCATTCATAACAGAACACCCTATATATATATATATATATATATATATATATATATATATATATATATATATATATGCGAAAAGACGATTTTGCCCACAGTAGACTTGGATATATATAAATATATATGAGTGTATATGATATATAGTCACGTACATATATATTATAAAGGTCGACGAAATAACATACTGCGTAAGTTATACGAGCGAGAGGACGCTGTAATGGAACTCTGCAGGCGGGGATTCCCCGTGTGTGCACCAACAACGGTCCTCTCCTCGCAGTCCTCACTTTTCTTCACGCAGTACCATCGCATCGTTTATGCGCTGTACAGTTCCATCGAGCAAAGAGTCCCCGGAACTTCCGGTTCGCCGAGACTTTTTTGCGGTGACGCGTCCAGTCACCGGCGCAAAAGTCACCGTTGCATGGTGCACGCGAACTTCTCAGCGAGCGAAGAAGCAACGAGCCCGATGTAAATTATACGACTGCAGCGGACGAGCGCGACTTATTTCCTTTATATTTCAATTTGCAGAAGAAAAAAGAATCTCCTCGCAGACAGTCATAAAAAAAGAGGAATTTGCGGAAGAATTCGGCAAACAAAAATTACACCCTAATAAAGAAGGTCGAAAATGGGAGGGTCGTCACCGGGTGCGTATAGGAACATATTCTCGGGAAGTCCTTTAAATCTTTGGGATCCCGGGAATCCCGGGGGGAAGAAAATCGTAACTCGTGTGCAACAGGAGAAAAAGTTGGTCGAAGGGAGGGCGCGCGAGAGAGAGAGAGAGAGAGAGAGAGAGAGACCAACGAGCGTTCTTCAACCGGAGGTACTCCCGTAGACGATCCTAATTCAATGCTCGGAGGCTTGTTCTCCCTCGCCGTTGAAAAGCAGAGAGAAGCGACGACCGAGTGCTAAAGAGGGAAGCTCGTAAACATAAGGAGGCTGGACACCACCGACTCGCGGATACCTTGCGGGGAGTCCGACAATATTTATATCAAAATTTTGGGTTTTTTTCTTGTTGGCTCGAAAGACTTTTTTTTGTTCTCTTTCAAGCTCGGGACTATCAGAACGGGGCGCGCGCGTACTTGCTCGAGCGCATAAATTTTATCAGCGTAATAATGAGGCGTAGATTATTGGGCGCGAATGGTTGGCGAAATTTCGTACCAGTTGGGTGCGTTTCAGTCGTTTCCTGTGTTCTTTGACTCTCTCGCTCTTTTCATACTTTTTTATAATGTTTAAATGATTCTTGTCATTTTTTATATAACTATCGCAATTCTTTAATTATTTTGGTACTTTGTTCGATGATTTTTGTAATTGTTTAGTGATTCGCGTAATTTGAGTAGTTCTTAAACAATTTTTTGTATTTTTGAAACCATTTTTGTAATTTTTAGATCATTATTGTCATTTAGAAATAATCTTTCCAATTTTAAAATCATTTTCGTAGATTTCAATTAATTTTGATATTTTATCGATCATTTTTGTGACTTTAAATTTATTCTCGTAATAGTTTATTGATTTTTTTAAATTTTCTATTTTTTTTCACATTTATTGATGTTTTCGTATGCGTTCTACAATTGTTTATATTTTGATTTTTTCGATTTTTCTTTATTTTTCAAAAACCCTCGCAGATTCAGGTGCAAGCGACGTAAGACCCAAGGGGGACTGCTGATTGAACGAAAAAAAGCCACCAGGAAGACAAGCCGATCTGCGCCGTAAGAAGGCCCAGTAACGAAAAGATACGAAGGACGCGCATGCTTACTGCAGAGAAGCAATTTCATCCTCGGGCGACCCTTGACTCGGTGCCAAAAACGCACTCCCTCCGTGCACCACTATTGTCATCTCTCTCGCACCAACATGCGTCTTCCACCCGCCCAAGCCTCCTCGCGTATTATAACGTTTTTCTTTTTTTTTTTTTATTCTGCCCTTTAACTAACTCATCTCGCTGCTTTTCGACGAGGTATATATCTGCCTTACCCGCCCGAACCATTCTCTTCTTCATTCCACTCCATCATACACCTCGTTTTTTCGCCCCAATCGCCGCTACTTTCTTTCCTCTTTTTTCCTTCTACGTTTTTATTTTTTTCATCACACGCACCTAAGACATTCTTGTCCTTCGAGTACAGAAAGAATAACGACTTCTCGTTAGTAAACGCGTCGGAGCCATGGCCCGAACGGATTTAGCAACACATATATACAGGGTGGCCCGAAAAGTGCCAGAAGGAAAATCTCGGTACCTCGTACTCAATACCTATCGGAATCACCCCCAAGTATGGTCTACGATATTTTCGACTTTTCCAGGATAAAGCATTTTTTATTTTTCTCTTCTGCGTATGTACTTCACTCGCGATTTTTTCTAGTTATGTTATCGTTACGAAGTGCACTGTTAATCAATAACAAATGACCAACTGAACTTTAACGTAAATGCCTTAGATATTGATCAAAAGTTAAAAAATAGCTTCAAAAGGATCAGTCACTAAAGTTCAAGTGATTTAAAAAATACTTATATTTATGAATACTTACATGTACTTGTATACTTATACACTTATATACTCATACTTATATACTTATATACTTATATACTCATATACTTATACTTATAAATTCTCGAATGACTCATAAGTGTTTAGAAAAAAGACAGTGAGAGGAAAAGTACATACACAAAAGAGACAAAAAACCTATGCTACAGGAAGACTAAAAAAAAATTAAAAATGGTTATTTGTCGAAAACTAAAAAATACCGTAGAACCTACTTGGGGGTGATTCGGATAGGTATCGATACGAGGCATCTAAATTTTCCTTTTGGGCCACCCTGCAGATGAGTAGAAAGGAAGAAATCATATTGAAGTTTGCATCAATAAAGTGCAACGACTTTTTTTTTTCTCTAATGGCAATGTTTTTCAACAGATCCAAGCTACGATAAACTTTTTGAAATCCCCATCAGAGATCTACAACCTTACTCTATTAACAGATATATCGGATAACAATGAAAATGAAGAAAAGAAAAAGGATTTCCGTTGCATTCCAACGATGCAAACTTCCGACCCATGCGGAAACCATTCCTTTCTTTACAGTCGATCAGTCAAATAACAATGCTCATGAAATATTACATTTTTCCCATACTTTGTTAACGCTAATCACCATTTTTTGCAATTCCGTCTCGCAACAACAAAAGTAATTAGATTTAAGTTAATTACCATGACATCCAATTAATTAGCATAATAAAGATAATAAGAGAACGATACAAGGAGTCTTCGTTGGTGCAACGAGAACGATGCAAGCAAGGCGAACGTAGCCGTGGGCAAAATCTGCATATACGTACACGCGTATACATTCAAAAACAAACGCACATGTCTATACGGCAAACGTGTGGCATGAGTACATCACGGGAGCAACTAAGTCAGCATGTCTGCAGCTGTGTTGAATATCCCGCTGCCTCGCTTTCGTAACAATGAACGCTTCGCTGCCCAATGATATTATAGCATATATATATAGATATAGATATAGATATAGATATATATATATATATATATATATATATATATATATATATATATATATATATATATATATATAGGAACACACACATATCGATATACAGATATACTGCATACAGACATCTCGGCTACGTGTCATCTTCCATGTTGGCAGCATGGAAAATACTCGAGGCTTCTTGTGCTCCTTCACTTTATGACTTCCCTACTAAAATATTTTATACTTCTAGCATCGAGAATACGTGTGTGGGTGTCTACGCCTTTGTATGTGCAAACACATCCGTAGTTTCTGTACTATGCCTAAGGATTAAGGATGCACCATCTTGTGTGCACAAGATACGCGTATTGAACTTGCTACCGCTTGGAACCCCGACTATAAAAAGAACAGTAGGGTTCCGGAGAGAAAATAACTATGCCGAGAATATCGAATTTTCTACCCAAAAAAGTGTGATTTTGGAGTAACTAAAGTAAAAAAAAGAACAGGGCGAAGGGGGTACTATAGTACCATGGGTCGAAAAAATATTTTTTAGCCGGTTTTGATTATAGATTTTTAATAAGAATCGTCGAAAATTATCCAGTGATTTTTGCAGTCTAAAGTTATACGATGTAAACTTCAATACCATCTTTCGGTATAATAATAAAACTATCGTACGACCAAATGATTTTTCGATAATTTGAAAATTACGAACATGGCAAGCTGTAGACGAAAAAGATCCATTTTTCCACAAAAAAAAACAACTTTAATCATCGGTTATCAACAGATGGATAAACATGTCAAAAAAATCACGCGTCATACGATAAGAAATGTCATAAACTATGCTCGTCCGAATATAAAGTAAATCAGACGAGTATTCCATGTCTCGTATTCACGGCCGCCGATATCAATGTCGCCGGACGAAACTGACCCGTCACTCCGGATAACCAGTTTCAAAGACGTATCCGTGTATGCATAAAAATTAAACTCGGCAAATTATATAAATGAAAATTACACGCAGAAGATAACACGCTCCGGATTGTATATAACGTTCCACGCCAGTTGCAATTTTAGTCAGGTTTGGTGGCTTCGATAATTGCACGATCGCGAAATAGTGGAAGTGATTGGAAAAAAGCAAACGTTTCTCTGCCGCGGAGCTGCTAGCAATGGCCGAGAAACGGTAGCAATGTTGTCAAGAAACTCCCACATTGAGGCGTTTTATGTATCACGAGAACGAGATAGTAACCACGCGGTTCAAACTTGCTTGGACTGCAATATAAAAGCTGGTCTTCGTGCTCTCGCCCCCCCCCCCCATTCTCTCTCTGTCTCTCTAGCCACATATACACGTATACCATGCGATTATGCGCATACATACGGTATACCCGAGTTTCGTTTTTTCAGGTAATGCTCAGCTCCGTTAGGCTGAGCTGAAGTCTTCAAAATCATACACAAATATATATTTATATATACGTGGAGAGGATATTATGAACCCGTTATGCCTATGCTGGCTATCAGCAAAACCAGCTGTTTGGGGGACGGTCCTTAACATCGCTCAAACAAATCACGAGACTCAAGTTTGCACCGTTGAAGGACAATGAAATTCATTTTTCACAGTTCCTTAAATTTCTGTTGCCATATTTCGCCGATAAACGCCACCGCTATTTTTTTCATGCGCAGTTGGAGACCTACAATTTAAGGTAGGACACCCTTAAAATTGACGGGCCGAAAAATGTTCGTTTGTTTACTACTAGATTATTTATTTGGGATTTGGAAAAAAGGTATGTTATTAAGCATGCATCGAACTTATTTCATGTACATTTTTATTTCAAAAAGTTAAAAATTAACTACGTTATGGGGGTGTAATAAAGTCTGTGTATAAACAACGTGGTCCAACGGCCGGATCGATAACTTGACAATGGTTGGTCTGAAAAATTGAAATTAAAAAGTTTTATAATCTATATGAATGTAGATCCCGTTGTGCATAGCCGTTTTACGAAAAAAATACTCCTAAATGGCGGGTGTCCAATAAAAATGTAATTTTGGAGAAATATCATAAGAATGTTTGTTACATTTCAATGATGCAAACTCCAATGCCATGACAGATCACCTTTTCGCATATATATTTTTTCAGATAATAATGAAAATGAAGAAATGAAGAAAATCAAAAAGGAATTTTCGATGCATTCCATCGCTGCAAACTTCAGCACCATACTCAAACTATATTTTTTATTTCAGATGAGCCTGGTTGCAAGAACCACCTACACCGATTGATCGTGCAGCAACGGCGTCACTTTCTTTAAATAATAATAACTCCATTGTTAATCAATATTTTTCAATGAAAAAAACGCAATCCTGCCCTGGGAAAAAAGAGTCGTTGAATGTGCAAAATGCATTTTGTTGTCGCGAAATTTTGTTGTTTCAACAGTTGCTCAGACATGCTAAATAAGCTACAGTTCACACCACTATACTATTTTACCACCAACTATACTGTTTTGTTATGCCAATCAAAAATCAAGTTGAACGTATTTAAACATACATTTTGTTAAACCAAGTGAATTTTCGATGGATGAATGAATTTTTTTTTCAGTGTGGTAAGACTATGTATTAATTGTGTGTAAAATCTCGACCTCGTCACCCCATATACTATTATCAGAAAAGAATATGGAAAAACGACCTGTTATTTGGGTCCCAAGCTCATGAAGTCTCAGTTATCCCTATACGGCGAGCCAATTGTTTTTGTAGGCAAAGAAAACTTTTTTGTTCCATTACATCCTTCCGATCCCCACAATTTGTCAAATTGGACATTTGGTAACATTTTCCAGCTTATATTTGCTCCTACTCCAAGAACAAATCTGTCTGAACTGTTCCATCTCCCTATGACAAGAGTCATCATAACCTAGCTCGGTCACCCGGATGCGCTTCCATTTTCTCCGTGTACACATATCCACATCCTTCGCTATCTTCGCTCCCTGTTCGGGCCCTCAGGCAGGTCGTTTTATGTCCTCGTTCCTCAACTACCTCCAGGCGTCCATCATGGCTTTTCCGTACCATCGATTGCAGCGCTTCCATCTTCGTTACACGGCTCTAGTGGCTGCCACAAATACGCGCGTGACCGCAGGATTCCCCACCCGTATGTATCGCCAAACGTGTATCAGCAGTAAAATCAGGCCCGCAACCTTGGATCTTACGTTCCTACCTGTCCCGCGTGTTCTTTTTTTTTTCGGCGTCGATAGTGAGAACGCAAATTCAACGGCGACCTTTGCGAAGGACGTCCAGAAGAGAGAGGGAGGACATGTAGAGTGTGTGTATTTTTCCGTTTCGCTCGAGTGCTCGTGAAAGAAATTACACCGTATTGCAGCCACGATGTATATGGTGCAATTGCATCAATTGCTCTTCAACGTCGTAGGACAAAGTTAATTCGTCGTGATAAGTCACGTCGAGATCACCGAACGCACTCGCCGTTTCCAGTTGATTGTATCGTACCATGTTTTCTTTTATTTTTCTCCTCACTACCAAGATTTCACCGCCGTCAGCCAAGATAATACGTACAACGTGAAGGAATGTTAAAACGTAATCCAATAAATTCGGGCTTGCTCTTGCGGCACTGGCTATATACGCGTAATACACCTCAACTGTATACATGTACATGCAGTTGACCATAACTCGACTTTTGCTCCGGCGAGCGGGAACGGTTTTCGATCTTATCGAGAGACTCCTCGCGAGAGCGTGCAGATTCGCGGCTAACCAAGTTGGAACGAAAAGTAACCCGGGAACGAGTCTTTCTCGTTTAGTGAACACACGCATACACAGATATGCAAGTACTAGGTATCTATGTATGTGGTACATAGACTTTTTAGCTCGCCGGATGAAACACAGGGGCTCCATGAGCGTTCGCAGGGCACACACAGATGCCAAAACACATAGAAGCAGCCGCAGGAGGAGAGACATCATGATTCAACGGAAGGATTAAAGCCACGGGATCGCTATCTCATTCTCTGCGTCCCGGTCGAAGCTCCTTGCCGTTCCCCGTGTATTGGTGGCTCAAGTGTTCGATACACGAATTGGAGTTTAATGTGTACAACGAGCTTAAAAACAGAGTGAGTCGACATCTTTGCAAGGCCCCAAGCCTCTGGGATCATCTTTCTTTGAAAAGACTAGCAAAATGACACGATGAACGCTCGGTGGTAATCTGCCGTTTTCGTTGGTCCCGTTTTTTTTTGGTATTGCGGGCTTTGGAGCAAGTTGTGCCAGTCCATTTGGGACTTACGAAGAAACGGAAGTCACAGCAGGTGGGCAAAAAGGGTTCGGTGGACGTATCAACTCATTGATGAATGCTGGTCATCAATGAACGGGGTACTGGTGGACATTTTGCAGCGACATCTCATTGAGGAATATTTCGTCATCAATGATTGCTGTGTTGGTGACGATTTTTTAGTGACTGGGAGGCAGAATATGGCTAGAAGTACTAGGGCAACGAGTCAGTCAATTGCCAGTGTAACCTGTGATTGGCTGGAACGTCGTTAAGTATCCGTGACTAAGATATGGGCATCGACGTGCGCACATACCAGCCAAATCTTTGGGTTCCTGCCCAAACCGGAAACCGAATTCCAATTTGATTCTGGCGGACCTAATTTGTCTGTTCCAAAGTACGGGTTTGATTCTTCGGATTCGATTTGCTGAGATTGCTTGTATGATCGGAGATTCTAGAATGGACTCTTGGAAAAGAGGAACATCGCTGGGGGCGTCGCAGATTTTCTCTAGGGTTTCCACTAGGGGATCATCAAACTTTGGGTGCACTGCCTCCGATCGTCGCGGCGGGCAGTCGGAATGGCCTTATTAATTTGCTGATATATGAACAGCCTAGACACAGTTGCGGTAGCTAATCCAGCTTAGCACCGATGGGGATTCATCGGGCGGAAATGCAGCCCTCGTTTGATAGCAACTGGGTGGTGTATGCAGGCTCTATACTTATGTCGAGCGGTGCAGGCTATTTAGGTGAACCGTGTCAGATTTTTGAACCGAGGGGTTACAACTATATGGAGGAATTGGGAGCTGCTATGGCCAACGAAGGGACATGTCCAAACAATGACGGTTTCTAGTGATGTGTCTGTGGAGTCGGAAAAACAGCAACTAACCTCTTTCATTCCATCGAGTCTGCCGAGGCTCTTGGTGCCTCGAAGTGGTGGAAAAGCTGTGTCGTGCCATCCAGCGGCGTTCGGTGCACCGTTGCACGGCCGTGGTTCACCCACGTTCAGGCCTCTCGCTCTGCTCTTGCTCTTGCGTTTGTCGAGCAAATGTTTCGCCCTGGATTTCCTCACTGGCGCGGCAATGCCGTCGTCCTCAGGATCACTCTGGACCTCCCAGCGAGACGGTGATTTGAACCTTCGCCTCGTGCTGGTCGGCGAGGTCACCGGCGAGGTGAGCCTCTGAACGAGGGTGCCGAACATGGTTATCATCGATTGGACCGTGTAGCGGCGTTTGCCAATCTATTCCCGCTTTCCTCGTCCACCACCCGCGAATCTAACGCGAATTTTACTTCGTTGCGGGACTTTCCCCAGCTTCATTCGAGACTGCTCCAAAGGCTTCCAAAGCCGGGTGCAAAAGGCTTTCAGTCACTCTCATTCTACCGTTGCCCCGTCGACGTCAATGAGCGTTCTCGGTTGGGGGCTTAACGCCTCAACGCATACTTCATCGTCTGCAAACGTTCCTCCTGAACGTATTCCCTGTCTTGTCCTTTCGCGACTTTCCGTCTTCTGAGGTCCACCGAGCTGCACCAGCTTCACCAACGGAAGAGGTAGCTGAGTGGCGCGAAAGAAGAGCAGAATGATCCTGTCACCTGGAGATGAAGACCCAACAGCCAGGCAACCCGACAGCAGGGCGGGATGATCTTCACCTCTGAAGATGGAGAGCCAACCTAGGCAAACCCGATAGGAGGGCGGGATGATCTTCCCTCCTAGAGATGGAAATCTAACCCAAACGAATTCGATACTAGGGTAGCACAATCTCTTCACCTCCGGATAGAGGTTCCGGATGATTGATGAAGTGCGAAGTTCGGGAGTTGCAGCAATCGTTGGATCGATTGCGACCAACGGTCCGTGGCTTATGTGCGATGTGTACGGGGTAAGGTATACGTCTGCCGATGAGTGCAAAGGTCCGCAGACGAGAGTTCAGTGTGTCCTCTCAGCTCACCGCGATTCTTTCTCCTCCTCCTTCTCCGTCACCTTTTACCTTCTCTTCTTCACTCCTTCGACACCGCTCGCTCGGGAGCGTGCTGCTCACCTTCGCGCAAACTGAGATCCTTATCGATCTCTTTCTCCCTTACTCTTCGGCTTTCTTCCTCTCACTCTCTTTCTCTTCGGGGCAGCGCACGAGGCTCGGTAAGACGATTGCTTGCGGTATATACGAGCGAAACACCTGTTACTTATCTCGCTGCCTTATTCTGTAAACACGAAGAGATCGGCTCGAGAGCCTCGTTTGTACACACACACACACACACACACTGACACACACATACACACACGAACGAACGCGCACACAGACACTTTTGCGAGTATTGCGCGAGTTTCTTCGAAAATTAAAAAGACCCTCTCGAATTGTCCGAATGCGGTTGCTCGTCGTATCGTCCTCACGTATTTTGGGTCAAGTTGAAAACAAGATCGTCCAATTCCCACGCAGATTTCTCGGATCCGTAGGAGCCACGTTTACCGATGAGATTCCTCGTGATTCGTTGCCTCGACGATGATGTCTCCGGTGGTTCGATCCTCTGACGTGACGGATTTACTTTCGCAATGCTCGGCAAGTTTATCGCGTTTCCAGAGCTTCGCAGCGATAGAACACGTTTGACGAGACGAGGAACGAGCACATGGACGTATATCGCAGGCAAAATAGTTTTCGTGGCGATTGGAGGCGATCAGAGGCCGAAGAGGAGGAGGACGACGTCTCTCGCGGTAGTAAAGATCGTGTTCGGGGTGTTCTTCATGCTATGAACCAGGTAGGTATTCGCCTCGGGGCGTACCAAGCAAACTACCATGGCACAAACCGGCGGCACGCACCTACAGCTCGATCTTGCGCCAACACACGCGGTTTTGTCTGTTCACCACTCTCTGCCTCTTTTCCAACTCGGCTGATTCTCCCACCGTGCGTTTTTATTGTCCACCGTCTATACTTGTTGCGCTCGGAGTCTCACCGTTTTTTCCAAAGGGGGAACGCATGCACGCTGACACACTCGTGTGGGAATCGTTGGAATTATCGTGTCAAATAAACGCCACCTGATGAAAACCAAACGACCGATGTATCATCACCACCGAAATAAACGAAAAACTTCGTTGGCTCATTGGCGTGTCATTGGAGACGTCACGATCGCGCAGTGTTTTGAGTCCAACGTTGACATTCGCTCGACAGAAAAATAAAACGATCCACAAGGTATAGAGACACGCACACGGGAGGACGTAGAGCGAGAACTCCGGGGCACCGGGAGCAAACGCGCGGCTCGAACGTTCACTAGCTGCGTGCGGAATTCAACTGGTCGCGCGGTGAACAGCGGCACCCCCGACCGGTTGGCCTCGCGCGCGCGCGATCCCATACGAAGCCGGCCCGACTACTTACGAAGTCTTCACGTCGTCCCCGTCGCGGCCACGAATATTCACGGAACTCGCCGGACGCGCACGAGGGGCCGAAACGTTGCCATGGCGACCGGCACGCGACGTTCGAGTGGGGCTAAAAAGAGGGACTTGCTTCTAATCGCGCGTGGGGGAAGGGTCCTACCAAACTGTTGCCCACACCTCGCGCGAGACGATACCACCGTCTACCACTCCCCGAAAATCTTTGCGTTCGCGGCTATTTAATATTTTGCGTCTCTCTCTCTCTCTCTCTCTCTCTCTCTCTCTCTCTCTCTCTCCCTCTCTCTCGATCTTCATTTACAGTCTCTGCCGCGTACTTGATAAATACTATTCCGTCTGGTAGTCTTCATTCAAGCAGGGGAGATTTTGGAAACCTCATCGCCGAGCTGTTGGCTTCAAACAGTATCTAGTTCATAGACGTCGAAATCTAGAGAAACGTGCGAATGCGAATGCGTTACGGACGTAACGTATTGAAAAAAAAATCTTTGTCATAATCTTATATTTACCCTTTTATTGTATCGAGTCA
Organism: Ophion ellenae; assembly: GCA_963210295.1. Lineage (NCBI taxonomy): Eukaryota > Metazoa > Arthropoda > Insecta > Hymenoptera > Ichneumonidae > Ophion > Ophion ellenae. Next base: position 34,929,452 of record OY723393.1, read on the forward strand.
TGCTAAAAGGTCAAAATGATAAAAAAGAAAAGCGTGTGCTGAGTTTTATAAAATAAGTTTTCTATTATTGTATAGTATCACTTCGGATTATCAATGTACATGTGGGTTGCGTGCCAGAGGACGACAAGTCCTAGCGCACTATTGAATAAGTTTAATCCAATCTCTCTCTCTCTCTCTCTCTCTCTCTCTCTCTCTCTCTCTCTCTCTCACTCTCTTTTTTTGTTGTTCTGTATAGAGGTTTCTTTTTTCCCGTGTGTGAAGTTAGCATCTCAATTGTGAGCGTCTCACAAATAAACTTCATATAAAGTGGCATCCTGTATAGTTCTACAGTTCTTGATAAGTCTTAATAATAGTTCTGTCGATTTTACTATCGAAAACGCATTTTGAAAAAATAAGATGCTAACTTCGCAAAATGAATCATAGCATCTCATCAAATTTCGCAAATTTGACGATGCCAGAGTTGAAATTGAGAGAGTTCTACATCTTAAACCTATGCTGTAAATAGTTATATCGGTTGAATCTAATTCGAATCGCTAACATTGGATGTAACCAGAATATCCGTAGATGAGTGAGATGCTGTAACATTACTGCGAAGGTCGTACGAAGATTTTGAACGATAACTAGAGGTCCCTCACCCGAGCTCTTGTGTGAGTCTTTCAAAGATCCTCAATAATTATGAATCATTATTTAAAAAAAAAAAGACCTGTACAGGAGTGAGATGATATGGTATAACTGCGAGTTTTGGGTCTTATAAAGCTTTTAAACGATAACTGGAGCTCCCTCACACAAGATCCAAAAAAATGCTGGTCTTTAAAACATCCCCAATAATTATAAATCATTGTCATAAACAAAATATCCATACAGGAGTGAGATGCTGTGGTATAACTGCGAGTTTCGAATCGCATGTAGGTTTTAAACGATAACTAGAGGCCCCTTACATAAGCTCCGAAAGCGCTCTAGTCTTTCAAACATCCTCAATTATGATGAATCATTGTTATAAACAAAATATCCGTACAGGAGTGAGATGCTGTGGTATAACTGCGAGTTCTGGGTGTTATGTAAGTCTTAAATGATAACTAGAGGTCTCTTACACACGCTTTTAAACGTTCCTAAGAATTATGGCTCACTGTTATGAATAAAATATCCATACAGGGCTGAGATGGTGTGGTATAACTGAGAGTTATGGGTCGTATGAAGCTTTTAAACGATAACTAGATGTCCCTTACATAAGCCCCGAAAGCGATCTAGTCTTTCAAACATTTTTAATAACTATGCATCATTGTTATAAAAAATATCCGTATAGGAGAGAAATGCTATGGTATAAGTGCGAGTTTTGGGTGGTATGAAATTTTTAAACAATAACTAGAGGTCCTTCACACAAGATCGAAAGGAGTTCTGGTCTCTAAAACATCGTCAATAATTATACATTTCCTATAGTTAAAAAAAATAGTCAAATTTTGTGCGCATTGTGTGCCCGCGGATTTACTCTATCCTAGTGCACTAATAGTGCACTAATCCTAGTGCACTAGTGCACAACTTCCTCGGAGACCCTAGTACAGAAGCCCCAATTGCCCATTCCGAACCATCCGTAAAAAGGCTCAAACTACCCTTCCACCCAACAAGCCACCGTCTTACCCGATACGTCACACATACTCACAAATTTGTCTCCTTTCTTCTTTTCAATTTGACATGTAGCGTTCCTAGCCTTCATTTATCGCTGTCAGGGGACACTAGGCAAGGGTCTCAACCGTGTATCGCAATACTCAAATAGTGAAAGGAAAGAAAAAAGAAGCAACTCTCCGCCGCGAATTAGGAAACTAAGGAGTGTACGACGTAAACGCTATTGTCAGTGAGCTATTTTAATGGCAGCCTCGTATCATGTGATGAGGAAAACGGCAGCAAAATCGAGATTGCGCGTCAGGCGATAAGTGCACTTTATATAATCAAAATGTCTTGTACGTAGTCGGAGTGGTTGCAAAAAAAATGTCATAAGTATTAAACGTGAAAAGTGAACAGCCTCAATTGCCCTTTAATTCAGATGTGATGTATATGTTGGACTCTGGGGGGAAAATTGCACAGTAGAAGGCATGTCTGTGGGTGTGTGTGTATGTGTACATATACACACACATAGATGTATGTGTGCGCGCGCGCGAGTGTGTGTATGTGCGTGTGTGTGTGTGTAAATACACAGCAACAACAACAACAACAACAATAATAATAATAACAATAATAATAACAACGATGATAATAAAAACGAGAGTACCGCGGGAGATTCGAAGGAAAGGTACTTGAAGATAAATCGATTCGTCGTCGTTCGCCCGGGTCTCTCCTCCGAGCGTAGACTCCGCACATATAAGAGCCAAGAGGACACGAGTGACATAGCTCCAGGGAGCAGGAAGATATAAAGAGATTGCGTATGTAGTGTGGCGAGAGCGTCAATCAGCGTACGTTGAAAGCGAATCTCAATTATACCTTGTCTCATCGTTATACGGATTCGCCGAGAGAGAGAGAGAGAGAGAGAGAGAGAGAGAGAGAGAGAGAGAGAGAGAGAGAGAGGAGACTGAGAGTCACAAAACAAAAGTTGACGCAGCCTCGCACACGCTCTATATAAATGCACATACTAATATTTATCCAAGGTTTCACATCATAATACAGATGTGTGTATGCACAGTCTGGAGTACGTGTGTCACATGGACGTGAGGTATCATGGACCCGACAGCGAGTCGCGTTAATTACTCTCATCCACTCGATAATTACGAAAAGTATGCACGTTTTATTGCCTCATCCGATAATAACGACGATAATGATAAAATCGCTGCAATGATAAATGAAATAATGATGATAATAATGATAATGCGCGAGGTAGAGACGCCCCATCAGACGCGATCAATCATAAAGGACAGCCTCTTTGTCAATGAGCGGAATTGACCAACGTCCGCGAGCGGCCCGAGAGATACACGAGTGAACTTTTGACGAGCCGTGTGTGCCGACTGCCGCGATTATATCTTGCCGCGGAATGAACGTGAAAGTGCTCGTTTTTATTGCGGGTAGCGCAGCGAGTCAACCGATCATACGAGGAACATTTTTATTGAAAATGAGAATACTCTCGAAGTTGAAACTCAATGAACATTTTTTTTTTACACATATACAAAAAGTGCAATTTTTTTGTACTTTTGTTATCTTGTTTGTTATATTGTTATTTGTTATATTTATTTTCATATTTGGGAGGTTTTGGAAAGTTTGGAGGCTTGGAAAAAATCCTAAAAAACTTTCGAATGATTCTCGTAGCCAAAATTGATGAAAAATGCTGGATGCTAGCAAGTTTTGATAAGGTTGAACTTTGCATCGATGGAATGCAACGAAAATTCTTTCTCCGCGATTTTTATTGCAATCTAAAATCATGTTTTGTCGATTTCGAATTGTAGATTTCTGTATAAGGGTGGCTAAAAAATGTTTCAGTGACATGACTGTTGAAGTTTGCATCGTCGGAATGCGACGAAAATTAATTTCCTTTTATTTCTCATATTAAACGCTAAAAAGAGCTATTTTCATGATTTTTTAAATAGGTTTATGTAACAGATATTGAGACAAAATTTACACTTAATAAAGACACTTTCAAAATACATTTAAAAAAAATTATGTCTTTATGTAACCCAAACAAACTTTGAACTCGTTTTTCTCGAAACAACGTTTTTTGACGGCTTGTTGATAAAATCTTCGAAACTACTGAACCGATCCGTATGAAATTTTAACCACATATTCTTTGCTACTATAGCTATAGGGACATACATATCAGGATATAGCTATATATATCAGGGATTTAAAAAAAAATTGATATATACTCTGCCGGAAAGAATTTGGCCAATTGAATTTCGAATTTGGCTAGCGAAAAAAAGGAATTTTGCGTTGGTGGAATGCAATTACATTCTAACGATGCAATCGTCAACCTCGTGCAAGTTGATGATACAAGAAAAAGGAATTTCCATTGCCTCGCCAGAATGCAACGAAAATTCTTTCTTAGCAATTTTTATTCCGATCCAAAATCATGTTCTGTAGATTTCGAATTTTTCGTTTCAAAATGAGAATCCAAAAAAATACTTTAGTGACATGACGTTGAAGTTTGCATCGTTGAATGCAACGAAAATAAATTTCTTTTGGCAGATTTAAGCTACAAAAATCACACAAATATTTTCCCGAATTTTTAATCAGCGACGTACAACCTAAGTCTGCAAAATAAGATTTTTTATAATAATGAAAGTGAGAAATGAAGAATTTTCGTTGCATTCCAACGATGCAATCTCCAACCTCATTCAGTGAGTCCCGAAGCTGAAGCCTGCCTGAATGAATTTGGACAATAGAAAGAAGGTAATCACATTGCATTTCAATGATGCAACCTTCAACCTCATGCAAGGATACAAAAAAAAGAACTTTCATTGCATTTCAACTATTCAAACTTCAACATCACAAAAAAGAGCAGTCTCTTAGACTTGACACTTCTGGTCATTGCCTGTCATTGCGTGCCCCATATATTCTCCTCTTTAGGTTAGTGATAATATCGCTGATTTTTTACTCTTATGATCACGCAGTTTATAAAAAATAATATTAAATCATCGTGTCCCACTGGAACTGGTCTGATCAGCATGAAAACGCCAGATCAACGGACAACGACCCCGACCAATTTGAAGATTTTCCATGAAGACACCAAGCAGCCTGAGCGCCGCGGTGTCTAGTCATCTTGCCGGAAGATTTGTAATCTGTGGCAGTCTAGTGGCTCTGACAGGGAAGCTGGGCACCTGAGACGTATCAATGAACGCGTTTCTCTCGATTCGCTCACAGAGGATGGTCAGCGTGTCGTATGTCATTCCCTTTCCCTAGACGGCGAACGACCTCTCTCTCTGTCCATCTCCCTCCATCTGTTCTTCCGTTACGTCAGCGACTTAACAATTTCATCTTTCGTTCCGGCTCGTAGAGCACCCAAAACGCGACAAAATCGGCGCGTATCGGATTAAGTCTTGAGATCTCAGCCGCGAGACGAGAATACACTTGTAGTATACAGACGTAGTTGCCTAGACAGTTGAAGGCAGTCCTGTATACACGTGTCTTTTTTTCTCTCGAGTCCCTCTCGAAGCGTTTATTTCTTCCAGGGCGCAGTGATGCGGATGTAGGTCAAATGGATATTCCTGGTGTGCGGGGGACGATGAGAAACGACAGGGGAGAGCCTCGATGGCCCTTGTAACATATTATATCTGGACCACGTGGCCACCCGTTGAGAGCATCGCTGCATCATGCTCCGAATGGAATGGACGAACAGACCCTGGATGATCAAGACAAAGAGGAAGAGTCGAAATCAAATTGGGCCCTCGAATTTGATACATGCTCCGCATATATAAATCATTAGGCAGCCCGATGACTCTGCATTCCCATCCTGGGCGTACGAGGACCCGAAGAACCAGCCAGACACGAAGAACCCTCGAGATACACAATGATGAAGGTATTCGTACCAGTACACCGGGTACCAATCGTCAACTACAGTGTACAGTGATTGGCACTCGTCAAACGTTCCTGAATCAAACGTAGATCTTTGTCTCGTCGCGTGTCTTCATCTTGTCGCGCGTGCCTCATTGTTTTCCATCATAATCAGATCGCGCGTTTTTTTTTTCTTCCCGACATGGCATTCCGACACACAAGCCTCTTTCGTGGCTTTCAACTACAGAGTTTGACTTTATAATCCCAAAGTTGGAAACTCTTGGCATCAGAACCCAAAGAGGGTTGGAATTTGTCCGCTTTCCGGTTCCAATTTTGGGATTTAAGAAAAACTCCAGTCGGAAGACAACCGTCTTCGGATCCTGATGTCAAGAGTTTTCAATTTTGGGATTAGAAAATCAAAGAACTCTCTTTTGGAATTTGGAGGAGTCAATCGGACTCTCTCAATATCTTGCGTCCTAGGATAGTTCATCGAAAGATAGGTTGAAGGTGCAGAAACCGTTTTGGCGTTTTGGAGTTTTGGAGTCTCAATGCCACGGCTCTGAGCTTTAAGGGGCTATACCAGTGTGAGAGTTTAAAAAAATCAACGTTTTTTTGCCTTTTTCGACAGTTTATACTTTCAAGAATATCATTATTATTCATATCATTTATATCAATATCATTTTACCTTGCAAAAACGATAGTTAAATCTTTAAACGCGTTTTTTTCGAAATAAGATTTTTCAAATTTGCTGACATTGTAACTCAAAGAGCAATTATCCGATTGACTTGAAATTTGAACTGAGTACTCTTGAATATATTTACTCTACAATGACGTAGGATATTTTTGATTAGATGAAAATTGACGATTTAGCATTGAAAAAAACGACCATTTTATAGGCAAGAAAAGCGACTTTTTTCATAACTACGCCATTTTGTTAGATTTTGTTATTTTTCGAAAATCCTACGTCAGTGTACAGGAAATACAAGTTTAATACCAAGTTTAATACCAAAGTTTAATACCAAGTTTAATACAAGTTTAATACCAGTTTAACGAAATTTTTTCCTTTTTCGGTTTCGGCTACTCAATCGGCCGGAATCATGTCAGCAGTGGAGGAACTTTTTTTTTGGCGCCTCCGAAGGCAGCGGATAAGTCGTTTGGATCTCAATATTTTTCTATGAAAAACTTATGTAATATAGGTCAAATATAGCCAAATATATTCTTAATTTTCCGAAACATTTAATTGGGTACCTTTCTTCCAAAAAATTCCCGAAAATCACCCAAATTTTCAGCGTTCACACTGGTATAGCCCTTTAATAAGCTCCTTCCCCACTTTTTCCGAAATTCTAGGAAAATAAATAACTAGCATCTCTTCTGTTTTTGATTTGATTCACTTTGATTCGAACATGAACGGACGTCTGGCAAGACCTCCCTTCGCCGTTATCCAATAAAGGTTCCGAAGAACTTTTCAATTTAGTCGCTTTGCCATTCCACTTTGGGATTAAAAAATTAAAAAAACTCTTCAGTTGAAAGACCACCCTCTTCGGGTTCTCTCATGTCAAGAGTTTCCAATTTTGGGATTACACCAATAAAAAAACTCTCTTATACAATTTGGAAGTCCATCAGACCATTCCAACACCTTGCTTCCTAGGATAGTTCATCAAATGATAGGTCGAAGGTGCAGAAACCGTTTTGAAGTTTCGACGTCACGACTTCGAACTTTCATGAGCTGCTGCCCCATTTTTTTCGAAATTCTTACACAGGAAGTTTTTTTTTCGTAACTAGCATCTCTTTTGCTTTTATTTCACGACTTTGATTTAGGCATCAGAGGAATTCCGGTGAGACCTTCCTTCGCCATGGTGTTGAAGTTTGCATCGTTGGAACGCAACGAAAGATTCGTTTTTCATTTTATTTTCCATATTTGTATTTTTATAGGCGATCTTTTTTGATAGATTCATAATATGGATCGATAAATAAATATCTTAAAAAAGTAATTGAAGAATTTTTGTCGGTGAAATGTGCCATATGAAATTAAATTCGTTGCTGTCCAACGATGCAAACTTCAGCATCGTTCCTTCGCCATTATCCAATAAACCGGCAAAATCTATGTTTCCAACGTCAGCCGTAACGTAGACTCTGAGTTCTTGTTATTCTTTTTTTCATTTTTTTTTATTTTTCATTTTTTCGTAGAATGCATCGGTCTCGCAGGGTTTGAAGTCTTGCGCGATTCAAACGAATGAATAAAATTCAGCGATAGTCGCGGCGACCTCAGAGAGACAGGGGCAGCAAGGGAGAGCGAGAGGGAGGCAGAAAGAATGTTTCATGCCGCGGATTGCATGCGTGTTTCGTAATATATAATATTATATATGCGTACATACGGACATAAATAAAAATTATATATATATATATAGATAGTTGCTATATGTTGCTATATATATATAAGCAACATATGTAAAACACACGTGAGACAACACAGAAGATGGCAAGAGCTCGCTGATGATCGGGCAGAGAAACGCGGGAGGCACACCGCGAGCTGCAGACTCTCTCGCGACAGCAGGTGGAAGCGAAATAAATTTTGTGCACTATCGCGCGAAATCGTTTTTACAGATTCACACACAAGAGTTGTATATGCGTCCACTTCGGCTTGTCATCCTCTTTTTTCTTTATCTCTTTCCTTCTCTCTCTCTCTCTCTCTCTCTCTCTCTCTCTCTCTCCCCTGGAGCACGCACATGCACACGTGAGTGATTTAAACCCCCCCTCCCCCCTCATGTATGATATAACACGCATAACGTCGGTTCTCCTCTGAGTGTCCGATTACGCAACGGCGAAAAATCTCGAGTGCGCCATAACGTGCGACTGAGCAAAAAAATAAAATAAAAAGAAGCACGAGAGAAAAACAGATAAACTGAAAACGACGCGTGAAAAGAATTCCCGGGAATTCCACTTTTGCAGTTAATTCGCTTGTATTTTTTTTTCAAATTTTTAACATTTTTTTCCCTCCGTTTTTACAGTAATTCTGTTTTCTTTTTTATTAAATTCCACGCTGGGCAAGTCATCGAGCAAATATAGTAGTCGATATCGCAATTATATATAACTAAATATATATATATATATCGAGGCATCATAAAATCAAGTCATAAAATGCATCGCCCATGGTTCTACGATAAATCCCTCGATGTTGAAAACTAAAACTAAAAGTACACTGCATTTTATTATTGCTGTACTTGGAATCCAATTGTTTTCCGATGGATCTTGCGGTGCAATCGTGCCATATTCGTGCAATTTATTGTCAGTCTTGTTACCGCTGCACTTTCTGTGCTCAACTACATACGCGCGCGCATACACACACTCATATATATATATATATTGAAGTTCTTGTTGTATAGACAATGTGCCAGATACGGGAATACGAGAGGGAGAATGTCGAGCGCGTTTCCGGATTTTTTAGCTCCATCTGTATAATACGTTATATATATATAAATATATACAAATGTATATATAAAACACAAAACTAACTTTACGGAGTCCTTCGTATATCGCGTGGCGCGTCATTCATGTCCCCTCTTCTGCACCGTTTATATATATTTATTTTCACCCTGTATATGTATATATATATATATATATATATATACACACACACACACACACACACACACACACACATATATACAAATACAGGGTGACAATTATAAGGTGGACATGTGTATTTTGAGGGTCTTGCGCAAAGATTTTGCGACCCAGGAAAGTATTATTTTTAATAATTTTTCAAGTCCTCTTCGAAAAAAAACATAGCGAATGTTCGTTACGAATAGTATTTGCCAGAAAAAAATAGTCCATTTTAGAAAAAAAATCCATTTTGGGTACAGTAAAATGAAGATAGTTAAATTCCAAATACGAAACACGCGAGAAAAACTTTTTTCGTGTATCTCGTCATCAAGAAAAAAAAATTATCGACCATGCGTTTTGAAATGGATCGATGGTATTTAATTCCATCAAAAAAGTTTTACTTGAGTGTTTCGTAATCGGAATTGAATTGTCTTCATTCTACTGAATTCAAAATAAAATTTCGATTTGTTTCCAGAATGCGCAATTTTTTCTCACAATTACTACTCATTACAAAAATACGCCTCACTTTTTCGGAGAGCACTTGAAAAACATTGAAATTTTTTTTTTTCGTCGCAAAATCTATGAACCAGACCCTTAAAAACACGTGGCCACATTATAATTATCACCCTGTATGTAGAGAGATACTTTTTTGACGTCACCACCCAACTTTTATTTCACTCCGCGTTTCCTTTTGTCTAATGACAGACAATGAGGTTCTGCCACGGTGAAGACCACGTATAGGAAGTCTCTCCCGAGTCGCTTTATGGAAACGGGAGACAGCACACGTGTGCCGCGTTAGCCTTAACAGGTTGAGAAGTCATCTCTCGTATACGCGACACCGAGCTCACAAGTGCGGAGGTGCACTCGAGAGACTTGTGCATCCGGAATGAAAAGGGCCCGGAATATAAATGACCGAGGGTGTTTTTTAAGGGGATATACCAGTGTGACACATTCTAAAAATCGATTTTTTTTGCCTTTTTCAACAGCTTATACTTTCAAGAATATAAGATGCGATTTTTATACTTTCAAGATTTTTATACTTTCAAGAATATGAAATGAGATTTTTCAAATTTGCTGACATTGTAATTCAAAGAGCAATTATCCGATTGACTTGAAATTTGAACTGAGTACTTTTGAATATATTTACTCTACAATGACGTAGGATATTTTTGATTGGATGAAAATTGACGATTTGGCATTGAAAAAACGACCATTTTATAGGCAAGAAAACAGACTTTTTTTTCATAAGTACGCCATTTCGTTAGATTTTGATATTTTTCGAAAATCCTACGTCATTGTACAGGAAATACCTTCCAGTTTAACGACATTTTTTTCTTTTTCGTTTTCAGCTACTCAATCGGCCGGAATTATGTCAGCAGTGGAGGAACTTTTTTTTCGGCGCCTCCGCAGGCAGCGCATAAGTCGCTTGGATCTCAAGATTTTTCTATAAAAAAATTATGTAATATAGGTCAAATATAGCCAAATATATTCTTAATTCTCCGAAACATTTAATTGAGTACTTTTCTTCCAAAAAATTCCCGAAAATCTCCCAAATTTTCAACGTTCACACTGGTACAGCCCCTTAATGAAGGGCACGATAGGCTCGATTCTCATTGTCTCGAATGGCGACTCGAGCAATCGTATTGCTACGAACAATTACACGATGTTGAAACTTGCATCGTTGGCATGCAACGGAAATTAATTTGTAGTTTTTATTCCTACAATGTCTTCACCATCCGAAATCTTATCTTGCACATTTTGGCTGCAGACTTCTGATGAAGGTCCCAAAGAACATTTGAATGACTTGTGTTGCCCAATTTTACCGAAAAGAAAGTGCGGGATACTGAGATTTCGTTGCATTCCACCTATGCAAACCCTAATATCACAAAGTTGGAGAATCCAGGAGACTGGATGGGAAAAGGGGGTCAGGGATGAATGTTGATCCGGTCATGAGAAAATTTCGATACTCCGACGTATTTCGCCTCGCGCGATCTCAGAGCTCATAGGCCGCGTGCACTAAATCGATTGCCCCCCGGAGCATTCTAGGTTGGCGAAAAATTCGAAGTGATAAATTTGCGGAGCACTCGCGAGCTGTGTCCCAGAAACTCAAGACGGAGAAACGTTGTCCGATTGTTTTCTTATTGAGGAAATAAAAACGAGAAAGAGAGAGAGAGAGAAAAGTCTTCGAGTCAAGATGGGAAAGTGCATAGCCACGGCCTAACCCAATGCCCGGCTAAGATCGGGCACAGTACACATCGAGGGTGAATATATATGTATACAGGGTGGCCCGAAAAGAGAACTCCAAAAGGAAAATCTACATGCCTCGTATCGATACCTATCCCAATCACCCCCATGTATATTCTACATGCTATTGAAGTTTGCATCGTTGGACTGCAACGAAAATCTATTTTCTTCGTATTACCGATTTTTTTTTTTTCACATATTTAGACTACAAAAATTACTGAAATATTTTCGAAGATTCTTATTAAAAATCTATAATTAAAACGTGCGAAAGAAAATTCTAGATAATAATCAAAGTAAAGAAATTAAGATTTTAGGTAATAATCAAAATAAAGAAATCGAGAATCAAAATAAAGAATCAAAATCAAAGAAAAGAAAGAAATAAAGAAAACATGCCGACAATCAAGAAAAAATGTTGTCGCATTCCACAGATGCCAACTTCAGCACCACTGTTCTACGATCTTTTTTAGGTTTTGAGAAAAAGCATTTAATTTCTTTTTCGCGTTTTCCTGTAGCACAGATTAAATTTTTTCTCTTTTGTGTATGTGCTTTCCTCTTAGAAGTTTGCAGCAGCAATTCGGAGTCATTGAGACTAGTATTTTGTTTGGGTTTATCATCTGAACTCAACTGAAGAGATCTAGTGAATAGACTGGTATTTCGATTTATCATCTGAACTTCAGCGATTGATCCTCTCAAAGCTCCTTTTTAAACTTTCGATTAAAATCAAAGACATCTACTCTAGTGTTCAGCTAGTCATTTATTCATCGCTCAACAGTGCACTTCATAACCATAACACAAGAGAAAAAAATCGCGAGCCAAGTACATAAACAAAAGCGAAAAACAAAGAACTGTTTTTTTTTCTCGAAACGTAAAAAAGATCGTGGAACATACGTGGGGATAATTTGCATAGGTATTTTCGAGCCACCCTATATACCCATATATATATACAGCAACATGACGTTGCGAGGATGACAAAAGTGTGCCACAGCGAGAACGAGGTGCGCGCACGTAACTACCCTCGGTATATCTATACACGCGTATGTACCTACCAATGTCTGGCAGAAAGGCCTTAGCCCGCAGGATTTGACGTTTTCAGCCTTGCCAATTACGATCTTCTGTCAGACAATATACCTACTACTTACATGAGAGGAATACTATACCGGTGGAACGCGTCGCGTAGATTTTCTCGTGCGGTTCTCGCGAGCGAGTGTCCGGTCGCTGTCGATGCACTCTCGATGCAGTTTGCGCTCGTTGCAACGAGTACACGATTGCCTGTGGCTCTCTCTCTCTCTCTCTCTCTCTCTCTCTTACTCTCTCTCCCTCTCACTCTCTCCAGCATCAGCAAAGTATTGCGTGCCGATCATACCATACATATACACACACACACACACACACACACACACACACACACACACACACACAGATACGGGATGTGTGTGTGTGTGTGTGTGTGTGTGTGTGTGTGTGTGTGTGTGTGTGTGTGTGTGTGTGTACACATACATACACATACATACATACATACATACATACATACATAAATATATGTGTGTGTGTGTGTGTGTGTGTGTGTGTGTGTGTGTGTGGGTGTGTGTGTGTGTGTACACAGACACACACACACACACATTATATCTGTTCATTTCACCGATTCACATTATATCTGTTCTGTTCACCGAATACGTGTGCAGTGCATGCCCTAGGTATGCACCGAACCGTACAGACGGTCCAGAGTGTGAGAAATATTATCCTTTGATCTCGAGGCGCGCGCGCGCTCGCCGCCGTTTTCACTCGCGAGAGACAGTGAATTAACGACTGGCTCGCTTGTATAGTTAGGGAGCTGTGTATCGTGCATGCACGGCGTTTATAGGGTGTATTATCCTATATGTGAGTGCGTGTGTGCGTGTGCGTGTGCGTGTGCGTGCGCGCATGTGTGTGTGTGTGTGTGCGTGCGTACGTGCGTGTGCGTGTGTGTGTGTGCGCGTGCGTGCGTGTGTGCGTGCGTACGTGCGTGTGCGTGCGTGTGTGTGTGTGTGTGTGTGTGTGTGTGTGTGTGTGTGTGGGATCGTGTGTGTGTGAATATATACGGAGCCAACAGCCGGCCCGCTTCGATAGCCCGCGAGCTTCGGCTCACCCAACCCAGATTATCAGACATCGAGGTACATGCATTTTGTACGCACAAGTATGTATGTATGGTAATTTTGGCCACAGCTGTAAATGAATAAATAAATAAGTATTTATATACATACATATGTGTGTGTGGGTGTATATATATATATATATACACCCACACACACACACACACATATGTATGTATATAAATACTTATATATATATATATATATATATATATATATATATATATATATATATATATATATATATATATATATATATATATATATATATATATATATATATATATATATATATATATATATATAGATAGAGCAACCAACACTGGTGGTTGGGCGATCGGGGTTTGGCTCAGGCGATCCTTCGCGTTAAGCACCATTGTGCATGGCCAATACTCGGAGCGGCGACCGCTCAGCCGTGCACTGGCTGACGCATCAACCAGTCAGTGGAAGGCTAATACTTCTGACACCTTGGTGTAGATGCTCGTGTAAAACATCTGTACACCAGAGAAGCAGAAGAATATAGGGCCGTGTACACCGGTACGGGTTTTGCACAGTTTCCTCGTGCCCTGGGAAAAGCCGGTTAAGGGCTCAAGGGGTAAGGCCACAGTAGAATTTTCAAACAATCGATTTTTTGTCGCTTAAACGGTGCTTTATCATCACAAGAATAAGTTACTATTCGATTTATAGCGAGAATTTTTTTTTCCACCGACTTTGAGCGTATAACGTAGGCCCACCTTGGGTACGGCCATACGGTACCTGAAGCTTTAAACGCGTTTTTCTCGAAAACGCTTTTTCCCAATTGGCGTAACAAATAACTTCAACAATTTTCACGTAGCGATATGTCTACTCCGCTCGCACACGCATCAACCCCGAATTTTCGAATCGTTTTCGTGCCGCTATTTTCAAAGATAGGGGGTTGGACGTCAGATAACTTTATATGATTTTTATTATTCCAAACAACTTTTGTTTGAAATCTTTTTTGATCGGGCTATTAATTATCGAGAAACGGCGATTTTTAAGTTTTCAACCCCTATTTCGTAGGGTTGGGGCGAGGTGACGAGCAACATTTTATTGGGGTCACTTTCAGTATGCAACTATCTACCTTCAGTCAAAAATTCATATTCTATACTAAAAAGTGCTGGGTTTTCGTCTCTTTTATTAGACTAAGTAGAAAGAACGAGCGTATGGGGTGTTAAAAAAATAGCATCGAAGTTTCCATCGTTGCAATGCGATTATTTAAAAAAAATTCTTTCTTCATGTTGATGCTTATCCAAAACCTACTTTTTGCAAATTCAGGTAATAAATCGCTGATAACAACACGTAAAATCGTTTGGGTAACCTTCACACCACAAAAAATAATTCACAAGAATTCATTTTCGTTGCATTCCAAAGATGCAACTTTCAACATCGTTCGTTGGAACGGTCAACATTTCCTAGCCCAAATTTTTCAGAATCCTTAAGGGTCTGCACAAGCGTGAAATTCCGAAAATATAATTTTTTGTTTAGGGTCTGGACTTTAATTTGCGACGGAGGTTTGGTAAAAATTCCAAAAATTGATCGAATTATGACAATTTTTGTGGTCACATCACCCACGGCGCCACGGCCAACCTCCCTGCTGTAACCTTTTTTCGTTTGCGTTTTTCCCAGAACATATTTAATCTAGAACAAAATTTAATCGTCCGATTTACTTCATACTCGAACAGAGCATAGTTAAAATTTTGATTTTTCCATGCTTAATTTATATCCATTTGATGATAAGAGATGAAATATTCGGAGGAGGCGGAATTCCCGATCAATACGTGAGGAAGTGTTCGCACATGACCTGTATCGACGTACATACATACTCATTGGAACCAAGAGTTACGCGATGGCCTTGTAGATTTTGAAGCAGAGCTGCTGCGAAAAGTGCTGACTCGAATTATGAAAACGTCACAAAGGCACTCACTATGCGTGCAAGTCTATACAGGCATGCATTAAAATGACGATACGGACTACCGAGACTTCTCTTGACACTCGATATTTCCAGGCTTTTCTTCTCGTTCTTCTCATCTTCCCGTCCCCACCTCCTCCTCGTGCTGCTCCTCTGCTCCCTGCCCCTTCCGGCCAATCGTCCCGTCCTCATACTCCTCTCATCGTACGAACGATGACTAATAGGTTACGCTATAATTCACAATGCTCGCACGCGTCAGGTGTGCATTAACTTAATAGCGAGAGCTTCGGAGAGGTGTTAATAACCGAGAGAGAGAGAGAGAGAGAGAGAGAGAGAGAGAGAGCGAGACAGAAGCGTGAATTGCCAAGCACGTATTACAAGTAAAGCCACAAGGCGCACGCGCGAACATTCAGGAACTTCTTGACTGTTTTTTCTAAATGTTCACAAGCACTCACGTAGGTGTGTATATATATATATATATATATATATATATATATATATATATATATATACACATTAATGTAAAAAATATATATATATAAATTGTATGGCATTCATGCGTATACGTTTTTACAAAAATATCCCTTATCACTCGAACATGCAGGATCCGCATGATCAAAGAGCCATAATTCAACGTACATCACCGATAAAGTGGATGGCAATGACGTATTCACGAGGAATGTCAATAGTGTCAAGAGAAGAAATTTTATATTTTCCGAATTTTTGTTTGACATTTTGTGCGAGACCACTGATCGACTCTATTTCTATTATCTAAACTCTTCTTCACCTGTTTTTGGTTATGGATCTCTAATAAGGATGTTCAAAAATATTTCCGCGACGTTCGTAGGGGATCGTCCATTAATCACGTGAGGTTTTTTGGCCACTTTGTGAGCCCCCCCATGGTGATGTGGGGTCGTCCATAATTTACGTGAGGCTCAAATAGGGGGGGAGAGGATTTGGATAACAGAAACCTCACCACATATCACCATTGGGGGGGGGGCTCAAAAAGTGGCCACAAAACCTCACGTGATTAATGGACGATCCCTAGCCTGAATGTGCCAAAAACAAATGGTGCATTCCAACGCTGCAAACGTCAATACAATGACTCTGAAGACATTGAGGCGTGGATAATGCTAAGTATGGAGACAATTGGCGCTGATGAGTAGGCCCTCGAAGTCAAACGTCTTTGAAATCATCGTTTCCCATACATATGGCTCATATTAGCAACTCGGATATTTAACAGCTTCGTGGATAGAAGACGCGGGGCTAATCGACGAGGCGGCTCTCCGCGGGACCAGAAGGTGCAGACGAGGATATTTTATAGCACGCAGCTATAACGACGGGTCTCCTCGTTCTCTTGTATATCCGCGAGCAAGAGAGAGAAAGAGAGAGAGAGGGAGAGAGAGAGAGAGAGAGACAGAGAGAGAGAGAGAGAGAAACGGATATTCATGCAAAAGGGCAATACTGCCGGCGGTGAAGCTCGTGTCGATGGTTTTCCTTGAAAGGCGCAGAGAGCCGACCACCGGCGCCTCACCACTCGCCTCCTGGCTCGCAACCTCTGACCTAAAACGCACCATCACGCGAACATTTCCGCATGCGAGAGCGCGCCGTCTCGACGAGGGAGAAGCTCCGAGTTTCTCGTTGACGTGAAAAGAGCCACAAAATGAAGAGGATTCGCGGCAAGAAGGTAACGAAGTCTCGTGTTCGTGTTCTCCACCTCGCGTTCCTCACGTCATCGTCACGAAAAACACGTTGGACTCGAGAGATTCGGAGTTGAGCGAAAGTCGAAAGGGTCCAGCGATACTGGAGCGACGATAATCGGGACGAGGAAAAAATTTCAACGTCAAGCCAAATGTGCTTTATCGGGATGATTTTTCTTTGACGAAGAGGAAGTTCGTCGAAGAAATTATTGATGTTGAGGCAATCGCTCAACGTCGGCTTTCTTCTTCCTGTGAGTCTGCATGCTCGAGGAAGCCGAGGGAAAGAGGCGAAAAAAAAAAACGAACGGTAATACACGGGAGGAAGATCGAAGGTAGGTCGTAAGGCAGCCTCGCCATGCGCCATGCAAGAAAATCTCGTAACAATAGGTCCGTGGCGGCTTTTCTTTTTATTCTTCATTATTGTCGTCTTCCTCTTGCTACTTAGACAGGGATATGTATTGGAGGTTGTCCCAGGAACGGTCGGAGGTTGTGACTTTTAACGGTTTCCCGCATACATCGCGCTGCGGCCACACACGTGTGGCCGAGAATGAGAATAGGGCCGATATGACTGCTGTTAGGGCCCTGTTAAGGACCCTGTTGGGCCCTGAGGCAGTCTATATACATATATATTTTTTCTTCTTCACTTTTTATATTATTCAAGAACATTTCGATATCTTGAAATTATTTGGAATAATATTTCTATTCTTTAATTATTTAAAAGTATTTTTATATATTTGAATTATTTAGAACCATTTTTTTTATCTTTATGTTATTTGAAACTATTTTTCTATCTATAAATTATTTAGAATCTTTTTTTTTTATTTTTTCATTGTTTTAAGGTACCACACCTCGGTGAAAAAAAAATTTTGTATTTTTTTTTTTTTCGTTTTCTGAAAGATAACTACTTTTTTTAGATTTTATTTTTTTGAAGATACATTTGTTAAGAATGCTCTCACCAATTTTTTTAAAGAAATTTGTAAAATTGGTGGAGATACAGCATTTTGGGTGAAACCTTTCGAAGGGCACGACCGCGCCGAGCGGCTAATGTGCAGCTTTGAACGCGTTTTTCTCAAAACTACGTTTTTCAACCTAGTTGACATCATATTAAAAAAACTATTCATCCGATTTGCATGCGCCAAGTCTTAAACTATTCGAAAATCCAGTGTCTATGGCACCACGTAGGGATTTTTTTATATAAAGAGCCCTTTCTATTTGTTTTTATGAACGATGAAAATTTTCCATGAAAATCGAAAATAAAATTCGCTGGTCCGCCATTTTTTTTTAGATATCGAAATTCCCCTACGTGTTGCTGTAAACCTATATGTCTAGTTTCTAAATATATGTTTATTTTATTTTGCGGATGAACCGTTTAAGCCATACGGCTTAAACGCTTTCAACCGCCGAGCACCAATTTCGTTGGAGTGTCCTCTTGGAAGCGGCGTACACCGCAAACTATACTTTAGATTCGAGTACAAAAATTTGTTTACAGTCTTCTATATGTATATATCAACTGGGAAGACTAATTTAAAAAATTCCATTCATCGTTTGCTTGAAAATAATTACGAAAAATACACCCTCGTACCCAGACGAACCGTGGTGTAGTGCCTCAAATCAATTTCTATCTAGGATGTAAATGAATGTATTAAAAAAACAGTATTTTTTATTCCTTCCCATAGCGATGAATGGTAATATATAAACTTTTTGAATTCCCCCGTAAAGTGAGCCTTATACGTCGACTACAAAAGTGGCACAAACCATCTTCACGTATTTTCCTAATTTTCACCGGAAATCGTGACTTTTCTGGTTTAAGTTAAAAACGAATACGTAAAAAATTCATTAAAAAATACATTGCGACTCGATTTGTCTCCTCAGCAATACCAAAAACGGAATTTTTCTTGTACTGGGAAGCGGAAAAGTGCAATTACGCGTCAGGTGCTGCGTGGTCGCGTCAAAGTGCTCTAATCCATTATAAGAATCCAATAAACCGATTTTTCTCACGACAGTCCGATTTATTGACTTTTGAAGACATTTCGCAACTATTCTTTACATTTCGTGCGTGAAAACCAATTTTCTTTTAGTCAAAATGAAAAAAAAAAACATAGAAATAACTTCAGCTACCTGTACGATTTTTTCGACCGTAAAACAATATTCTTTGCTATGGTCCCGAAGGAAAAAAATCCATTTCTTTTATTTTTATAAAAATAAAATACTCGAAAGTAATATATGTGACGAGTAATAAAAAGCAAAACATTTTAGATTAGCGAGTCCAAATCTCAGGCCCACGTAAAAAATTCGTCATTAAAATCAATCAAGCCGATTAAAAAAAAAAAGGCAACCTACTACTTTTTTCGTCCCGGGAGATAAGTGACGATACCGCAAGGAGGCGAGTACACAAAAAGTGAAGTGGAAAGGAGAAAAATACAAGATACGTGTGTGCGTAGCCGTATAGATGCGGGTAAAATTGCATCTAATCGTCGAACGCCCGAACGCGCATTTATGTCGAAAGAGCGTAAAAGCAACGAGCTCCCGTAGCGCAGACACTTTACAGGATATAGGATACGCCGCGTGTGAGAAAATCGGAGATCTTCGCGCGCGTTCGCTTACGTTTATAAACGAGCACGATGCGAGAGTCCTTGCGCGCGCCAAAAAAGGTAATTCGACGTGTTCCCGCTTTGTGTAAAACATTTATGTGTATATATATATATATATATATATATATATATATATATATATATATATACAGGGTGCCCCAAAAAGTGACGTCCGATAGAGAAATCTAAAAGGCTCGTATCAATATATATCCGAATGCCCATCATGCGTATTCTGCGATTTTTTTTACTTTTCGAGAAAAAAACTAGTACACCTGACGGCAGATACGGGGTAGTACTTTTTCCCGTCTTAAGGTATTCCTTTCGCGAAGGGCCGTCATTTGCGGGGACTTGTCTGAATCATTGGTAAGTTACAGTGGTGCTTAAGGGGATATCCCTCTCTGGAAACTTCAAAAAGTCGTTTTTTTACATATTGTAATAGTGTAAACGTTCAAGAATATTTTAAGACGAACCTGAAGCTGAAATTGTAAAAATTGACAAAGTTACACCTATTTTAGTGGAACAGTGTTTAAAGTTAAGGATGATTTGCGTGTAACGAAAGCGGACATTAAGGGGTCTTCTCACTTTAGACGCTGAAAAAGGCTATTGTCATGCAATTTTTTGATAGGTTTTTATTATAGATATTGATATTAAGGGGGGATTGTCTTTTTTTTCGCAAAATTTACCGCTTTTTGGGAATTTTTTTGTGAAGAAAGTATACAACGGAAAACTTGTGAAATTTGGCATATAGTTTTATTGATCTGTTTACTACATACAAAAAAATTTTTAAACAATTTCATAAAAAAATCCGCCTCCCACCCTCCTCGACGCGCGATGGTCCTTTTTTGATGGTGTGCACGATTTCTCAAAAACTATTCAACCGATTGCCTTCAAATTTGGACAGAATGCTCAGCTGACATCCTTTTATCGTTTGATGAAGCAAAAAAGCAATACGTTCAAAAGTTTTTTATTTATGACAAAAAATCGATCAATTTTTTTCGAAAAATCGATACTTCAAGTTCAAAACGTCACCAAATCGTCAATTTTTTTTCCCCCTTCATCGAACGATAGCTATATGTGTCTAAAGTAAAATGCTTTTTGGGTTTTTGTTGCAGGATGAACGTGAAGGCTGTAATCGTGCACACCATCAAAAAAGGACCATCGCGCGTCGAGGGGGGTGGGAGGCGGATTTTTTGATGAAATTGTTTAAAAAAAATTTTGTATGTAGTAAACAGATCAATAAAATTATATGCCAAGTTTCACAAGTTTTCCGTTGTATACTTTCTTCACAAAAAAATTCCCAAAAAGCGGTAAATTTTGCGAAAAAAAAAGACAATCCACCCTTAAAGTTGTTACACTTACTAAATACACTTTCGAAATACATTTTGGAAAAAAGTCATTTACTTAAGTCACTATTTGTAGACGAAAATATTCGTTAAAAAAATGTCCTAAAAAATTGTAGGTTTGCGCTGTTGATGAAATCTCGGAGATGGATCATCCGAAACGAAAAAAAAATCAAACGGTTTTAGATTCAATATGTTAATGGCTATAGCGCATATCATACGATTTTTTATATATGCAAAAATAACAAAATGGCGGACATTTTACGAAAAAACAAAAAAAAACGTGTTGTTTCTCCGTTTTCGGCAAAAAAAAAGTAAATATCAAAATAGAAAAAATCCTTAATATGCGCTATAGCTATAGTTATAAAGAATATGTGGTTAAAATTTCATAAGGGTCGGTTCAGTAGTTTCGAAGATTTTATCAACAAGCCGTCGAAAAACGTTGTTTCGAGAAAAACGCGTTTGAAGTTCGTTTGGGTTACATAAATACACAAAAACTTTTTTTATGTATTTCGAAAGTGTACTTATTAAGTGTAACAATTCTTATATAAATATCTATCGTATCCCATGTAGAGGTTGCCATGAGTTGCCCCATGTTACGATCAGGCCAATATTGGGACCATCGTATAAGCCAAAAAAAGAGAAATAATATTGGCCAATTACTGTTCCGCTCTAAACTGAAAACTGTTACCATATCGGCCCATCCCTAAAGCCTGTCCCGGCCTATCTTTAAAAACTAATAAACAGCCGTGATAGTTAAACTAAATTTGCCAATTTAAAAACTGGGGATACTAAAATACTGACAATTCCATTGGCCCAATATTGTTCCGTTATAAATTGAAAACCGGCACAATATCGGCCCATCGTTTAAAACCAATAAATAGCCGTGATGGTTGAACTATATTCGCCAATTTAAAAACTGGCAATGCTAAAATACAAGCAATTACATTGGCCCATTATTGTCCCGTTATAAATTGAGAAATGGCACAATATCGGCCCATTACTAAAGATTATCCTGGCCCATCTTTTAAAACCAATAAACAGCAGTGATAGTTGAACTAAATTTGCCAATCCTAAAGCCGGCAATCCTAAAATACTGGCTATTACATTGGCTCATTATTGTCTCGTTCTAAATTGAAAACCGACACAATATCGGCCCATAGTTGCCCCCAATGAATCATTCAAATTCATTAAACAGTCATGATAGATAAACAATATTTGCCAATTTTTAAACTGGTGATGCTGAAGTACTGCCAATTACATTGGCCCATTATTGTTCCGTTATAAATTGAGAACTAGCACAATATCAGCCCATTACTGAAACCTATCCGGGCCCATCTGTTAAAACCAATAAACAGCCGTGATAGTTCATCGAAATTTGCCAATTTAAAAAATTGGCAATGCTAAAATACTGGAAATTACATTTAATTAATCTAAGCCCTTTATTGGCTAAGTGGGTCAGACCATATCTGCTTTTATTTTATTTAAGCCTTGGGTTATTCATTATCTGTATATTGTACCAGAATAGGCAAATAACTGGCACGTCATATATTAGTCGTCTATATTTTGTAGTTCAGTTTTTGTAATCAAGTCTTGGCCTATTATTGGCATTTGTAAATATGCAACATAAGTAAGTAAAATATGCCAGTTTTGAAACCTGTCATATACGCAAATCACAATTTATTTCAAGGTTATTCCATGAAATATGTATCCATAAGGACCAATCTCGGGCCAATCTTGGCCCGATATACGTTGAATATTTATCACGCACCCAAATAAACCCAAATAAACTCACGGCCCAATATTCTAGATAGACTAACTTCTAGATAGACCAACTGTGAAGGCCCATCATAGAGCCAGTGGTCAATTTCTACATAGGCCCTTTAAGAGGGCCCACACAGGGCCAAGTGCAATCACCAACATTGGCGCTACAATGAATTAAATCATTGGCCCAATAATTGTTGACTCTGTTGGGCGATATCGGGCCGTTCTTATCATTTCTACAAAGGCACCTCATTGGTAAATACTCACGGCCCAATATTCTAGAAAGGCTAACTGTAAAGGCCCGTCCCAGGCCCAACGGTCAATCTCTACATGGGATAAACCTATCAAAAAATTCATGAAAATATCCTGTTTCAGCGTTTAAAGTGAGAAGACCCCTTAAAGCACAAGAACGCTCAAAAGAGGTCCAAACTGCTTGCAGATTGCATGAATTAGATGGGCAACACGATCTCGATTATGAGAAAGGCCACTTATATGGTGCCGGAATCGCTGACTACCGGTAAGACGACAATATTTCACAAGATCGTGTAAAATATGTACCAAAACTTTGAACGCGATTATTTCGAAACTACATATCTCGAAACGGCGGGATTGTGTCTTGAGTAAATTTCTCACTGTTGACTTGAATTTGCACAGTTAGCGTTCAAACTGTAGTCTTTTTCGGTTCACCATCGCATTTTTCTAATTGGATGAACCATCTGTTAATAATAATGACTTTAGCATGCTGTTTTTCAAGAGAAAAATGAAGTTTTCTTTGGAGCAGCTGTCATTTTTCGTTTTTTTCGAAATTTCGAAAAATGGATCGTAACGCCATAGCCAGTTGGATATATTTGAAGGAAACATTTTTTGTTTTTGTTTCAGATTACATTTGAGCCTAGTAGAGATCCCGCCGTTTCGGGCCTTGCCACTGGAAGACTGCAACGCCAACTGCAGCACCACGAACTGTTTGAAAGATGTTCTTCCGAAAAAATTACATTGTAATCAGAAACATGTGTACAAGATGCTGGGAGAAAATTTATTTATTTCAACCAATGTGTCGCTAGAAAAAAATGCATCATTCTGACCCTTCAAATTGGGCTTCCAGAGAGGGTACTCCGTTAATAAAATAAGCCACAATCAATTATTATGCCCAACGATAAACTGGAATAAAAAATTTCGCGCAATTTATTTAGACATTTTTACATTTTCTCTGAAAAGTCCCGACTACGAAAATTCTTCTGCTAGTTACACTTTTCTAAGCTTTATCGTCAATATTTTCTTCAAACATTCGGTAACCCTCTGGTTTTTATTGTTGTTATGGAAAGAATAATATTCGTACGGATTATTTTATTCGATAGCTCATTGTACTTAATATTAATTAAAACAAGATTGGCATATAATATTAACAATAATTATTGACATTAATACTTAACATCAATATTTACCAATGATTATATAAATTATGTAAACAAAAATTCCTAGAAATTACATAGAAAAAAGCTTGGCGTGCAAATACTTTTTCTACACACTGGAGACATATATATGTAGTATATTTTGAATGTAGAAATATAACGTAACTCGATATATATATTATGTCGATGAAATAATATACATACATCGATGGAATCGATTTATCGAATTTAAATCACATTTTATGGTGATAAAAAAATTCATGGAGAAAATTAGTTACCTCATTGGGCGAACATATCCTTGCGTGTAGTAATTTCTTCGACCTCCCATTTTTTACGGCCGCTCGTTAAATTAATTTATTCGATTTTGATCAAATTAGAATGAATTTAGGTCATGAGTGCCGTCTGCTGGGGATCGTGTTGTGGCCCACGGAGCTGGATCAAATGCACATAAATGTTAACTTTTATTGTACATATCATTAAAAGAACATTACATCATGAGGCGTTTATATCATATTACATTACTGTGGGAGTATGGGAATATAATTTCTGAAATTTGGCCCGCATGCTGAAAAGGTTGGCCACTCATGACTTAGATCGTGAATATATTCGATCGTATGATATTTTCTCGACGTTTTTTTCTTATCGTGTGAAAATACGTCGTGTGAAACCGACTAAAAAAATCGTCTTTTCCCTGCTACTTACATTTCGTCTATTTTCAATATCTACCCAATGGATAATTTTTTTTCGGATTATGAATATCGTGACACTTTTTTTTATATCAAAGACTTAAAATTACAGCGGGGAAACTTGAAAAATGTGTTTCCATAATTGAAGGTTTTGAGCGAAATAAACAGCTAATTCTGGGGGTAAATACATTGACAAAATTTAAAAAAAAACAAATTTCATCCCAAATTCTTTTTCGCATGCCGGCCACAAATTGGTAGCTTCATTGAAGTGCCCGGAAGTAATTTCAATGATCACTCTAGTAACTTTAATTGCTTCTGGCCGAATAACTTTGACCTCGTTTGCCATTTCTCAAGTACACTTTTCGGGATAACTGAATTTGTGTTACCACAAACCCCCTGCAAAGCCCGGAACATCAACCTAACAAAGTAAAGAAATTGATTGTTTTTATAAAAAACGTGTCATGTTTTTTTTTTACAATATTATAACCTCCTCGTACGCATTCGATTCCGTTTAATTTTATTTAACTTTTAACTTTTTATACGGAACTTTTTTACGTTCCGTAACGTTTAACTTTTTTATGCGGAAGAGTATCAAAAATTAAGAGACACGTATTTTTTTATCGGCGGAAAAACGGTTTTAAGGGGTCGATAACGTTTTAACGGTACGAGATATAAAAAAATCACATTGCAACTATGTTTATTTTTTTTCTGTACTATGTATTGGAGATGAGAACGATAACGTTATCGACGAAAAACACCCCTATTTTCGAGGGTGCGTTTTACCCCATAAAAGCGTTTTTCCGCCGGTAAAAAAAATACGTGTCTCTTAGTTTTTGATACTCTTCCACATAAAAAAGTTTCAACAAAATCGGAGGCTCACGAAAGGATTTTTTTGTTCGGGCAGTCCAACTAATTGCGGTTGAGAATTCCAAATAAAAATTATCATACGACGTCAAGCAGGAAGTAGCGCGGAATCCATTTGGATTCCAATGTGGACTCCCTTCGTGGGGCATCCCTATCAAATGCATATGGGGATGTGGTAGGATCTGGGGACGCCCTAACAAATTTCTGCACGGGAATCGACGTTTTTTACACTGTTTATACTTTTGTCCCCTATAATTATGAAGTAAACTGTCATATAATTGCTAAGTTTCCGTGTGCTAAGAAAGAAAAAAAGACGACGAAGACTTTGTGCCGAAGTTATCTGTGGTACAGAAACGGGTAATCATAAGGACATTCATAATTTGAAGAAAAAAAACAGCATGTGTTCAAGTGATTTACAGCCACTCGACATTAAAAACAGCCTCTTTTTCTCCTATCATTTTCGGATTGGTGGTATTTTACGCAATAATGCGCAGTTAGAGCGTTAGAGAATCCACTATTAATAAACAGGAGGAAAAAAGTCGAAAAACACTTGTGTACATACTCTACACTTAGTTAGGGTTAGTCAACTCCGTGCGAGGTCTCTATATACAAGTTGATGGCTTGCTACGTGGCTGAGTTCAGTTCAGGATTCATATAAGTGAGCATCAGTTACCTTTTGTCTTCCTCAATTTAGGTAAAATATTCGAAAGATTTGTTATTCAAAATTTTCATTTTCGCAGTTCGTAATAACCAAGTTAACAATAATTTGATTATAACAATTTAACTATCAATCAATTTGTACAAATGTGTTTGATAGTTATTGTAAGAAAGTTTCAGAACTTTTGCCATTTCTTCTAGGCAATTATAGTTTGACGATTTGTAAGAGAAACGTTAGAATCTGACATCCTAGTTCCTCATAATTTCGCTTAAAACATTTATAAAGTGAACTAGTCGCTTTGGCAAGGTTGGCTTTCCCGTACTGACAACTTTGCAAGCGGAAGAAAATACAATAAAGCTATGTTTAAGGCCTTAGGTAACGGGTATAAAATCATGTGCGAATTTAACAATTTTTTTCGTATGAAAAAGTGATTCACTCATAAAATTAATTACACATCTATTTAGTATGAATATCAAGCTGTTAGAAAATATATATATATTTTTTTCGATGTACAAAATGTCTCCTTTTTGTCTCTCGAACTTCTAAATCCTCTGCAAGGCAAAACGTTTCACCGAATTTCGCTCAATTCATTTGGTAAATATTACTATTCATATTCCATTAGTGTGAAAACATTTAGCTAAGGGCCTCAAACACTGTGAAGGCTTTAGTGGGTACGGAAAAAATCGCACACACCCACATACCGCCATCTTTTATAAGTGTGATTCTTTCAATGTTGAATTATGTTTCGAGCCTTTCAATTGAAATTTCAATTTTGTTTTATCCAAAGGCGAAAAATGATCACACGTGAAATGGGGTCGATTTAAATATTGGTAAATACTTTTGAGTGTGGAATAAGAGTTATAAGAGAATGCGCATCAGGTAATTTTTGCGTCTTCTGAAAATAATTGTGTACGAAAGAAAATTGTATATTTTCAGGAAGAACTTCGCAATTATGAGGAGGATTGCACTCGTGCTGCTTGTCGTAGCCGCCAGAGCTGAAGAGGTCGGTGCCGAAACCGTGACATTCATATTAAACCAGAAAAAAAGCGAAACACTGCATATTCACTTAGTTCCCGGGCTATGGTAGGATAAACTTTTGACTCGTACCAGATGGTAAAATCACAGGGAGAGTTTCTGATTATGTGTGTTGAACTTTTGATTCAAATAATACGAATATCTCCGAAAGTAAATTGTTTTTATCTTCGGAGTCAATTATTTCGGCAAGTCGAATATGATTCGTCCATAAAAAATATAAGTTCGTATGTAAAGAAAAACGAAGTTGACCTTGAAATTACCTGGAGGACGTTCACCAAATGAAAAATGATCCGTTCGACACATATTTTAATTATTTTTCTTAACGCGTCAAACCAATAGCGCATGTCAATTTTACTTCGATTGCAAAAAAAACTTATGTAAATGAGTTTCCATGCAATGGCCAAGTCACTATACTGAGAAAAAAAATCGTTCATCCAATATCATTGGTGTTATTGAATGAAATTTCGTTGATTCAATTGTAAAATTGTTGGTGTAAATAATCGAATTGATCAGACCAAACAAAACGCTATTTACTTTAATAACATGATAAAATTGAAAGTTTTTTTTCATTCAAAAGATACATCGTTAGCCGAGAACAATTTTATTATAAAAAATATTTCAAAAATTATCGCGAACAAATTATATAGTTTTGAATGCCTTTTCTGCAGCGAACAAAAAATAGCGTGTCAATTTATAACATGAATATTGATGATTCGAGTACACAAGAAAAATTGAATTTCGCTCGTTTGATTCAGATAAAAATTTTATTGAGCTCATATGTTATTTTATTTTTTTCATCATATCCGATATCGATTTTCAAGTACATTATTCGTTAAAATATTAATATTTTATTTTTATTGGAAAATATTAAGCAAATGTCTGAATTGGTTAATAAATAATGCGAAAATAAAATGTGTTTCTAGCGCATTTGGTTGAAAAAATTCAACCAAATTATGGCCAAGTGCCACCGAAATTACAGGTGTGAGGAAACCCGTAGTTCTTGGAGTAACCGCTAGAAGCCGCACGCGCGCTCGTTTCTCGTAAGCGTAGCGCGAACCGAAAATCTACTTAAACGCCGGAGAAACTCTAAAGACTATCGCTTCTTGTGGCTAAGATCAAAGTGTAGTATCTGTTCTTATCAGTTGAATATCTGATATTCTCTCCATGCATATTCCGTTGGATATCTGAGATTCGCTCCACTTTTATCGTGGATGATCATTCTGATGCTCACTTTTTATTTAAGATTTAAAACAAAATGAAAAACTTACGTCTCACGGCATATTCGTTTCGATACAGTGAAAAAATAATTCATTCTATTGATTATATTTTTGTACGAAATAAAAAATCACATCTTCCAATATTTTATAGTATTGTAACAATCTCATATATCGGTAACACTCTGCGATCAGACATCTATTTGAATCAACCAATATATTTTTTTGATTCAATTGGTTTTTTTTCTCAGTGTAGACAAACCACAATATAAATTCGAGCGATTACTTGATTGGATAATATTATAGGTAAATAATATTTCGAAAATTTCACAAGCTAAGCTAGGAAAGTAAAGGATGGAAAATTGGGCTTTCTATTTTTTTATGTCGACGGTAACCGTCACATCAGTTCTTTTTTTCACATCAGAACGAAACTGCTTTTATTTTGAACATTTTTTATCACAATGCGTTTAGCACAAATTTTAGCACAATGTAAGACTACAAATGGGCCACCTTGAACGTAAATCTAAAAACTGACAATAAAAAAAAAGAACCATCGCTCGAACAATCGTTTGATCTTCGTAATCAAATTGTTATGCTACAGCTCGTCAGTTCGGTGAAATTTGACGACGGTCCCAGTGGAATTTCCGGAATGATGTATTTTGCGCAGACTAATTCAGCCGGGTTTAGCATAAGATTGGACATCCGGGGTCATCCAGCGGGACTATATACTGCTGTAGTACACAATCTCGGTCCGTTTCACGGTCGCTACCGTCCGACGTCGGTTGGACCCGCACGTGCAAAGCGCGATGTGAGCATTAATTGGTATTTCTTATAATCGATTACCCACATTGCCAAGGAAAAATATTTAACTTATATAGGATTTATTTAAATCAAATAGGTTTTTACCTTGTCTCGCGGCCTACTACGTCCATATTTCTTTCAGACATTTTTTTATTTATTTCAGCTATTCTATTTTAATATTAAATATATTCGAATTTAATAAAGATTCGATTCAAATGAATCTTTATTCGCTTACAATGTACACTGTAAATCCCCCCTCTCTGCCGCCCCTTTGATAAGTGTGTTACAATAAAAGCCGACCATTAGTTCAATCAAATAGAAAAATGGTTGACCCTACAAAATTCTATTTAATCTAAATTTCTTTAAATCAAATAGAGACATTTAGTGCGTTTAACTAAATTGTTTTTTTTTAACAGATAAAACCGAATCGCAGATTTATTAGGATTAAATAAAATATTTCGTTATTGGACGATATTAAATACATTTCGATTTGAATAAATAAATGTTTTCAAAATAAATAATTTCAATAATGGAATGCAATAGGAAAAATTTGATTTAACGAAAAGTTTAGTTAATTAAATTTTTTTTAAATCATATAGACGCAGCTAGTTAATATCAATAGAATTTTTCTATCAGTGCAATAGTTCTTGAAATAAGCTTAACAAAAGAGAGCAATATGCAATGATTTCCCGACGGAAATTACTTCGCTTCCTGGTCGACTGCATCCGTACTCTAAGTTCGAATACGAATGTCTGTACGCTGCTCTTTTTACTATTATTATTATCAGTTTAACTTTGAATACGCATTTCTTTTCTTCGCTTCATATGTTATTATTATTATTATTGTCGTTGTTGATTCTGACTTCGGCGTGAAATTTCTGTACCTAGCTCAATATATTACCATTATTATTATTGTGTGCATTTTGGGAGGTGTCTAATATTTTATCCATCTCTATTTCAAAACAGAAGGAAGGTTTCGTGATTCCGCGCGAACCATTGACCATTCTCGATAGGATGTGGATCGATGGAAATCATACATCCTTCGTTACTGTAGTTTTCAACGTATCGTTGAGAAAAGGAGACATTAATAATATTGCGGATTCTATGATCGCTCTGTATGCGGATATACCGTCGAACATAAAAATTTGTTCCAAATCACCAAAACAGGTCGCGACACCCCTCAAGTGGGGGCTCGTGTGAGTATTCCATTCGGGCACCCATTTTATCTGGTATTGACGTTTGCATCGTTGGAATGCAACGGAAATATTTTTTTCTTTCGTATTCCCAAATTTTTTTTGGCACATTTTAGGCATGGAGGTGACTGAAACATTTTTGAGACTCCTTATTAAAAATTTATAACCAAAAGTTGAATTTTTTTCAATAATAATAAAAATAAGAAAATGAAAATATCAAGAAAATTTTTTGTTGTATTCCAAAGATGCAAACTTCGATACCATATATTTTTACGGGGTCGGAATTTTTGTAATTTTATAACTCATTTAATATACCTCTTCGTATGCCCTTGCTACAAACACGCACGCACACACACACATTCTTTTTGCGATTTTTTTTCTTGAAACAAATATAGTTTTCTTCACTTGCACTATTCTAGAGGGTGTAATATTACTTTTATAAGAAATACAATGGATATCAAGGTTAATTTGGATTATAATAAGTAGCAAGTTTGGTCTATTTGCAAATGGTTTTATTGTATTGAAAAATAAAAATTATCCCTCACAGAAATGATACAATTAGTGTTCGTATGCACACATATATACAATAATCATACACACATACACATATGACATGCTTCAGAATGATAAAAATATTGTAAGAAACGAAAATATATATATATTGGAGAAAATAGTCATCCAAAGCATAATCTGTATCGTTGGATACAGAACAGAACAATTAGTCTGTTATAGTGTTTGGAACCCTGAACTCCGAAAATGTATGTAAATTCCATGCTTCAATACTCCATGGTGATCCATGTTCAAATGTTTTGTTTTGCAGGGAATCCCAATAAACTAAAAATCCCTCGCTCCCAAGACCGGATATAATAAGTCACTGAAAAGATGACGTCTGGGATGACAGAGAAAGAATAAGATCATCTGGACTCGACAACGGAACCAAGTAGATTTTCATGGACCCGGCATTCTACGATCTTCATGATAGTGTTTTTTAGTTTGAGCTATTGAAATTCTATTTTTAGTCGCTTTGACGGAGATTGAATCCCCCCCAGGTTGAATTCAACTTTTTTCGTTTATGCATTTCCAAAAAAAGATAACGAAAAAGAGCTCTTCGAAAGAAATAATATTTTTGCTGATTGATTTGATAAAAAGTCGTGAAATTTATAAGGCCTGTACAACATGATGATATACGTGTTATGATGCAGCAATAAAAAAAAACTATTCAACCACATATGAAATTATTATTGGACATTCCGTTGTATAAAACTGAAACTTGCTTCAATATCGGCCCACTGGACTTTTGTTTCACAATGCTTTGTGTTATCGCTATAAATATATAGCGATAATATCGCTGTATATTTGCTGATAATATACATCTCTATATATTTGCTGCGACGAATCGTGTCAGTCGTTCACTAATGACTCTAAGAAAAAGCTTTTTAATTTACTATCATGGGGATTGTTTGAGAAGGTCCCGGAAGATCTGGTGTAGGTGGAAAAAGAAAAGGCGCCAAGTTCTCGTTATACGGAAAAATAATATAAAAGTATATTAACAATATATAATACAAAGATACAGTATGCGTGGAAAATTAGCCCGGTAAATGACGAGGAAAGCCCGTTTTAAAGACGCCGATGAGAACTTTCCCGAACGAGAGCGGACAATGGCCGCCGCCGTGAGACGCGTCCCGACACGCAGAAGAAGGATCGGATCGACCGAGATCTCGACGGTCCGCCCGTAACGCGGTAATATCGCCCGAATTACGCGTTTGTAACTGCGACCCGAGTACTGTACGTTCAGAGGAACTATGGCCCGAAAATATACGATGAGGAATTTCCCGTTTACTGATTAACGCGGTCCTCTAGTTTCTCGACTTTTTTTTTACGGCTCTTTCAATAATTTATTACGGGCAAAGCATCGAAATAATCACTCTCATTGTTTTTGCATAATCTTTATTAACATTTAAATAAGCTTTACAAATTTTTTGAAGTCAAAATATATAATAGAATAAAGGTTGTTAGTGGCCGACAGGAAGACATCAAGTAAAAGAGGTGCTTGACGGTGACCAAGATTGCGGCTGTTCTGCTTATCTGAAATCAAAAAACCAAACGGCATTTTAATCTTCATATTTAAGACTAGCGATTGAACTAGAGTGAATTGTAAATTACAAAAATTGACTTTTTTATACGCTATTGAAAATTACATTCTATTTTTTACTCATTTTTTCTTAAGTTTTACGCTCGTACAAAAAAAAACTATCGAAGCAATCATGATAATCCTAGTTCAATCGCTGGCTTATAACATATTAAAGATGCTGTATAAATTTGAACAAGATCGGTGCAGTAGTTTCTGAAATATCGTGGTCACCGTTTCGAAAAATGGTGTTTCGAGAAAAACTGCGTTTGAAAGTTCGAGCATGTGATTTATACTACAAATTTCATCTCACCGTCAATCTGCTATGCCTGGACCATACAATAGGCCCTCCTCTTCTTCTTGGAAGTCACGCAGAGCTGCTCCGTCTTCCCTTTTCGCGATTCGGGCCTGTTTTACAACATCACTCGTGCGCCTTTCTGAACGGTCGATCCGAGAGCTATCACGCTGTTGAACATATCCTTTAGCTTGTGGGCCGATTTTCACTCCCATGGTTTCCAAGGTCTTCAGGATAGATTTGAATCCTTCGTTGAAGATTATGACAGCGAGAAACGTGGCGATTTCAACCACTTTTGGCCCAGAATGGAGGTGCTTCGGAGCAAAAGTCCAGATTAACGAATTGAGCGACTCGTTATTATTTTGAGTTTCCGCTCCCAGGCATCTGCTTAACAATTCTTCTTTGGATAAATCCTCATAAATTGGCTTTATAACTTTTTGAACTGCTTCAGAAAGAGGCGGTTTATTGTGTTTGAATTGCTCAGCCTCTCCGAGAAGCTCATACCTGCTCCGTTCCAGGGCCGTAACTTGTGAACCACTTCGAATATCGAAAAATCCTTTGGCACACATTTTCTACACATGTTGTAGATGTGATTTATGAAAAAAAAAAAATCGATTTTTTCGACCCGAGAAACTAGAGGACTGCCTTAACCCGTGAGGCGTCGCGTGTGGTCTGTGTAATCGATGAAGAAAGAATGAGGGTGAGTGAGGGAAAAGCCGCGCGATCACGCGATCGATGAGAGGAAATGCCCCGAAAAGTGGCGCCATCGACGACAGCCACGAGAGGATCCCGGCGTAACTCGCTCGTCTAGTTCCCGCAGAAAATTATGAACAATTCTGGAATTACGAATGGATCGTAATTCCTGAACAGGGATGTTTTTCGTTTTTCGTCGATAACGTTTGAACGGTACGTGATATGAAAAAATCACATTGCAACAACGTTTATTTTTATGGTGTACTATGCTGCGGAGATGAGAACGATAACGTTATCGACGAAAAACACCCCCATTTTCGAGGGTGCGTTTCACCCCATAAAAGCGTTTTTCCGCCGGTCAAAAAAAATACGTGTCTCTTAGTTTTTGATACTCTTCCACATAAAAAAGTTTGACCAAAATCGAAGGAGGACACCAAAGTGATGATCGTTGTCAGGACTCGCCAACAAATTTGTGCACGGGATCACGAAAGGATTTTTTTTGTTCGGGCAGTCCAACAAATTGCGGTTGAGAATTCAAAATAAAAATTATCATACGACGTCAAGCAGGAAGTAGCGCGGAATCCATTTGGATTCCAATGTGGTGTCCCTTCGTGGGGCGTCCCTATTAAATGCATATGGGGATGTGGTAGGATCTGGGGACGACCTAACAAATTTCTGCACGGGAATCGACGTTTTTTTACACTGTTTATACTTTTGTTCCCTGTAATTATGAAGTAAACTGTCACATAATTCATTCCGTGTGCTAAGAAAGAAAAAAAGACGACCAAGACTTTGTGCCGAAGTTATCTGTGGTACAGAAACGGGTAATCATAAGGATATTCATAATTTGAAGGAAAAAAAACAGCATGTGTTCAAGTGTTTTACAGCCACTCGACATTAAAAACAGCCTATTTTCCTTCTGTCATTTTTGGATTGGTGGTATTTTACGCAATTATGCGCAGTTAGAGCGTTAGAGAATCCACTATTAATAAATAGAGGGAACAAAGTCAAACAACACTTGTGTACATACTCCACACGGGTTAGTCAATTCCGTGCGAGGTCTCTATATATAAGTTGATGGCTTGTTACGTGGCTGAGTACAGTTCAGGATTCATATAAGTGAGCATCAATTATTTTTTCCCTCCGTCAGTTTAGGATATATATTCGAAAGATCTGTTATTCAAAAGTTTCATTTTCGCATTTCTTAATAACCAATTTAACAACAATTTGATTATAACAATTTAACTATCAATCAATTTGTACAGATGTGTTTGATAGTTATTGTAAGAACATTTCAGTGCTTTTACCATTTCTTCTAGGCAATAAAAAATTTGACGATTTGTAAAAGAAACGTTAAAATCTGACACCGTACTTCCTCATAATTTCGCTTAAATATTTATACAGTGGGATAGTCGCTTTGGCAAGGTTGGCTTTCCCGTACTGAAAACTCTGCGAGTGAAATAAAAGACAAAAAAGCTATGTTTGAGGGTTTAGGCCACAGTAAGGATATAAAATCATGTGCGAATTTAACATTTTTTTTTCGTATGAAAAAGTGATTCATTTATAAAATTAATTACACATCCATTTAGTATGAATATCAAGCTGTTAGAAAAAATATATAATTTTTTTTCGATGTACAAAATGGCCGACTACTAATATTTTCTTTTCTAATCTTTTTTTTTAGTCGCTCCGCGCCGTGACATTTTGCATCCACGATTTTTGACCTAGAACAAAAAACAAAAATTCTCGTCAATCTACATTAGAATACCTAGAGAAGTACGTATGGAATTTAAAAAATATTGTTTTATACAAAAGTTGTAGGTATTTGAACTTAAGAAATGAATTTTTAGTGAAAAATTTCGTTATAACTGCTCATAAAATGAAAAGTTTTCAATTAATCAGAAATTCCGTACGTATTTCTCTGCGGAATGCAATTAGGAACTTAACTTTTAAATTTGAAGCAAATCGAGTAAAAATTGTTGAAGTTATTTGTCACGCCAATTGGAAAAAAGCTGTTTCGAGAAGTTTCGAGTAGTCGGCCATTTTGTACATCGAAAAAAAATATATATATATTTTCTAACAGCTTGATATTCATACTAAATAGATGTGTAATTAATTTTATAGGTGAATCACTTTTTCATACGAAAAAAATGGTTAAATTCGCACAGGATTTTATACCCGCTACTATGGCCTAAGGCCTTAGTTATTGGCACAATTTTTTCTCCATTGTATTTTCATAATGGCAATGTATCGCGGGTATTTGATTAGAAAAATTGCTAACTATCGCTACGCCCAATAAAAATCGTGTATCATAAATTTGCGTATGTAAATATTTATCCAGTTATTTCAATTTTTAAGAAAGTTATAGCACAACGAGATGTTTTTCTGAAAATTAATACTTTCTCAAAGTCAAAATCAAAGTCAAGATGTTGTCTTTGAGATGGAAAATTTCATGGACAATTCCATGGAAATTTCGAATTTCTTGGAATGGAGAACTCCATTCCATGAAAAAAAGAGGATGGAAAAAACCACGGAATATTTGACTACCGTATCTTGCATCATACAACAGTTTAATAAATATCTCGGTGTCGTGTGATTAATAGTGATGGAAGTAAAACGCAAGTACATCACAATAAATAAGATAAAGCGAGGTTTCAAAAATCACTGCGCGTATAAGCTTTTACTTGAAAAATCGTACTCCTTAAATCCTCACACTTTTGACCGATTTTCTCAAAATATGTCATTCTACGTGCCTTATATATATTTCGAGTATTGCGAATGCGTCAGCGCAAAGAAGTTTTTTTTTGTCCCTCGAACTTTCATAAGAGAATGCGCATCAGGTAATTTTTGCGTCGTCTGAAAATAATTGTGTACGAAAGAAAATTGTATATTTTCAGGAAGAACTACGCAATTATGAGGAGGATTGCAATCGTGCTGCTTGTCGCAGCCGCCAGAGCTCAACAGCAAACGGAGGTCGGTGCCGAAACCGTGACATTCGTATTAAATCAGTAAAAAAAAAAGCGAAACGCTGCATATTGACTTAGTTCCCGGGCTATGGTAGGATAAACTTTTGGCTCGTACCAGATGGTAAAATAACAGGGAGAGTTCCTGATTATGTGTGTTGAACTTTTGATTCAAATAATACGAATATCTCCGAAAGTAAATCGTTTTTATCTTCGGAGTCAATTATTTCTGCAGGTCGAATATGATTCGTCCATAAAAAATATAAGTTCGTATGTAAAGAAAAACGAAGTTGACCTTGAAATTACCTCGAGGACGTTCACCAAATGAAAAATGATCCGTTCGACACATATTTTAACTATTTTTCTTAACGCGTCATACCAATAGCGCATGTCAATTTTACTTCGATTGCAAAAAAAACTTATGTAAATGAGTTTCCATGCAATGGCCAAGTCACTATACTGAGAAAAAAAATCGTTGATCCAATATCATTGGTGTTATTGAATGAAATTTCGTTGATTCAATTGTAAAATTGTTGGTGTAAATAATCGGATTTATCAGACCAAACACAACGCTATTGACTTTAATAACATGATAAAATTGAAAGTTTTTTTTTCATTCAAAAGATACATTGTTAGCCGAGAACAATATATTATTAAAGCTATTTAAAAAATTATCGCGAACAAATTATATAGTTTTGAATGCCTTTTCTGCAACGAACAAAAAAAAGCGTGTCAATTTATAACATGAATATTGATGATTCAAGTACACAAGAAAAAGTGAATTTCGCTCGTTTGATTCAGATAAAATTTCTATTGAGCAAATAGGTTATTTCATTTTTTTCATCATATCCGATATTGATTGTCAAGTACATTATTCGTTAAAGTATTAATATTTTATTTTTATTGGAAAATATTAAGCAAATGTCTGATTTGGTTAAAAAATTAAGCGAAAATAAAACTTGTTTCTTGCGCATTTGGTTGATAAAATTCAACCAAATTATGGCCGAGTGCCGAAAATCTGCTTAAACACCGGGGAAACTCTGAAGACTATCGCTTCTTGTGGCTAAGATCAAAGTGTAGTATCTGTTCTAGGGGCCATTCATAAAACACGTGACGCAGTGAGGGGGGGGGGGGGTCAGGCAATTCGTCACACTTTGTCACAGGGGGGTGGGAGGGGGGTCGAGCAAAAGTCACGAGACGCTATAAGCATATTAAATCTGGAAAAGGGTGATACTGAGACGCTGAACATTTTCTGTACTGCCCACCCAAATTTCCGTTTACGAGGAAGTCGCAACTTCTCTGATATCGATTGAGACTCACCTGAAACATCCTCGGGAACACATTGCATTCTAGGTGCATCGTGATAAAAGATTATCAAATTATTTATTATTAATGTACGTGGGGTCGTCCATTAAGGCCTTAGGCCACTCCAGAGGCCGAAAAAATAGGCTTTTTGGGGTTTTTTTTTTCAGAAAAACTACAAAATAAATCGACATTACAAAAAAGGGTGTTTATCATACATATCGGTGACTGTATACAATAATTTTTTTAAGCGATGAATTTCAAAATGGCGGCTGTGCCGCGTTATCTCGAAACTGCATTTTTTAAGTTGGCCGGAAACATAACTCAGACAATTTTCAACCGATTCACTTGAAATGTTGAATATATCTTGAAAAATACATTGTTTATGGAAGTACGTAGGATTTTTTTTATATTGCATAATTCATTTGTTATTAAAAATTAGCTGACGATTTTTTAGGCAAATTTTTGGAAAGTGTAAAATTTCGTCAGATAATTGTTTAAATAAACGTATAAATTATACGTTTTTATATATTACATATATATTTACTTAAAGTAAACAACATAAATTGTTCGTTCTGAAATAGCTTATTAAAATGGTTTTAATATTTTACTTGCTTCTTTTTGTTGAAAGAAAAACGGGAGCAGAAGGGGGGGTCGGGCTCCATGTCACGTAATTTTCAGGAGCGGCAGGGGGGGGGCCCCGGCACCCGTGACGAAACGTCACAGAGGGGGGGGGGGGGGTCGAATATTGATAAAATTTGCGTCACGTGTTTTATGAATGGCCCCTTATCAGTTGAATATCTGTTATTCTCTCCATGCATCTTCTGTTGGATATCTGATATTCTCTCAACTTTTATCGTGGGTGCTCATTCTGATGCTCACTTTTTATTTAAGATTTAAAACAAATTGAAAAACTTACGTCTCATGGCATATACGTTTGGATATAGTAAAAAAATAATTCATTCTATTGATTATATTTTTATACGAAATAAAAAATATTGTAGCAACCGCTTAATTAATTCATCCATACATCTACGGATTGTATATAGAATGATTTCAATAGAATATAATTTTATTCGAAGGATAATGTAGATATCCAGAGAACAGAAGAGATTTTCAAATAAAATAATATGTTATTTGAATCAATCACATTTTCCCTTATTTTATAGTATTGTAACAATCTCATATATCGGTGGCACTCCGCGATCAGACTTTTATTTGAATCAACCAATATATTTTTTTGATTCAATTGGTCTTTTTTCTCAGTGTAGACAAACCACAATATAAATTCGAGAGATTACTCGATTGAATAATATTATAGGTAAATAGTATTTCGAAAAATTAACAAGTTAAGCTACAAGGGTAAAGAATGGAAAATTGGGCGTTCCATTTTTTTATGTTGACGGTAACCGTCGCATCAGTCCTTTTTTTTCACATCAGAACGAAACTACTTTTATTTTAAATATTTTTTATAACAATGCGTTTAGCACAAATTTTAGCCCAATGTAACACTACAAATGGGCCACCTTGAACATAAATCTAAAAACTGACAATAAAAAAAATAACCTTCGCTTGAACAATCGTTTTATCTTCGTAATCGAATTGTTATGCTACAGCTCGTCGGTTTGGTGGAGTTTGACGACGGTCGCAGTCCAATTCCCGGAATGATGAATTTTACGCAGGATATTTCAGGCTCGGGGATTCATATTCAATGTACTATTTGGGGTCTTCCAGACGGAAAATATACTGCTGTAGTACACAATCTCGGTCCGTTCCACGGTAGACACCGTCCGACGTCGATTGGACCCGCACGTGCAAAGCGCGATGTAAGCATTAATTGGTATTTCTTATAATCGATTATCCGCACTGCCGGGAAAAAATATTTAATTTAAATAGTATCTATTTAAATCAAATAGGTTTTTACCTTGTCTATAAATAAAGATTCGATTCAAATAAATCTTTATTTGCTTACAATGTACACTGTAAATCTAAGTATAGTATATGCATAAAATATTTCATAAATCAAAATTGAAATCAAATAATTAATTGAGAGTTTTACCACAACGATTTTGTATCGTAATTCGTCATTCCCTAGCCTTCGGAAATGATTTTTTTTCTAAGAAAATATTCCACCTATATGGAATCGAACCTAGAACCTACCTACTCATAGCTGTGCACGCTGTCGCAGATATGGCATAAGAGACCAAATGAATTCCTTTAATTATTTGTTGTATCACATGAAGTATATCAATTAGTTAGTATCATTGTGATGATTAGAGAGTTTTATCGAATAACATGCTATAGATTTTTCAAACATAACCTATGTGTGTGTGTGTGTGTGTGTGTGTAATTCCTCTCCTTCCGCCCTCTCTACCCCCCTCTCTGCCGCCCTTTTGATAAGTGTGTTACAATAAAAACAGACCAATAGTTCAATCAAATAGAAAAATGGTTGACCCTACAAAATTCTATTTAATCTAAATTTCTTTAAATCAAATAGAGACATTTAGTGCGTTTAACTAAATTGTTTTTTTTTTACAGATAAAACCGAATCACAGATTTATTAGGATTAAATAAAATATTGCGTTATTGGACGATATTAAATACATTTCGATTTGAATAAATAAATGTATTCAAAATAAATAATTTCAATAATGGAATGCAATAGGAAAAATTGTATCTAACGTAAAATCTAGATACTTCAAATTTTAAATAATACAATGGACGCGGTTAGTTAATATCAATAGAATTGTTCTATTAGTGCAATAGTTCTTGAAATTAGCTTAGCAAATGAGAGCAATATGCAATGATTTCCCGACGAAAATTACTTTGCCTCCTGGTCGACTGCATCAGTACTCTAAGTTCGAATACGAATGTCTGTACGCTTTACTATTGTCTGTACTTTTTACTATTATTATTGTCAGTTTAACTTTGAATACGCATTTCTTTTCTTCGCTTCATATATTATTATTATTGTTGTTGTTGTTGATTCTAACTTATTATTATTATTATTATTATTATTATTTTTAATGTGTGCATTTTGGGAGGTGTCGAATATTTATCCACATTATTATCCATCTCTATTTCAAAACAGAGTGCAGGTGTCGTGATTCCGCGCGAACCATTGATCATTTTCAAAGGGATGTCGTTCGATCCAAGTAATGAATACGTCGAAACCTTTACCAAGGACGTATCGTTGAAAAAAGAAGACATTAATAGTATTGCGGATTCTATGATCGCTCTGTATGAGGATACACCGTCCGACATGAAAATTTGTTCCAAATCACCGAAAAAGGTCGCGACACCCGTTACGTGGGGCTTCGTGTGAGTATTCCATTTGGGCACACATTTTTCCTGGTATCGTCGTTTGCATCGTTGGAATGCAACGGAAATATTTTTTTCTTTCGTAGTCCCAAATTTGTTTGGCACATTTCAGCCATGGAGGTAACTGAAACATTTTGAGAATCCTTTTTAAAAATTTATAACGGAAAGTTCAATTTAAAAAACTAATAATACAAATGAGAAAATGAAAATATCAAGAAGAATTTTTGTTGCATTCCAAAGATGCAAACTTCGATACCATATATTTTTACGGGGTCGGAATTTTTGTAATTTTATAACTCATTTACTATGCTTGTTCGTATGCCCTAGCTACAAACACGCATGCACACACCTCTATACACACAACACACACAGACATACACAAACAAACACACACATACGCGCGCGCGCACGCACAGACA
This sequence comes from Ophion ellenae, assembly GCA_963210295.1. NCBI lineage: Eukaryota > Metazoa > Arthropoda > Insecta > Hymenoptera > Ichneumonidae > Ophion > Ophion ellenae. The sequence continues at coordinate 34,971,199 of OY723393.1, forward strand.
CACACACACACACTCATTTTATTATTTTTTCGAATTTTTTTCTTGAAACAAACATAGTTTTCTTCACTTTCACTATTCTAGAGGATGTAATATTACTTCTATAAGAAATACAATGGATAATAAGGTGATTTTGGATTATAATAAGTAGCAAGTTTCTTCTATTTGCAAATGGGTTTATTATATTGAAAAAAAAAAAAATTATCCCTCACAGAAATTATACAATTAGTGTTCGTAAGCACAGACATATACAATAATCATACACACCTACTCGTACACATATGACATGCTTTAGAATGATAAAAATATTGTAAGAAACGAAAAAAATATATATTTTGGGGAAAGTAGTCATCCAAACCGTAATCTGTATCGTTGAGTCCAGAACAGAACAATTAGTCTGATATAGAGTTTCGAACGCTGAACTCCGAAAATGTATGTGAATTCCATGCTTCGATACTCCATGGTGATCCATGTTCAAATGTTTTGTTTTGCAGGGAGACCCGAAAACTAAAAATCCCTAGTCCCTAAGATTGGTAATAATAAATCATTTAAAATATGACGTCTGGGATGACAGATGAAGAATAAGATCACCTGGACTAAACAACGGAACCGAGTAGCATTTCATGGACCTGGCATTCTACGATCTTCGTGATAGTGTTTTTTAGTTCGAGCTATTGAAATTCTATTTTCAGTCACTTTGGCGGAGCTTGAAACCCCCTACAAGTTGACTTCGATTTTTTTCGTTTTTGCTTTTCCAAAAAAAGATAACGAAAAAAAACTCTTCCAAAGAAATAATATTTTTGCTGATTGATTTGTTAAAAAGTCGTGAAATTTATAAGGCCTGTACAACCTGATGATATGCCTGTTATGCTGCAGCAATAAAAAACAACTATTCGACCACATATGAAATTATTATTGAACACTCCGTTGTATAAAATTAAACATGGCTTCAATATCGGCCCACAGGACTTTTGTTTCACAATGCTTTGTGTTATCGCTATAAACACATAGCGATAATATCGCTGTATAATATATATCGCTATATATTTGCTGCGACGAAACGTGTCAATCGTTCACTAATGACTCTAAGAAAAAGTTTCTTAATTTCCTATCATAAAAATTCATCGGCGTTAGACTTTTTAATTCAAAGCAATCACATTACATGCTCAACCTGAAGAAATATTCCGCCATAAGTGTGATGTAGATACTTATAGAAAGGTGTGCGTTTGTATAAGTTGGTTGCACGCAAACTCTTATGGGTCTCTTGGTGTTTTTTTTATACTTCAGTGGAGAGATCAAACTACCTATGTTAAATAATGGAAATGCCGGCAAATAGGTGGCCGGAAATGTGTTCGAAGGAAGAGCCCAGAGCGATGTTAAATGCAAACCCACCGAAATGGGAACTGGAAATGAAGGGAGCCATGGAGGAGGTAGGAGTGGGAGCGAAATGGCAAAGGATGTGAAATGAAGATATGGAGGGAGTGAGAAAAATAATCGAAAGAGCTATACGAATAAAAACCGATCGAGAAATACATGAAGACTGGAACAAAATTGAGAATTCGACATGTTTTAGGGAGTACAAAAATCGAAATGAACATGTAGAAATGAAAGAGTGCTGGGAGGAGAAGGGTATGCGGAAGTATAGGAAAAGGAGGTAAAAAAGGATACGCAGATACCCAATGCCAGTGTTGTAAGAAAGAAGAAGAAAATTTGGAACCCATACTTAAACGCGGGAAAAGAACAAATGAATAACAAAGTGGTAAATGGTTTGGAAAAGTGGCGAAGAGGCTACAGGGGGAGCAGCTCTATATGAGCACAACATACTTACGTCACGCCTTGCCGCTGATATGAGCTTCATAGGAGCACTACAATTTCTTCACGCCGTGACACCCATATGAACCCCATATGGACTCACTTATTGTTGGATATTCGTGAGCCGATTTTGCTAGTGATGATGAATTCACTGCATGCGTACTCGCGTTAGAACAACTTTGCTTCATTTGGATTTTTCATTGTGAACATCATGTGATGCAAATATGACTTGTAGGGGAGCCCTCATAAGCGACACACAGCTGTGTGATTTCATATGCCCCATCGAAGATCTACATATGATGCCAATATGAGCTACATGTGTCTATCTGGGTACACATACGCCGTCTCGATATTGACCGTAAAAAAACCAGATTTCAGCTGGAGCCCGATTTCTGCATATTTACCAAAGATCGGAGAACATCCATGATACTTGATACGATAATAACGAGATCCCAATATCTCAAAACTCGGTATTAGAGCCGAGACGTTAGAGAGCTCAATCACACTATCACTCGTTTGTAAATAACCCCCCCATCACAACACATCGTCCTTATCACCTTAAATAATCACGTAACCGAAAACCCAAATATAAACAATTTAAACAACACCAAATAGTCGTAAGAAAAATGTTTGATAAAAAAAACCAAAAGCAAGCTGTAACCAAATGTAACAAAAGAACACTGAATAGAACTAGTGTACTTACTACTACTACTCGATACGAGCCATCTAGATTTTCCTTTCGGACAACACTTTTCGGGCCACCCTGTATATATAAATATATATATATATATATATATATGTCTTAATGCGAGCGAGAAACGATCTTTGCGAGTGCTTTTGCGTGGCACGTGCTCCCGAGAAATTCCTTTGTGCAACGTTCAATAGACTCGCGAAGGATTCACGTACACCACACACACACACACTGAGAAGAAATGCTTCTTCCATTACGCACGATCGTATATTGGACGGCGCGCGATTGCCCGAACAGGTAGCATACTCCGATACGTATGGTGAATTCCACGTCGGATTAACCGTTCGCCTTATTCAACGGTGATTTAGCGTTTGCTTGGCGCAACGTTCCAAATATAAAATTCGTACAATGCAAAAGTGATTCAGCCGCTTGTTCGCATGTACGCTTCGTATATACGGAGGAGCCGTTCGATCGATTAGATTGGCTTTTTTGCTCTTCACCAAGGTACGTAGTAGGCTGTTGCTTCCTATACAGGAAACACGTGAAATGCCACGTGCGAGCGTGGAAATACGTACGGATAGGATAGGATGTGATTCCTACGTATTGTGATTCCATTGTAGATGGACTTACGAGACGACTGCGTTATTCGACGATCAAATAGAAACGTTTCATCAAAAATCGCTCAGCGAGAATGAGTCTCATCTAGCTTCCGAATGATTTATGTAGATATGATGGAAAACTTAAAACTCAATTTACCTCGGAACTTTAACGTCCATATATATATATATATATATATATATATATATATATATATATATATATATATATATATATATATATATATATATATATATAGGGTGATTGGGGGGATCGCTTGCTAGTTTTTTCACCCTTAGACCCCGTGTCCTAAATGTCGCTGCAATTAATATATGATTTTAGTTTCGTTTTTTTTTTAATTACCCGAAATTTCGCCTTTAAATCGTCATAACTTTTTTGTTTGTTGTTGTAATAGCACGAAATAATTTTTGTTGTATTCTGCAATGTATGTTTATGATAAATAAATCATATGTAAATTGATATGGAAAGGCTATACCATGCTAGTTGTACATATACGTATATTTATTCACCTATATATTTATTTTGTTTTTTGTTTTTTTTTGTTGTCTTTGCTCTGTCCTTTTACTGCTACCAGCTGATTATGTACCAATTTTATTATGTTGATGACATCTAGCGATAAGAAATAGGTGAAGGCGGGAGGAAATTGTAAAAGCGCGAGGGTATACAGGAAATAAAGCTGCTACTACTACTATAAATAAATCATTTGATACAATCGGATTCAAGAAAATGACTCATGAGCTTCCAAAGTCTTGAAAATGCGTAAATGTATGAAAAATGTCAACTTCTAAATTCATTATAAAAAAATCTAAAAGCTATTTCGAGTTTTGCTTCATTTTAAAAAGTTCTCTAGCTTATATCCTTTCTAACAGTATGCTACATGTCATAGAAATCATTCAGTATGCGGTCAAAATGAAGAGAATAAGTTTTTTTATAATAAATTTAGCAGTTGAAATTTTTCATACATTTACACATTTTTAAGACTGGAAACTCAAGAGTCATTTTCTTGAAACCAATTGTCTTGAATAATGATTTATTTATAATAAACATACATTGCAGAATACAACGAAAGTTATTTTGTGCTATTACAACCACAAACTAAAAAGTTATGACGGATTTGAGGGCGAAATTTCGAGTAATTAAGAAAAAACGAAAAAATCAGATCTCAATTACCGTGACACTTAGGACATAGGTCTAAGGGTGAAAACATTAGCAAAGGGCCCCCCCTCCAATCCCTCAAAAATGTGTCGGTACATGCGCGAAACACCCTGTATATGTAGGGCTACTGATATTAGTCACGGTCCCTTGAAGGGGTTGTAGGGCGTGTTTTTCGCTATCAAATAACCCAGTTATGCTTTATTCAAAAGTGAACCGCTTGCGAGATATAATTTTTGTATTTTTTTTCGAAATGAAGGGTGGGCATCTTTCAAAATCAATTAAAGTTAAGCTACACTATCACGCATTTGCCGTGAGAACGGGGAAACAGTGAATAACGCGTACGGGTATAGATGGCCCCATATTCTTCGGATTCTCTGGTGCACAAATGTTTTACTCTAGTATTTACACTAAGGTCTCAGAAGTATTGACCTTCCGCTAGCCGGTCCGTGTTCCAGCCGGTATATGGCTAAGCGGTCACCGCTCCGAGTATCGGCAATGCACAACGCTGCTGAACTCGAAGTATCGTCGAAAACCCGATCGCCTATCTATCGGTGTGTTATTTATTAAAGTTACATATATCATTATAACAAAATAGATTGCCCGAGTTTATTGTTCTAAATTGATTATTTACATATATATGCGTAGGGGTGTAATCTCTCCGAAGATATTTATTGTATAATCATATAAGCTTTTTTATTATGTAGCACGACGGCTCCGAGTATATTTAAGGCCTTAGGCCACAGTAACGGGTATAAAATTATGTGCGAATTTACCAATTTTTTTTTCGTGTGAAAAAGTGATTCACTCGTAAAATTAATTACACATCTATTTAGTATGAATATCAAGCTGTTAGAAAAAATATATATTTTTTTCGATGTACAAAATGACCGACTACTAATATTTTCTTTTGTTATCTTTTTTTACGCGTGACATTTAGCATCCGCAATTTTTTACCTAAAACAAAAAACAAAAATTCTCGTTAATCTACATTAGAATACCTAGAGAAGTACGTAGGGAATGTAAAAAATATTGTTTTATTCAAATGTTGTAGGTATTTGAACTTACGAAATGAATTTTCAGTGAAAAAATTCGTTATAACTGCTCATAACCTGCTCATAAAATGAAAAGTTTTCGATTAACTAAATTTTAAGCAAATCGAGTGAAAATGGTTGAAGTTATTTGTCACGCCAATTGGAAAAAAGCTGTTTTGAGAAGTTTCGAGTAGTCGGCCATTTTGTACATCGAAAAAAAAATTTCCAACAGCTCGATATTCATACTAAATAGATGTGTAATTGATTTTATGAGTGAATCACTTTTTCATACGAAAAAAAATTGTTAAATTCGCACATGATTTTATACCCGTTACTGTGGCCTAAGGCCTTAAAGTACAAATAAAATCACTTGCGCGTGGGAACAGTAGACCTATGTGTGCAACTACGTATGCCCACGAGGATGAAACTCGACTGGAGCAACAAATGACGATATTCTCGGCAAAAGGCACAGCAGTACGGTATGACTACTCTCCCACGCGGTGCCTGTATTTCAAGTAAGCCATTTTGTTAGATACATGATGTTTGTTTTTCCGAATATCATTGAACACTGCTAATAACTTCAACACATGCCAGCTCGTGGAAAATGGAAGACCAAGTTGCCTTCGTTGGCTCCAGGGTATTTTTTTCTGATAGTGGAGCAGGCGGAAAGTGTCACCAGACGAGGAGGAAAACTCGGCCGTTCTCTGGATACGGTAAACGCTTCGCCGAGTTCTTTTGACTAGAAATAGTAACGCGCAATACGAACCCGTATGAATGTAATACCAGTCCGTATGTGTCTGTTTATGAGTGCGCATTTTCTGCGGAACGAGAACTCCGCGGGAAGTACAAAGAGCCCTTTGTTTCGCTACTTTTGATGAACTAGATGAATAATATCCCGATTAACTGCAAAACCTCGCGCGTGCGAGCTCAGCTCTATTCAGCAAATGAAAAGGAAATCGCGGATCCGAAGAACCGACGTCAGCCTTCGAAAAGAGAGCAACCGACAATGGTGGAACGTGCGTACAATAGCGCGTCCGAGGACACGATGAATGAACGTCATTTTTATGAACCAACCATTTTTTATGAGGTGAATGAAATCGTATCACTAAATGTCGAAGTGAGGCTTGTGTTGCATGGCAAGCAAAGAACAACAGCATTTTAGTGAGTAACTAGCATCGCGGTTTGATGATTCGATATGCTATTGGTGTAAGAAGTAAGTTAGCGAAGTGCTGTTGCCTTTTACTGTCCGTGAAGTTGGCAGCATCATTTAGCTGATCTACCAGGTGTAGAAGTATGAAACCGGAATTTTTTTGTAAAAATTAGACGTCTGTTGTTTGAAAATGATAAAAAATATTTCATTCAAAATAATCTCCATTGCTATTTATACAGTTTTCCCACCTCTCCGGCAGTTTATGAATGCTACGCCAGAAAAACAGTTCTTCTTTTGAAGCGAACCAGTTGTCGAGCCATTTTCGTACATTTTCATACGAATTGAAGCGTCGTTTAGCGAGAGCGTGTCCCATTGATGCGAATAGATGATAATCGGACGGAGCCAAGTCTGGAGAATAAGCCGCATGCGCTAGTATTTCCCAACTGAACGCCTCGATCGTTGCTCTTACCAGTTTTGCTATGTGCGATGGAGCATTATCATGGAGTAAAATGACTTTGTGTTGCCTTTTTCCATATTCCGGTCTTTCAAACGAATGGAACCGGCTTTCTGCGTCACATTCAATTGATCCGCGAGTTCTTGTTGACTTTGAGTATCATCTTCATCCAATAAGGCTTGCAATTCGTTGTCTGCGAACTTTTTCGGTGGTTTCCCACGCTCTTCGTTTCTCACGACAAAATCACCACTTTTCAACTTATTGATCCACTCGAAACACTGTGTTTTACCAAGAGCATGTTCACCGTGAGCTCCGACAAGCATTCGATGCGAATCTGCAGCAGTTTTCTTCAAATGATAACAGAAAACCAATGCTGTCCGGAAATCGTAGTTCGTATCCACAAAACTCGACATGTTTAAGGTTATAGAAAAATATACCAGGTGTAGGGAATTTGGGTTGTTGTGTGTTGAAAATCTTCGTCAGCTGTTAGGAGATGGCGCTGCAGAAGCGGTTTTATGGTCCCTAAACTGATGGCTAGCACCATCTATAGGGAAATTCCGGTTTCATACTTCTACTCCTGGTATACTGTTGAGCGATGCTAGTAAGACTCAGTGAGTTATCAAAATGGTGCTGTCGTTCGCTGTTCATGGAATGTCATCGTAGGCTGGCGTTCTATGAGCAACAGTACAAGGCAGCATTCAGTAACCTACCAGCATCGCTTTGGTCATTCCTACTACGGAATGTCATCCTAGGATAGAATGTTATGAGCTTCCCAACAAATGTCACCAGTCGGCGTTCAATAGGCAGAGAAAAACATCAGCATTTAACAACTTACTAGTATAGATTCGGTCATTCAAAGTCCGATTGAACTAGTGTTAGTAACAGCTAGTAAGTTATTAAAGTACTGTCGCCGTTTTCTGTCCGAGGAGGTACCAGCATCATTTTGGTGATTTATACTATTGAGCTAATGCTAGTAAGACCCAATGAGTTATCAGAATGGTGCTGTCATTCGCTGTCCGTGCAATGTCACCGTAGGCTGGCGTTTTATGAGCAGCACAAAACAGCATTCCGTAACTTACCGTCATTGCTTTGGTCATTCCTGCAACGGAATGTCATCCTAGGATAGAATGCCACGAACCTCACATAAAATGTCACCAGCCAGCGTTCAACAGGCAGCATTTCAATAACTTATGAGCATCAGTTTGTTGATTTAACGTTCTATTGAACGCCACTAACGAATGCTAAGTTCCCGAAACGTCGCCACCTTTGACTGCCCATGAAACGTCAACTTTCAGCGACCATTCGAATCTTTTGGGTCACGTGATTTTTCGCCGCGAAATATTCGACCTGGGACTCGTGAGCTCCGGAAGCTCTCGCATACCTGCACGAGATGAGTATCACATGACTCCTCGGTGTCAAGATTTATCCCAATTCTTGAAACACATGCAAAGTGCGAAGCGACACGTTCCATACACGAAAAACAACCGGATGGAATTACGGACAGTCGAAACCACGATGATCATCACGAATGAACGGAATTAACGCAACTTAAAACGACCACACGGAGATTGAGTTCGTAAGTCGACAAATCAACGGTTTTTCTTGTCAACAACGCAGAACTCCAGCACTCTGATCTTATCCTACGTTTATTGATAACCGACACGCTACTGGCCACCGACAAAAACTACGTCCATCCAACGTGAGTTTGCGCGTTACACGATCCGGTGCAGTGGCGTTGTGCCATTTTTGTTTGCCCGTAATCGATACTGCATCGCGAGCACGTCGTCTCCAGCTTATCGACAAAATGGAATCGTTCGCGATGGTGCAACGAGGAATTTCCTCGTCGAGAATACCCCTGCGCATACGTGCATATTAATTTACCCCGAGGGAGAGTGAGCGACAGAGAGGAACGAATACACAGAGTGGGTACGTGCTTCTCTGTCTTAGGCGTCTATCGATCTCGATCGATCATCCGATCAACTAGCCAGGGAACATGGACAAAGAAGACGAGATCTTGGGCCACCATATTACACACGTGATCAGCTTTCAACGAGAATGGCCGGAGGACAAACGATCAGCCAGCAAAGTTACTTCACTTAAGCCCTTTTCTTTCACCAAAGTCGATAGACCTAAGGCGCATCTCCTTAGCAGCCAACGTCAGAAGGATCAGAAGCATGTTCGATGAAACAATGCATGCACATATGCCCTACGTATGTATGGAGGTGTAGGTGAATGCGTTACGCGTGTTACTGCTATGCCTGTGTGTGTGTATGTGTAAAGGTACGTATGGAGGAGCAGAGGCTAACCGCAAAGAAGTCCGGTAAAGATATACACCTCATGTTGGGTTCCTCTGGCCTGACTCACGTACCGGTCGCGTCCGCGTTCTTCCCTTACTCACACTCCTCCCTTCCAGCCTTCGCCACTTGGCGCTTCTTTTATATCCATTCTGTTCCTCTCTCGAATTATCTTCTCGCCTCTTAACTTTATCTCTCTTGGTCTCTGCTTCTCGTTTTCCTAGACCACTCAAGGTTGCGGAACGCAGGGGCGTTTTTTCATGACGCACCGGGCGCGAGAAATACCGAGGAGGCGAAAAAGAATCACGAATGGACAGTGGTTACAGGAGGGTGTTGCGTGGGCGAAATTCTCAAGGACAGGACAAAGCGGCGATCTTGCTCCTCGGGACATGTCCTACCAACCGCTAATCCAGGATCAAATCATCAGAAAGAACATCTGCAGAATCAAGTGGGCGGAAATTCACCGAGCGGTCTTGTAGCTTCGTCTGTACTTTGTCATCTATGATCATAGGGGAATCGTTTGGCGAGGCTGTCAGCTGAAAATGCAACATCGTAGGGGAATTGGCAGGATGGACCATAGGAATAACATCCAAGGGAACATTGGCTGCGTGGGGAGAGACTGATTGCATGGACAAAGCTTTGCTTCTAAAGTGAACCTAGAGTGGGGAGACGGAGTTGGAAGATTCGTGACCAGAAAAAACAATTTTGCATCGACTAGGAGCTTGTCCAATCCAGTCAAGCGCCGAATGCAAATTGGCCCGGCTAGACTGACAACTGGGCATGTGTCCAGTTGTCAGTCTAGGTTCTTCTTGATCAATCTTAGTTCGTCAGTCCAACCGTAGGGGCCTATTTTAATTCCTCCCTTCGATCGATGTGCCAAGACCCCTGGCGATCCAAAATCACCTGCTAATCCTGATCTTTCCAGTCCCAATCCGATCGCAGCTTTACTTATTGGCCAGCGTTGATTTTTAGACAATAATGCGCACGCAGTCGGTTCAGTTTGAACCCCATACTTTTTTCTAAAATTCGCAGCCTAACAAAATAAGTTTAGTTCCAATGGAGTTCGCAGTTCAATATGTGACTAGCAGTCAATTCAGCGTGAAGCAGCAGCTGGTCCAATAGAATTTCGCAACGGATAAAAAGTGGTCGGAAAATTCGACAAAGTAGCGAGAGCGGAAAAAAATGATCAACAATCTATAAATACAATTTATTTTCGGAAAAATCATTCCAAAAGTATTTTATTCGTTCGCTCAAAAATGACTTTGTCCCTGATTCCTCCATTGCTCGTACACAATACCGTACTATCCTTTCCACATCTGGAACACGTTTTATGTGTATATAGAAAATTTCAAAAAAAAAAAAAGAAAATCTCAACGCGTGCGTTTACGGCCCTCCTAAAAACGGTGACTTGATTACACAAACCTCAAGCGCGAGAGAAAGAGAGACGGAGAGAGTGAGCTCTGAATGTGCGTAAATATTTTCATAAGAAAACGCGCGAAGGCGCCTCGAGCGAGGCACACGAGAGAGAAAAAAAAAAGTGTAAAATGTGGAGACCGTAATTTTAGTGTTTCGACGCGCCACATGTAGCGACCCAAAGCCCCGATTTAACGTGTGATTATACGTCGACGTTTTCGACAACCTTATCGTTGTTATTAAGCACACGGTGCTCCGCATTTACTTTCTTTCTTTTTGTTCATTTCCCGTTTCAATATACCAACACGAATAATTCGCCACCGTATCGATCTACGCTGCCCCCGTTTTTCGTAATCTTTTGGGGGATCGCCAAACTTGTCAATTGTTGGAATAATATTTTCTAATACACTTTTTGGGATAAAAAAATCGTCTGCAATTGCTGATACGTGTGAGGAGCATGCGTATAAAAATTATATAGACAGTTAGTCAATTAATATTAATATTCGCATTAATCAAATTGATTGAATACATTGAACGAGTTAAATGAATTCATAAATTAAATTAATTGAACGAATTAGATGGATAAAATAAATAAAACGATTAAAATTAATAAAATTAATAAAGTATATTGAAGTAATAAAACTTATAAATTATATTAATATTTAATATTTTTGTGTGAATATTGTGGAATAAAATATTAATGCGAGACTAATCAAACAACGATTCTCAAAATGACAAAAAATTCAAGCGCACCCGCGATTCTCCACATACAGGTTGAAAAAATTCTTATCGACCGAAATTTTGCCCGGCTGATTAAACAACAATTCGCAAAATGACATTAAAAAATCGTACGCACACGAGAACTTTTCGTCAATATTTACCGTACGGTTCACCGCGCACCGTTATGTAATTCAAACGGGCGCATTTTATCGCGCGATTCGCGAATATTAAATTCACATGCAAGCATACGTGCTCGTGCATTAATAGATCACTGGGATTACGACACGAGGCAATTAATTTTCGTTGTAGATGTTCACGCACGTCTCACGTGTTATTCCGGATAACATTTACTCTCGCGTTCATACAAGGTGTCCCGGCTTGGTAGCTCGAAACTTCAGAAGCGATATATCGAAAAATATTTGCGGGAAAGAAAAAAAAATTCTTTGGGAATTCGTTCGGCTTGTCCAATAAAATCGCAATTTTATGTTTTTTTTTTCGACGGGTCTCGCGTATTCTTTGCCTCTTGTTTGCTTCACCGTTCATACGCTGATTCGAGAATTTCGCGTCCACTGTATTCCCCTCTCATAATTGCACGTTCCGTAACTCGTTTTTTTTTTTTCAACAGAATTCGCGTGCAACTTTTGCCTTTCAATTGGAGACACCCTGTGCATGCTTGTCTCACTGGGCATTCGCGTATAAACTCTCGAGACATGTGATATTGCTCGCGGAATTCAATTTGCGGAAACGTCATTTATAACTGTGCGTAAAGGCACGCATGGGCGTACGCGCGACCCGCCGCCCCTGACCCTGTCGAGGCCACCTCGCCACATTTTCATACTCACGTACGAATCACGAATTACATATATATATATATATATATATATATATATATATGTTGATTTTGAAGACACTTCCAGGACGGTCCTCATAGTAGCTAATAGTCCCTACACTCAATGTAAACCGCAAGATTTTCAAAATCACAATTTTGCGATTTTGTAAATATTGTAACTCGATGAAACCGAAAATTAAAAAATGAATGTAATTATATTTATATGAAAGCCCTATATACGAAATACCCATAACTGCGAATCTAATACTCCGATCTTTATGAAATTTGGTGAGAATATTCTTGAGATATTGTACTTAAAGAATATGCAATCGAAAAATTTTCCATTTTTCCGACCATCACAAGTGTGTATAAGGCCTTAAAGCCTGCCCCATCCCTAAAGTTACAGTGTTGAAGTTTGCGTCGTTTAAATACAACAAAAATTCTTCTCTTATTTCTCTATCGTCGTTATTATGGAAAATATTTCGTTGCCAGTTTATGCTGTACATTTTTAATAAGGGTTCTGAGAAACGTTTGAACGATTTGCAAAGCTCAAATTTGTCGGCAAAAATATTTTGGCATTCGGAAAACTGCATTTTCATTGCGTTCCAACGGCACAAACTTCAATATCATCGAAAATTAACGATTCGCTTGCAAAAACTCCAAGGACGGTGCTCAAAACCAACAATACATAGATATTCCGCGTTCAAAATATTTTTACCCAAATATATATACATATATATATGCACATGAATTTGTCAACCTATATATGTGTACGTCAGTAAAAAGCGTCAACTTCGCAATCCTTAAATTACGAATCACGCAAAAAAAACAAAATCTTGATTTCGGACACTGAAAGCAAACAAATACTTCGTACCTGACGTAAAGCATTTTTGGTATTCTCTGTGTTGGCGTTCCGGCGATTTTGCGTGCGTACAAAGAAATGTTCACGTGTAATGCACATTGCGAATATATATATATATGTATATATAAATATAGATGTATGTGTATATGTATATATATATATATATATATATATATATATATATATATATATATATATATACATATACATATACACATACATCTATATTTATATATACATATATATATATATATTCGCAATGTGCATTACACGTGATTACACATTATATATATATATATATATATATATATATATATATATATATATATGAATCGATACTGGTAGATGGGCGGTCGGAGTTCGGCTCTGGCCAATACTTTAAAGATCTTGGTATAGATACTTCAGTAAAATGTCTGTGCACCAGAGAATCAAAAGAATATGAGGCCATCTATACCGGTACGGGTTTTCCACAGATTCCCCGTGTCAATCGGCATTTCCGGTATAGTGTAGCTTACGACGGCTGTGGACGCAAGGAAACTTAGGTTAAATTGCGAAGTGCGGCTAGCGAGTGATGGGAAAGGGTTCAAATGGAAGGGGCGGGGGGGGGGGGGGGGGAGGGTAATACGTATAAACCTGTAAGGGTATATGTTGGAACTCAGGAAATAAAAAAAATAGATATATATGTTATAGTTTAAACACGTTTTCGTAATAGGTAGTTACATCGCTTTCGTTACAACTAGTTTTTCCTAGGGAAAAATTGAAATTACTAATAAATAAATTTGAATATCAGTTGAAACTAGTATTAGTTCAAAATTGTTAGTTAAAACTGAAATGAATTGTAGCTAACAAGTTTTAACTGAAACTAGTTTTGACTAATAAGTTTTAACTAAAGCTAGTTTTAGTTGAAACTAGTTTTAGTAACTAAAACTGGTTTTAACTAACCAGTGTCAACTGAAATGAATTTTAGCTAACTAGTTTTAAATAAAACTAGTTTTAACTGATAAGTTTTAGTTGAAACTAGTTGAAACTAAAAATGAATTTTAGCTGACTAGTTTTAACTAATAAGTTTTAACTGAAACTAGTTTTAGTTAAAACTTGTTAGCTAGAATTCATTTCAGTTGACACTGGTTAGATAGAACTAATTTTAGTTAAAACTTGTTCGTTAGAACTTGTTAGCCGTAACTTGTTGGTTGAAACTAGTTTTAGTTAAAACTAGTTAAAACTAGTTGAAATTAGAAATGAATTATAGCTAACTAGTTTTAACTGACAAGTTTTAGTTAAAAATTATTAGTTAAAACTAGTTTTAGTTAAAACTTGTTAGCTAAAATTCATTTCAGTTGACACTGGTTAGTTAGATCTTATTTTAGTTACAACTCGTTCGTTAGAACTTGTTAGCCGAAACTTGTTAGTTAAAATTTGCTACTTACAACTACTTTCAACTAGGAAAAAGTAGTTCTATCGAAATAATTAGTTAAAACTGATAGGGTTTGTTTGTGTTTAAGACGAGTTTTAACAAACAATAAAATTCATTTATCAGTAAATTCTAGTTTTTACTAGGAGAATCTAGTTGTACCAAAAGCGTTCAGTAAAAACTAGTTTTCACTAGGGAAAACTTGTTCAAACTGCAACATACATACATATATAGATATACACAAGTGTACTTAAAACTTTACAATTGTTCGTCCGTATCCAAACGCTGGCATTGGCCTCCGGGTTACATACTTATTAACATATTTATTTCCCATCCATACTTTCACGCTTGTCGAACCTGATTAGCCGAAGAAGAAAGAGCCAGAGAGGGGGGGGGGGAGAATAAGGAACGAAGATCAGATAGATAAGTATCTCTTCGTGTAGGGTGTACTCGCATACACGCGCTGTTAGTCTACGAGCGGCCTGTATATTGTTATGTAGAAACGCTTAATGAATACGTGGTTTACGAGTGCGTGTAACGATCTCACGGTGCATCGAGAACTGCCCATCGATTCGTTAATGACCCGTGTCCGTCACTGCCACTGGGCGCGATCCATTCTGACCATACACACACACACACACACACACACGTCTCCATGCATTCGTACATGTGCGTTTATGGTACAGATGCATTTAGTTGTCGATAAATATCGTACACTGATACAATTGCGCATATTCCTATATATACACACACACACATATGTGTATATATATTTAGATATATACACGCACATTTGTATGTACAGGGTGCCTCTTCAAAAATTATGCACTTAAAAACGAGACGTTGCAATGAGCCCGCGCATAATACAAAAATCAATAACGATAAAGAAGGCAACGAAAATTATTTTTTATTTCCCCTTTTTTCACTTTCATTGTTATCGAAAACATTTGCCGATACATTTAGGTTGTATGCCTCCGATGAGGATCTCAAAAATGGTTCATCGTAGATTAGATCTGTCAAAAAAATTGCGGTCAGAAAAAAAATGTATTGCATTTCACCTGTGCAAACTTCAGTATCTCAGTTTGCATTTTTGGAACGCAACGAAATCTTTGTTGTTGTCATTTTCTAAAATGACCTTCGGTAGATCAGGGCTGTCAAAATCACGCGAACATTTTTTAGGAGCCTTCTTTAGGGATCTACGAGCTAAATCTACTAACTATGATTTTAAATAGGAACAAAAATAAGGAATTAATAAGAATTTTCGTTGCATTTCGACAATGCAAACTTCAACCCCGGAAAAATAGAAAATTCTATCGCAAAATGTCAACTGGTTATGGGAAGGTTCTGCCTTGTTGGGCCAAAAAATATTCGATTTTTCACCAATTTTTTATGCGAATAGTATTATATATAGAATGTTGATATTTGGTATGTCGACTGAGCGATCTTTATTGAACACGAAAATATTTTTTACAGTTTGAGAAAACATGTTGAAGGGAGTGGGAGGAGCCACGTAGGTCGGTGCGCGGGCGATGACATTCTTCGCTCGCGGAAGTCCTAAGTCCCGGACAGGTGATCTGAAGCAAAAAAATCAAACATATTTTCACTTCGTACAATATTGTGTATAAGTTCACCTAGAATCAAGAAGAAAAATCGAAAAATAGAAAAACAGTGAGCAAAAAACTGCCATAATTTTTGGGAAAAAAACAAGCTTCCTTCCGGTCGCTCACTATTTTTTATTTTTCTATTTTTTTCCTTGATTCTAGGTCAACTTATACACAATATTATACAAAGTAAAAATATGTTTGATTTTTTTGCTTCTGATCACCTGTCCTGGACTTAGGACTTGCGCAAGCGAAGAATGTCATCGCCCGCGCACCGACATACGTGGCTCCTCCCACTCCCACCACCATGTTTTGTCAAACTTTAAAAAATATTTTCGTGTTCAATAAAGACCGCTTAGTCAACATACCAAATATCAACATTCTATATATAATACTTTTCGCATAAAAAATTGGTGAAAAATCGAACATTTTTTTGGCCCAACAAGGCAGAACCTTTCCTTAAAAATCTACAACACAAATTGGCAAGAAAATATTTTCGTTAATAATGAAAATAAAGAGAAATAAAAGAAGAAAAATGAATATTCGTTGCATTCCAAGCCGCCTCGATTTCCGCTTTATCAGTTTTTTCGGTGCCTCGAGCTTGTCCCAAAGTCACGATAGGGTCAATGCTTTTATTTGGAAAAAAAGTGTACGCCTATTAAAAAATAGAGGTTCTCCTTTCAATAAAGCGAAGTTGATCTTCAAGTGAGTACGGCGCGACTTCGATAAAAAAAAACTTTATTTTTTATGTCCGAATTAAAAAAGTATAGGAATTTTCGAGGATCTTATTTCTGGGCACTCACCCGGTATACCTGTTTCGCAATGTCTGCAGATACCAATGTCTAAGGAGATGGACATCGATACCGTTTTCTACTCACTTCCGCGCTGTACTTCACGTTGCCCCGATCGTTTTTCTCGTACGTGGAGCAGCATTTCGCAGCTAACACGCCCGAGCCTCGAAATTTACGGACTCCGAAGAAAACTACGAGACACAACGTCTGGAACACATTTAGTCCATCAATTTCTCATACCCCCCCCCCCCTATTTTGGAATTGGAAAAAAAGGGAAAAAAAATTCTTCGGCAAAAAGTTATTTCGCAATGCCTAAGCATGTGTCTCTCCAGCTATCTTCGTCCCCCTCCGTCTCCGGAATAACCGTAACCGTGCCTAGAAACTTAGGCTTCCGTGGAAGAAAAACGAGCATTGGATTGAGCGCCCGGCGATAAGGCCTCGATAAGCTCTTGATAGGGCGGCCCCATATATTCATTATTTGCTCAACGAGAATGGGAACACGCGCACGGGGAACATTGCACTCGGGAGGATTTTTTCCTTTCGAGACACTGTGCCTAAAAAACAACAACAACAAAAAATCCAAGAATTCTCGTGTCTCTACTCGTGGAGAGATAAACCGTTTAATGTCCGCTCGAGTGTTCCGGTATGACCCGACCCCGTTTGTCTCCGTGTTTTTATCTTTTTACTTTTTTATTTCCACTCTCTAGACAAATTGCAACTGTTGCCGACATAGCCTGGATCCGTATGAGCGGAGGGGGGAGGGCGGTGAGGGGCGTCAATCGTCCGGCGGATTCAAGATCGGCAGTAGGGTCTGCTAGGCTTGAGGAAAATCTCATTAAGGGAGAATTCAAGCGTGTACGGTAGAGGCTATAGAGCGTGTATCGATGATAACGGCCTTGGATGCTTAATGACCCACGTCGATCGTAATTAACGCCCGATCTCATCATATAGTCCCGTATCGGCAATCGGCGAAGCTCTATATATATATATATATATATATATATATATATATATATATATATATATATATATATATATATATATATATATATATATATATATATATATATATATATATGTATGTATGTATGTATGTATGTATGTATGTATGTATGTCTAGGCGCTGGGAAATCTTCAATTTCTCACGGACATGTGAGATCCATCCAATGATCCATCGACCGAATAATACGGTACGGGTTTCCGGGGAGCGGAGAGTGAACATACCGATAGCAATTGTTTTTTGGTTTGTAGAAACCTTGGATCGAAACCGCCAATAGAGGGCCGCGCGGTCAATGTACGGCCTCGAAGATCTCCCATGAGATCCCATCGGGCATAATGATGAAATTTGCATCGTTGGACCCGTGTAGAAGAAATTTTTTGGTATCCGACCCTATCACATCCCCATGGGGATTTGGTAGGAGCGCTGTACATAGGAAGTCCACAATAGAATCCAAGTGGATTTCGCCCTATGTCGTGATTGACGTCGTTTATGGATTTTTTATTTAAAATTCTCAACTGGAATTTGTTGGATCTAACAAAAAATATATCCTGTCGTGATCCCGTGCACAAATTTGTTGGGGAGTCGCAAGATGCAACCACATGTCTGTCGGGATTTGTTAGGGACACCGCACATACGGATCCCTCGTTGGGATCCAATTGGAGTCTGCACTGTTCCCCAATAAAAATATGCGAAAAGTGACGAGAGAAAACTCGGCAGGTTGAAACATAACCTGCACACATCGTGAGCGTGTGTGATCATATTATGTCAAAGTGCAGTAAAATAAATAACAAAAGGTCATTACAGTGGATTTTTAGTGGTGTGATTTAAATCGATTTCTAAGATGTACTTTTTTAAGCGATTTATACTTTTTTGAGGGTGTGAAAAGCCAGTTTTTTGCCAGTGTGAAAAGTTTCAGCTTCTCAGCAGGCATTATTCGAGGGAGAGAAGTATTGTATGGGCCTGATATAGGGGAATAGCAGTTTTTATGGGACATGTCATTTTATGTTGCAAAAATCGATGGTTAAGTCTTTAAACGCGTTTTTCTCGAAATGGGTTTTTCAAATTTGCTGACATTTTAACTTAACGAGCAATTATCCGATTGACTTGAAATTTGAACTGAGTGCTCTTGAATATATTTACTCTACAATGGCATAGGATATTGTTGATTGGATGAAAATTGACGAGTTGGCATTGAATAGAACGACCATTTTATAGGCAAGAAAACCGACTCTTTTTTCATAACTATGCCATTTTGTGAGATTTTGATATTTTTCGAAAATCCTACATCATTGTACAGGAAATACCTTCCAGCTTAACGACATTTTTTTCCTTTTTCGGTTTCAGCTACTTAATTGGCCGGAATCATGTCAGCAGTAGAGGAACTTTTTTTTGGCGCCTCCGAAGGCAGCGCATAAGTCGCTTGGATCTCAATATTTTTCTATGCAAAAATTATGTAATATGGGTAAAATATAGCCAAAAATATTTTTAATTTTCCGAAACATTTAATCGAGTGCTTTTCTTCAAAATATTCCCGAAAATCACCCTAATTTTCAGCGTTCACACTGCCCTTAAGTCAAGATTTATACTTTTTTAAGTCAAGATTTATACTTTTTTTAACCTGTTATATGATCGTGTGAAAGTTCGGTAAAGAACCATCCAAGGCCTCACAAAATCCCATATTGGCATTTAATCCTTTTTTCGATCGATGTCACACGACGGCCACAAACCGTAGTATGGGTTTTCAGTGTGATTCACGCAAACTAGATCGCATTAGTTGGATCAAAATTTGTTCGAAGTTCGCTTACCGCGGGATTGCAAGATTCGAGTGTGCGTAAAGTTTGTGAAAATCGGAAAAAAATAAAATAAAAACGACAAACGGTGTGTGATAAATGTGACATGGCTTTGCGCTAAAAGAAGCAAAACAACTGCTTTAAAGCATTCCATACATCATAAAGGAATGTCATCACACAACGTAACATGTCTGTCACACTCTCTTTATTGCTTTATAACTAGCCCTCCGATTACATTTTTCAAAAATAACATAACAAGTGTTTTATTTATTTATTAAAACCTACTATAAATTCAACTATTGTTTAATTTTCACGTTGTTGACTTTTAAAAGATTAAGATCCACTCATTTTATATATCTATATATTTTGTTTAGAAAGTTTAATGTACAGAAGGCGATGGGATCCATCAAGAATCGTTTCGGATTCTGTTCGATAATGTGGGTATACTTTAGGATTCAAATTGGATTCCAATGGGGAATCCCGATTGGAATCCAATGTACAAGCATGACATTTCACTATAGGGATCATATGTGGTGACCAATTGGATACCTATGAGAAATTTATCCACGAGAAACTCACCGGAAATTCTTTTTTACATTTTTCTTTCTTTATTTTTATTATTACACAAAAAAATTTTGTGCAAATTTCGAATGCGAATCTCCAAATAAGCATCTCGAAAATTGATTTCCTGATTTTCGTAGTTAAAATCTGCTACAACAATTTCGAGAAAGTAAAACAAAAATTCCTTCTCATTGCACTTCAACGATGCAAACTTCAATCTCAACATCGAGCAGCGTTGGGTTCCCACAAAAGTGACAGGTGCAGGATAAAAAATCAAGTGGGTAAAGGCGGCAAGGGCGTGCGACGGGACATTGAAAATAAAAAAAAAGGAGAAAGTTGCGCAATTAAATCAATTAATTATCGTGAATAAAGATCGAATGAGAAGGCAGAGATAGCACGATAAAGTACTGTAGATTGTCCTTTCTTTTAGACACTTTTGAATTTCATATTCGGCCGGTAATGTGGAACGACTGAAGAATAAATAAAAAATTAATTTGACGAGCGACCTCCTGGACTTTCGTACAGGCCCGGATGTAAGAGGTGTCTGCCCGCTGTTCCCAGTGTGCATTATCCATAAATTAAACGTATACTCGCCGTACACGCGATACAACCGCGAACAATGTTGTTTTTTTTTTCGGGGTCCAACGCTCCATCTCATCGCAGCCAAGATCCATTCGCACGGTCGCACGACGCTGATAACCGCACAGCTTGATGCAATTAATTAAAAGTAAAATGACCACGCGCGAGCTATGTCAGAGTTCGCCACGGGCCAAGACTGGCACACAACGTGTGCGAATAAACTGAATTTACATTCGTGTATGTGTATATATATATATATATATATATATATATATATATATATATATATATATATACACACACGAATGTAAATTCAGTATATATTCATATATATATATATATATATATATATATATATATATATATTTATATATATATATATATATATATACGTACAAGTAGTGCGCACACGTTAATGCGTACATAAAGTATATGGGACGGTTAATAAAAGCGAGTCAGATTGATCGTTGAATTAATTAATGTGCTCCGTCTCTTAAAAATATCTAGTACGTCACTATAAGTCGCATTTCTTCTCGGACGAGAAAGATGAAAAGAAACAATATATCAGTGTTAAAGGTCGCAAGGTTGGCACGCAGCGAGCATTATTCTTAAATTGGTAATATTATTTTTCAACGTCATAGTTTTTGTCTTTTTTTAATATTATTATTTTTTTTATCACTATAATCGTAATAATAATAATGAATTGATTATAATAATAATAAACATGGTAATTAAAAAGAAATACTTTAAAATCGGTATCATTATAGAAATAATAAGCATCGTCATCATTATTATTTGTAATGTTTTAATCGTTGATATGAAATAATAAGCATGATCATTGTCATTACTATAATCCTTATCATTATCATTATAATAAAAACAAATTTTGAACCGGAAAGACAGACATAAGACCGAAGCAAGTTAAATAAAACCTTGTAATAAGGATCATCATCATCGTCATTATTATTCTTATTGCCATAATCGTTATCATTATAATAATCATCATAATAACAAAAATAATAATTATCATTTTTACTGTTGTTAAGGGGCTATACCAGTGTGACACTTTCAAAAAATCGATGCTTATCATGCCTTTTCCGACAGTTTATTCTTTCAAGAATATCATTATCATTTATATAATTTATATCAATATCATTTTATCCTGCAAAAATCGATAGTTAAATTTTTTAACGGTTTTTTCTCGAAATGAGATTTATCAAATTTGCTGACACTGTAACTCAAAGAGCAATTATCCGATTGACTTGAAATGTGAACTGAGTACTCTTGAATATATTTACTCTACAATGACGTAGGATATTTTCGATTGGATGAAGATTGACGATTTGGCATTGAAAAAAACGACCATTTTATAGGCAAGAAAACAGACTTTTTTTCATAACTACGCTATTTTGTTAGATTTTGACACTGTACAGGAAATACCTTCCAGTTTAACGACATTTTTTCCTTTTTCGGTTTTAGCTACTCAATCGGCCGGAATCATGTCAGCAGTGGAGGAATTTTTTCTTGCGCCTCCGAAGGCAGCGCATAAGTCGCTTGGATCTCAATATTTTTCTACGAAAAAATTATGTAATATAGGTTAAATATAGCCAAATATATTCTCATTTTTCCAAAACATTTAATTGAGTACATTTCATCCAAAAAATTCCCGAAAATCACCCAAATTTTCGACGTTCACACTGGTATACCCCTTAATGTTCTCGTTATTTTTATATTATTTCGTTATCATGTCGAGTCTTTTTTTTTTTTGAATATTCAAATGTTGGATCTCGGATGAGGATCCTAAAAAACATCCGAGCGCATTTAGCAGCCCAAATCATTTGGAAAAAAATAAGCGATTGAAAAAAAATGCAGTTTCATCGGATTTCGACGTCACCGTCGTGAGATGTGGAAAGTCCTCGCAGGTAGATACGAACGAGCGGAGCGAGAAAATAATTCCAATTCGTTACGAGGCACTCGTCCAACCGCAAGTGTACATGCATAGTACTTTGTACGGGGTTCATACGCCTCGTGTATCGTCATCGAGTGACGAGAGACCGGGAAGTCAGTCGTAAACCTGGCCACGAGTGAATGCGGTGCACGAAACTCTGTGCGCGTGTAATCATCTTGCACGGGGAGAGCGTTAATTACGTGACGATGAGCGAAAGCAGAAAGAGAGAAAGAGAGCGACGTAACCGTGAAAATGAAAGAGTCATTCTTTCGCGAGAGTACCAAGAGTCCATGAGAGAAATAAAATTGACGAACAATCGTAAATTAGGGAGTGAACGAGACGACAGAGATACAGTCCCGGCAATGCGTCCGGCGCGCGTCCTCAAGACTTGTTCGTAATGATGCGGATGAATATCAGAGCGGTTCCGGGGCTGATGCCCGCCTCGTTAATACGAGGGATTCCAGTGTGTCACTGGGTCACTAAATCACGTGGATCTAAGTACTCAATCTTACGAGGTAATAATCCTCGAGCAAAACCTGACTGGTTTGAGCGAGATCCTTAAGGGGCCGGTCCACTTTGAAAATTTAAAAAAATCGAAAGCAAGCAAGACTTGAGGAAATCGACGATGATGAGCAATCAGAAGGGATTTTGTACGGTGCAGGAATTGCCGATTGAGTTTAGGTAAGAGTTTATCATAGTATAAACTTCAAACGCGTTTTTCTCGAAACAACGTTTTCAAAATCTAGCTCCATCGTATCTCTAAAACTAATAAACCGATTCTCTTGGAATTTGAACCACACATTGTAAACATGATTCGCAACAAGATGACCCTCGATTTAAAATTTTTATTTTTACTCTTTTTTTGCGAAAAACTGCGAAAAAACGCGTTTTTTCACTTTTTTCGTTTTTCATCTTCCATTTTTTTATTTTTTGATAAAACTTTATACCCGAGGGTCATTTTGTAGCTGGTGTCATACTGAATCTAATGGACTTTGATTTTTTTGTTTCAGACAAGCCGTTGCCGAGTTGTGATGGAGCTACCCAGCCAACCTATTTTTGAGGCGTTACGTTAAACTACAATTTTCGTACTTAAAAATGAATAAAAATGTGTTAAATTTTTTAAAATGTATTTCAAGACTATTTATCGAGCCCAACAACTCTTACATTCACATCTTTTATAAAATCCTCAAAATCGCGAAAATAGCCTTTTTTCGTGGCTCCAAAGTGGACTGGCCCGTTATCTCTTCGACTGCACACTTCCGCCACGAACGTGTGACTGTATGAATGGGGTTGATCTGACCCCAGACGTTTTTCAGATCGTTGTATTTCGGTAAATATGCATTTTTTTGTAGACCCGCATTCTGTAGTCCATGATCCTTATTTTGCGGCCGAACATTTATTTTTTAAGAAAAACAAAAATCAAGCGCCCAAACATTCGTTCAAAGTGCGAGATGTAGGAAAATATCACTTTTAATCGTTTTTCAAGTTCTCTTCGAAAAAAGAAATTGCGAATTTTCGTGATGAGTAGTATTTGCCTGAACAAGAATTATTTTTACGAATCCAGCGGGGGGGGATTTCGCGACCGAGAAAAATATTACTTTTAATCGTTTTTCAAGTCCATTTCGAAAAAATATATGGCGAATTTTGGTGATGAGTAGTATTTGCCTAAAAAAATTGAGCAGTCAGGGTAAAAAATAAAAATTTCATTTTTAGCTCAGCAGGATGAAGATAATTTCGCATACGAAAACACTCCTAGAAAAACTTATTTTTGTTGAAATTGAATTCCATTCGTCCACTTGGAAGTGCATGTTTGAAAATCTTTTCTCGATGACGGCGTACAGGGGGAACGCTTTTCACGAGTGTTTCGTATTCGGAATTTAATTATCTTTATTCTGCTATAATCGAAAAGGAATTTTGATTTTTTTCTCAAAATGATCTATTTTTTTGGCAAATACTACTCGTCACAATCATATTTTTTTTAATTTCTTCTAAAAAACACATGACTACCTTATAATTATCACACACATATATATATATATATATATACGTGTGTGTGTGTGTGTGTGTGTGTGTGTGTGTGTGTGTGTGTGTGTGTGTGTGTGTGTGTGTGTGTGTGTGTGTGTGTGTGTGTGTGTGTGTGTGTGTGTGTGTGTGTATATGTGTGTGTATATATATATATATCTATGTAAAGGGGTACTTGTCGGGACCGAATGTACATATTGTAACAACCATGTACATAGCTTTACAATAGCATTTATAAGTGTACAAAAGTATCCAAATTGACATGTATATCCCAATAGGAGTGATATAAGCGATTTTATAGTTTATATGTAAAACGGTTAATAGTAGGACCTCAATTTTTTACGTACTCTTACTTGGTGGGTCCAGGAATATTGCAAGAAAATGAGTGGATTTATGCTAAACTAGTTAGGAGCACTGTCCTACCTAAGTAAAATAGTTGACAAGCCGTCAACATAGACCCGACATAGCAGACGAATGGCAACATTAGTACAACATTACAACAAAAATTTTTTTGTGTAAATCGTAAATGGACTTTTAAACGCATTTTTCTCAAAACCGTATTTTTTAAATTGGCTTCCATGATATCTCAAAAACTATTGAACGAATTTAGCTCAATTTTTTATGGTATAGTATAGTTTTATGGTATAGCCTATAGTGCTCACCCGAACTAGAATATTTCTGATATTTGCCATAGTTTTTTAAGCTCAAAAAGTCGAAAAAAATTACGAAACTTGAAACTTTTAAAACCGTGTCAAAAATGCCATTTTCGATATTTTAACTTCACTCTCGTTCCGGCGATAGCCTCTGCTCTACAAATTGAAATGCCGTTTGATTTTTAAATTCAGATGAGCAAAACTTCCGAAATCATGACAGCCGTCAACCAATTTTTTTCTATTATACATGAGTGTCTTCCGAATGGTGTAAAGTCTATTCAACTCGTTGTTTTCGTTTGATAACATTCTGAGAGACTGTAAAAATGTTAACAAATGTATGGTAAAAATTCAAAGATAGTGCGTTTAATCATTCATCAACAACATAAAATCCCAAAAAAGTGAAAAAAATAGCTGTCACCCCGTTAATGTTTCAAAGCTGGATATTTGGAATTGGTGCGCTAATAAACGCATCACTATTTTCTTCGTTTTTGCCATTTTATTGTCAATTAAGTCTATAGATTTAAAAAATCAGAAGCTTCATAACTTTTTAAGAAAACAATTCATTTTGTTTTTCCATTTTCACGTATTTCCCTCGCTGTCTTGAAAATGTATAAGCTCTTCGCTGAAAGGGTAAACACATATTCGATAAACATTATAAAGATTGAATAAAATTATGCTGGCAGTTTCTTAAAACTGCAAAGCCAAGAACCACAACACTCGTCAAGACCCCAAACTGTAAGCAACATGGACCTTTATAGGAAAAAAATGGTTTCAATAGATACATCGACGTGAAATGTAACAAAGTGGTACCAGTTATTCGAGTAGACCCCAATGTCCCCACATTGACCTATACGACATTTGCAATGGTACCGTTTTGTATCATTACGTGTAGATATACACGTCGGAAATATTCTTTCTCGCAAAGGTGCATGCTGGACCCACAAATCATACAATCATCTGCCTGGTCCCCGTATCATCCATTAGGGATTAGAACCGGTACCGGCATATACCATTACACGCAGTCGTACAGCATCAAACTATTCTTTTTCGTAAAGGTATATTTCAGGACCGCAACCCGGCCGGTCCCCATATTATTCATTACGAAACGAGAACGGTACCGATATATACCATTACACGTGGTCGTACAGTATCAAATTATATTTTCTCCCCGAGGTACAGATCAGAACCACAGTTTGCACGATCGAGATCCAGAGCTTGTTTCATAAATACGCATAACCTTGGAATTTCAAAAAATCGAGTTTTGGTTCATTGTATTGTCTTATTGCGTAGAGTTTTGACTTTGATTTGGTTCACATATTTTGTGAAAGTTACAAAAATTGACCGAGATATGACGATTTTAGTGGAGCAGGTCAGAACGCCCCGTTGCGTTAGGCGCAGGCCACACAGAAGAGACGTCAGGCGAGGACGAGGCGCGGACGCGAATTTCCAAAATATATAGAAACGACGGGGCGCGGACGCGTCTCGAGACGGTTATCTATGTGAATTTGGCAACGGACTTTACAGACCTAAACATTTATACGAAAGTTGTATACCGAGAAAGTGGATTTAGTACATTTTTCTCTCTTGCGTTTATCTCGAAAGTACACTTTGCAATTTGGCGTACGTCATGTCTCAAAATTTAATCGTCCAATTTACTTCAAATTTGGATTGGCCATATTTTATAACCTTTCCTTATATTTTATGACCTTTTATTTTAATAGAGTGAAATTTATGCAATTTTTCAAATTTCGAAAAGGTATCCGGTGAATTTGTAGCTTTACCCTTGTACTAAACGTATTTTTTTCCGTTTTTTACTTTAGATCAATCCACTTACCGGAATCACGTACGCGACCGAGCCCTGAGATTGAATAACAATGATCACGTTGTTTATATATATTTTGCAATAAAAAACCGTTACATGTCGAGATTATGTAAATCTGTGTGCGAAAGATCGACCTTATCATCCCAAACCCGAGACGAAATGAAAAATTGACAATCGACCTGTTTTGATAACTCTAAGGTTTTGCATACCTCTTAATAATACATTAATTGTACTTGCCTAATAAATTAATGAAAATATTAATATTTTGACGATTTGAAAAAGAAAACGTGCATTGGTTTTCCCTGTTCGGTATAACTAATCTATTTTTTAAATGGATACATTTTTAATAGGTAGATAAAAGAGAAATGGATACATAAACTCTATATCTCACGTTAATCTATTATTTTGTTCCCCACGATGCTTGTTTTGCGTATTATTTCGTAGACGGTATTAATCCTACGTTGACATACTGCGTCATTGTGACCCAGATGGATTTTTAGTAAAATGCTCACTTTTACAAAATTGGAAATTTTTCATTATTTTTAAAAATGATTCGAATTTACATTTTCCTAATTTCAATTACACAGACATATTAAGAAATGTTCAAAGTGGAACCCTGATTATTTTCAATAAAAATCCATTGAAGGCTTGTTAATGCCAGGGAAAATATTAGACAGGTTGGGTTCAAATATTATATTAAGCCCCGAAACGATATATTGAACCAGTAGCGTGATTCTGTAACTCGTTATAACTCGGTAGCGACAGTTTTCGTTATCGATAAATAATAACAGCATATCGCATGCATAATCACAGAAGAATCATGCTACAGGGCTCGCCCAACGATCGGGTCGGTTATGGTCGTGAAACGTCCTTCTGGGAAAAGAATAGTTCAATTGCGTACGTGGGCGTGTAATGGTATTGTAATAAACTCGTACACCGAAGTTTTGTAATGGGTAATATGGGGACAAAATGGATATTCGTGAGATGTGCGGTCCCAAAATGCACCTTT
This sequence comes from Ophion ellenae, assembly GCA_963210295.1. NCBI lineage: Eukaryota > Metazoa > Arthropoda > Insecta > Hymenoptera > Ichneumonidae > Ophion > Ophion ellenae. The sequence goes on from OY723393.1 coordinate 34,999,412, forward strand.
ATAGAAAAAATGGTTTCGATGAATATATCCACGTGGAATGGTACAAAGTTGCACCACTCATTTGAGAAGACTCCAATGTCCCCATATTGACCTATACGACATTTTAAATGGTACCGTTTTGTATCATTACACATAAATGTACACGTCGAAACTATTATTTATCGTAAAGGTGCATACTGGAACCACAAATCACGATAATCCGCCGGACCCTGTATCATCCAGTAGGAAATACAGCCGGTACCGACATATACCATTACATGCGGACGTACAGTATAAAAATATTCTTTTTCGTAAAGGTATATTTCAGGACCAGAACCCGTTTGGTCCTCATATTATCCATTACGAAACGGAAACGGTACTGACATATACCATTACACGCGGACGTACACGGGCAAACTGTTTTCTATGTAAAGGTACATATCAGGACCACAATCTTCGCGTTCGCGATTCGGGGCTTCTTTCATAAGTACATCCTATTGCCTATGCTTATTAATGCCATTAATTGAATAAAAATATCAATATTTTGACGATTTCAAAAATAAAACGTACTTCAAGAATAAAGCGTCCCAAAGAAAGTCGAAGAAATAAACTCTGTATCTCATGTTAATCTACTACTTTGTTTCCCACGATGAATGTTTTGTGCCTCGTTTCGGGTACTGTATTAAATTCTTCTTATGTCAATGTAGTGTACCAACATTATGAAAAAAAGTCGTAACCGTATAATATATGGCATTTGAGAATAATTCTTAATTTTTTTTGTTCAGTGAATAACAATCCATTCATTAAATTATCAAGTAATGTAATGAATTTTTAAAATATATGATGGTAATTGATGTTGTTCTCCGCGGACAATGTTTAAATTTGATTATTATTCTCGTATTCTATACTTTTAGTCTCTTAAAAGTACACTGGTAAGAGTCCGACCATTGTTCGAGTTTCAAAGCTGACTAACAATTAGTTATTACGAAGGCCGCATAAAGGCACCGAGTAAGTGAGTATACGGTTAACCTTCCGCATAGGGTTCAGGGGACCCCACGCGCGACTTTGAGCAAAAATTATTACAAATTGTAGGCGGCCAAGAAGGCTGGTCTGCTTTGTAAGGGTGCTTTGGAGGTCCTTTGTACGTACCGATTCGGGTTGGACGATTTGCGACAGCAGTTTGGTTGTGGTAGTCGATACAAAAAAAAATTGGGCGGGCGCTTGGGTCGTTTTGACCCCCATGTGATCTGTACGTATATTTTTACGTAACAATTCGTATTTCATTTTCTGCGTGGGATCACTCTACGCAATGTAAGTATGAATATTAGAACGGTAAAAAAATTCGATCTAGTTTATATGCATTACTTCGAAATGCGAATTCTTTGCGACGTCCATCTACTTAATTAAAGACTCATTACAATACTACCTGGAAAACCATAAAACCTTTTAGGATTTGCGACAAGCACAGAGTTTTCATCTGTGTCGACTGTGGGGGACAAACTGGATTCATTTACGATTTTTTAATATTTTTTTATATATATTTTTCGTATATTTTTAATTTATATGGTGTTTATACGATGATCCCATAATTTTTCGAACCGCTGTTGTGAACAAATTGCTTATTTTTCACGACTATCGGTGTTTTTTTCACTCCGGAATGGGCCCTTTTTAAATGTCCAAGTAAATACTTTTTTGAAACGCCCACTATGACGCTTTTTTCCCGTGAATTATCATATTTCAACAGTACCATCCTAATTTTTTTTTTGTTTAATTAAACGTCGCAACAGTATATTTGATAGTATTTGAGATTTTTTTTCCTGTTCCGTAAACAATACAAACATCAAATTATCGAGTAAAGCAATACATTTTATGATTTCTGTGAACAATGTTTCAATTTTATTTTCATTCGCGTACCCCATGCTGCCTTTGCCTATATTCACTTATGTTTTCACCCAGAGCTCGTGCATTTGTCTCTATGTCTTTTACGTGGTCGTGGTCCCCATAAACACCTTTCATCCACAATATGCAAGGTCCTAATAATTACCGTTAAATAAAATTGGGACCGGACCCCACATCATCCGTTTTATCTACAAAAGTAACGGGTCCGTCCCCGTATGTGACAAATGTCCCGGTATGTAACGTTGGGGGCCGATTTTGGTACCGATAAGTACCCTTTTACATAGATATATATATATATATATATATATATATATATATATATATATATATATATATATATATATATATATATATACATACGGACGAAGGGACAGGTATTGGCATATATATATCGCATAACTTTCTCGGAGACTCGTAATTCTCGCAGCATCTCTCCCGGGCAATTTTCTCTTCCTCGTGCACCGATCTCTCTCTCTCTCTCTCTCTCTCTCTCTCCATATCTTTTTCTCCTTCTCTCTCTTACACACACATTCCCCCACCTCAATCCCTTTCCTTTGCAATCGTATCGTTGCACACGAATGATTTCTTCGACAATTTTCAAGATCGTGCCCATCGCACGTCCGAGCGGAGAAAGGGGCGGCCTCCGTGTGATTTATTTAAAAATTGAACGATATATATGTGTATATGGAGAAAGATAGCGAGAGAAAGAGAACCGACTGTTGGCATCCTTCATCAAGCGTTCCGCTTCATTTCTCTCCACGCCGGAAGAAAGTAGGAAATGATATGCCTTATCGCAGCTATATAAGTCGATTTAAAGTCGAGAAAAGTATAGTTGCCCACTTGATAAATAGTAGATAACGAAATGACGGAGAGGTTCGAACGGGTCTCAAAGGCGTATGTCTGAGCAACGGGAAATAGCGAAGTGACAAGTGCGGGTTGAAATTGAAAGGGATGGGATCGTAGAAATGATCTTGAAGTTTGCAGCTTTGGAACGCAAGGAAAATTGATTCTTTTTCATTGTTAATATTTCTTTTCAGCCGACTTAGGTTAGTAAAAACATTTGAACGTTTTCACGTATTTTTGTTGCAAAAAAAAGATTTTGAATAATAGGAAAAATGAAGAAAAGACAAACAAAAAATCGTTGCTTTTGAATCGAAACTTCAACGTCATTCGTAGAAGCAAGGGCATAGGAACATTGGAAATCAATTCGTAGTTCCCTATTGGAAATCCAAGATATACGGTAGTTATCGCATTTCCTTTTTTATTAATAACTATTTTCGCCGACACAATGATCATCGTATTTTAATAATTGTTAAATAATATTTAATAAATACTATTCAATAATACTTCATTATTGAATATATCTTTTTTATAATTATTCAATAATTATTTTCGAAAAATCATTATTTGTATATTTATTTCCGAACAAAAAAAAGTTAAACCCGTTCAAGGATGCTTTCGATACTCAAGAAAGTTGTGTTAATAATACCGGAGCATTTCCTCCAAAGGCAACGAACATTTACCGAAAAAGTGAGTTGCTCGAGCTTCTGTCTCTCTCTGCCAAAATTGTCGGCGCCGCGGGTCAGAAAAATTTCAGGTCGCGAATATCGTCGCGTTTCGGAGAAAGTAGAAATCGCATTTTGCGAAACGATCGGAGCCTGCGGCCATGCCTCTCCGTGAAATTGATTGAGAACAAATTAGACACGTGTATGTAATATAAAGGCGCGAAAAAAATGATATTTACGTGTATATAAAAAAGTAGACAAAACATCGTTCCTGTACACACTCAGAAAAAAGATTTATTATGTTGTAATAAATTGGCACATTGGATAATAATTTATTAGAAATGAATAAATGTTTACTCGTATGGAGACAGTTTTTATGTGATTGTAACTACAGCATTTATTCGGCGTCACTAAATGTATTTTTTTACGTGCCGATTTTTCACATCAATTAAAAACCATATTTAAGGCGGTCCTCTAGTTTCTCGGGTCGAAAAAATCGATTTTTTTTTTCATAAATCACATCTACAACATGTGTAGAAAATGTGTGTCAAAGGATTTTTCGATATTCGAAGTGGTTCACAAGTTACGGCCCTGGAACGGAGCAGGTATACTTTCAAACGCGTTTTTCTCGAAACACCATTTTTCGAAACGCCGACCACGATATTTCAGAAACTGCTGCACCGATCTTGTTCAAATTTATACAGCATCTTTAATATGTTATAAGCCAGCGATTGAACTAGGATTATCATGATTGCTTCGATAGTTTTTTTTTTGTACGAGCGAAAAACTTAAGAAAAAATGAGTAAAAAATAGAATGTAACTTTCAAAAGTGTATAAAAAAGTCAATTTTTGTAATTTAGAATTCACTCTAGTTCAATCGCTAGTCTCAAATATGAAGATTAAAATGCCGTTTGGTTTTTTGATTTCAGATAAGCAGAACAGCCGCAATCTTGGTCACCGTCAAGCACCTCTTTTACTTGATGTCTTCCTGTCGGCCACTATAACTTTTATTCTATTATATATTTTGACTTCAAAAAATTTGTAAAGCTTATTTAAATGTTTATAAAGCTTAAGATTATATACTTTGCCCGTAAAAAATTATTGAGAAAGCCGTAAAAAAAACAGCCGAGAAACTAGAGGACCGCGTTAAGTGAGAAAATAATGACGGACGAAATGACAATTCCTCGAAAAAAAAACCAGCTGGCGGATTATGAAGAATCCCATTAGATGTTACGGAAAACTCTATTTCTCGGATATAAAACACCTATTTCTTCTAACTTATATACCCTATTAGATGTTAAGAAAAATTCTTAGTAAATCTTAAGGGGAGGGTAGGGGTTTTAGCGTGAAAAAAAAACACTTTTTTGCGAATTTTTTTCATCTATATGGATAGGGTAAATATATTGAAACCTTTTGTACATTGTTAAGTGTCATTTCAAGAACATTTCGTGAAATTTGTACGCGAAAATATCCACAAACAAGCGGGTGACAAAGCTTTTCCAAGAACGCCTTTGGAAAAACACGATTTGCGGTGTTCACTGTATCTCAGCTAGAAATTATCTGAAATCAAGTACCATTAAAATTTAGTCAAAGTATCATCGAATCCTCCCCCCAACGGTCTTTGATAATTTTTTTTTTCAATTCTAAATTTTTGGTGGTTATGTAAAGTGAAAAGTGCTATTTTTCACGAAAAATTCCGTCATTTTGGAGGTGGAAAACCCCCTCAATGTAAAAAAAAAATCTCAAACTGACCGTTGGGGGGAGGTATTTTACATGTAGAAAGTGTATAACAAGTTTGAAATAAATCGGTCATGTAGTTTTCAAATGGCAGTGAACACGGACTTTGAAAAAGTGGTTTCGAGAAAAACGCGGCACCGGCTTGTTTGTGGATATTTTCGCGTACAAATTTCACGGAATGTTCTTGAAATGACACTCAACAATGTACAAAAGGTTTCAATAAGTTTACTCTATCCATACGAATAGGAAAACTTATTCGCCGGGAGACAAACTTCTTTGTCCTTAATGAATCTTTTTTCTGAGTGCATGAGGCCGAGCACTTTCAATATTTCGCACGAGTACTCCAAAACACCCTTAAGGGGTTACCCCCACTTGCGATTTTGAAAAAATCGATTTTTTTTTATTGCATTTTTTTGAAGTATAAGTATCTGAGAATATGTCCTGAAAATTTCAAGTCGATCCGAACAAAATTGACTGAGATATGAGCGTTGAAAGAGAAACTTTAAACGCGTTTTTCTCAAAATGGCATTTCTGAAGTCGGTGACCAAGATTACTCGAACACTAATGAACCGATCTTCTTGAAATTTTGCAGGCTTATTTAATACATAAAAATGTAGTCTTTAATCGTTCGATTTTTTTTTCGAAAAAAATGGCCGTTTTATAGCCAAAAACTTCCGTTTTTTTTTCGTTAAAATCGAACCATTAACTTTGATTGTCCGCCATTTTGTGAAAAATGAATATTTTTTAAAATCCTTCGATTAAAGACTAGTTTATACTTATATTTGACTAAATCCATCCGCATTTTTTTCTTCAGATGATCCACTTCGCCGCAATGTTGGTCACCGCAAACCGTGTATATAAAAACATTATTTCATTGACGGCCATTTGCCACTAAACAATGTAATATTTTTCAATAAAAAAATTACTGAAAGTTCTTCAAGATGTGTTCTTTAAGATGGTATATTGATCGATTAAAAAAGTTTTGTAGTTTTCTTTTAAAAAATTCATGAAAAAGGCCTTTTTTGCGCTACAAGTGGGGGTAACGCCTTAAGGGGTTAGGCTACAGTAACGGGTATAAAATCATGTACGAATTTAACAATTTTTTTCGTATGAAAAAGTGATTCACTCATAAAATTAGTTACACATTTATTGAGTATGAATATCAAGCTGTTAGAATATATATATATTTTTTTGATGTACAAAATGGCCGACTACTAATATTTGTAGTTTTGCCGACTAAAGTTTTGTAGTTTTCTTTTAAAAAATTCATGAAAAAGGCCTTTTTTGCGCTACAAGTGGGGGTAACGCCTTAAAGAAGTACCAGGAAGTGTACTTTTTTCCGTTCTCGTTACACTTGGATCTTTTTATCCGGTTCATAATTTTCGGGTCTAGGATGGGAGGAGGGGGTGAGGATGCGTCACGACTTCTCGGAGCTCGGTAGAAATTAATTTCGCAATGAATTCCGAGCTGCTTCATCCTCGCGGGGAGTTAACTGACGAATAAAAATTTTGAGGAAATAGACGCGAAAGGAAGAGAGAGAGAGAGAGAGAGAGAGAGAGAGAGAGAGAGAGAGAGAGAGAGAGAGAGATAAATGCTTATTTCTCGATGTGAGAGTACGAAAGGCCCACGCCGAGCGTGGGCACGGAATACCTCGCTGGAATAACATATCCAGCAATATGGTACACGTGTATTATCATTATTATCATTATTATTATTACTATTATTATTATAGGGTTTACTGTGTCGAACGACCCACCATAATCGTATACCTCGCTGGTAACCAATAATAGCGATTAGAATAAGTGTAACGCAAGTGTCAGCGCGTGAAAACGTCACGCGAGAGTTTATCGTTTCGACCAACTTGCCCGTTGCTGCACAAAAATGTTTCCATAATTTAAGCGAGTCGATCTACCGTCAGACGGAATATCCACATTGACCTCGATTCGCACTCGGAACAATGTGCGCGCACATTTGCCCACCAAAACGTCCATTTTCAACGGGACGTCAAATGGAGGATGGCTCAAAATGACCTGACATTTTGATTTATTAATAAAACGTGTGATTTATTTGAAAGGGACGAATATTTTTATTCCAATATAAGGTACAAACATTGAGGTTATGTGTGAAACATAATATCCGATATATGGCATATACGGCATGGACTTGGAAGACATATTCTTTCAACAAGATGGCGCAACCTGCCACACTACGGGTGAAAGAATGCAGTTATTGCAGACGAAGTTTCATGGTCGTGTTATCTCGCGCCGAGGCGATGTGAATTAGACACCATTTGCCAATAATCCACAGAGCATTCCGGAGCTCAAGGAAGCAATTGGACGCACCATTAAGGAGAGATATACACCTAGGAGTCGGAAAAAAGGTCATTTCTTGTGAATTTTTGTGAATTTTTTCAAGGAAAACTATCCGAAATTTTTCGATTGGGGTTTTAATTATCTAAAAGTATTTACATTCAAAAATATGTTTAATTTTCTTTATTTGAAAATATCGAAAATATACAAGAATTTTGCGTGATCCTTGGAGCGTTGTAAAAAAAGTCAGGGTATACGGTACCCACTGGCGTTTATTCAAAAAAAATCTGGAAAAAAAAACCAAAAAGATTATTAAATTAGATACTATAATCTAGTACTTGTCATAGCCGATTTTGAAAATATCGATTTATGACAAAATGGCGGACGATTGAACATACATGGTGATTTATGGGCCAAAAATTAGTTATTATTTTGCCTATAAAACAAAAACTAAGTAACGGAAAAAAAAATCCTATGACAAGTACCAGATAATGGTGTATAGAATAACCACAAAAAACTTCAAGGCAATCGGTTTATTGGTTTTCGAGAAATTTTGGGTACCGATTTGAAAAACGTGGTTTTGAGAAAACCGCGTTTGAAGATTTGGGAATGAATAAATCATGAAATTTGTCAACTTACATGGAATCATCGATACCAGGCCCATAGTGTAGGTCTTCTACGGTCGACGGAATGTTCATAGCTTCTAAATCGATTTTTCCGACCATCTAGGTGTATATCTCCCCTTTAGCCACAGCAACGGGTATTAAATCCTGTGCGAATTTAACAATCTTTTTCGTATGGTGTATATCTCCCCTTAGGCCACAGCAACGGGTATAAAATACTGTGCGAATTTAACAATTTTTTTTCGTATGAAAAAGTGATTCACTTGTAAAATTAATTACACATCTATTTAGTATGAATATCAAGCTGTTAGAAAATATATATTTTCCTTTTCGATGTACAAAATGACCGACTACTAATATTTTCTTTTGTTATCTTTTTTTTAGGCGCTCCGCGGCGCGACATTTAGCATCTACAATTTTTGACTTAGCACAAAAAACAAAAACTCTCGTCAATCTACATTAGAATACCTAGAGAAGTACGTGCGGAATTTAAAAAATATTGTTTTATTCAATAGTTGTAGGTATTTGAACCTAAGAAATGAACTTTCCGTGAAAAATTTCGTTATAACTGCTCGTAAACTGCTCACAAAATGAAAAGTTTTCGATTAATCAGAAGTTCCGTACGTACTTCTCTGCAAAATGCAATTAGGAACATAACTTTTAAATTTGAAGTAAATCAAGTGAAAATTGTCGAAGTTATTCGTCACGCCAATTGGAAAAAAGCTGTTCCGAGAAGTTTCGAGTAGTCGGCCATTTTGTACATCGAGAAAAAAAATATATTTTCTAACAGCTTGGTATTCATACTAAATAGATGTATAACTAATTTTATGAGTGAATCACTTTTTAATACGAAAAAAAACTTGTTCAATTCGCACGTGATTTTATATCCGTTACTGTGGCCTAAGGCCTTAATGAAATTAGTCCGCAAGTACGCTAAAATGTTATAGAAAATTTCGTCAGAAGAGGAAACGTTTGCAAACAGACTAAATAATTGGTGTTTTTGTTAATCTATCAAAAGCTACTATCTATGTTCTTCATCAAAAACTACTATCTACTATCAAAATCTACTACAAAAATCTACTACAAAAATCTACTATCAAAATCTACTGTCTATCTTGTTTATCTATCAAAGCCGACTGCTTTTTAATTGTTACGTTGAGTTCTGAAGGGTTAAGATCCACTCATTTTGGATCTCTATGTATTTGGTTTACAAAATTCAACTTCGCGATTAAGTTCGATAATGTGGAAATACTTTAGGATTCAAATTCGATTCGTACGGGCTGTGGACGCAACGAAAGTCAGGTTGGATTAGCGATGCGTGGGTAGAAAGCGATGGGGAAGGGTAATACGTAAGAAATCCGCAAGGCTACACGTTGGAACTCAGGAAATTTGTATCATATGCACTAGTGGAATGAATTTTGAACACTACACATTTTTAATGATTTCGTATTTATTGATCATTTCGACGCTATAATCACTCATATTTTATATTCTTATCAACGTAGGCTTATTAAGGCAAATATTAAGTAGAAATATTTTAGATTAAAATGAAAACATTACAGTATAATTTCGGCGCAGCAAAAAAAATACATTTTATGCATAAAAATAAAAAAGCAAATTTCCATCAAAAATGTCCAGAAATAATTCCACCAGTGTGTGCATGTATGTGGAGATCAACTTGAGAGCTGGTGAAACATCTTCTCGTAAAGGAGAAAGAGCGCGGCGCAGCTGATATGATGAGAGGGCCTCAAGCACTGCGACCTCGTAAAATACGTGCAGTGAAATTTCTGTTGGATTTTTTTTTTTTCGGGTCCTCTTCCCCTGTCTCTCCCTTACTCTCTTCCTTTTTTATATCTATCAATATCTTGCTTTATCGCTCACTTTCTCTCTCTTTCTCCCTGTCTCATTTAATTTCTCTCTCATTAACTCTCTGCCTTGCTTTCCATCTCTCTCTCTCCCTCTCTCTCTGTCTCTCTCTGTCTCTCTTCCTCTTTTAATAACCCCCCAATGTGCATCCCACAAAACGACCCACACTCGTACACGTGCCATAAAAAATCAATCAATTTGATTCTAATTGCACGGTTAACTTGCACTCAAGCAAGACCGCATCGCCCAATCTCCATCTTTCGTCCTACAATAATCCCACTGTATATAATTTGTCATTGGCGAGACGTCAGCCACAGTGCTCTGTGATGTCATTTTGTCACTCATTGTAACAATCCTTTTTCCCACTATGACCCTCGCGCCTATTTAAAGGCGTCGACGTTTGTATCGTTGGAACTCAACGAAAGTTCTTTCTACATTTTATTTTTCCTATTTTAATAATTATATAAAATCCTTTTTTTACACATTTTTATAGCCAATCGCTAAATAAATATTTTTCAAAATGACTGAAGGATTTTTGTACGCAAAATCTGCCAAAAATAATAGAAGGAACTCAGAAATATCAATTTTCGTTGCATTCCTACGATGCAAAGCTCATCCTATAGGGTGTCTCAAAATGACCCGATATTTTAATTTATTAATAAAACGTGTTATTTATTTGAAAAGTGCGAATATTCTTATTTTAATATAAGGTACAAACATGGAGGTTATGTGTGGAACAAAATATCCGATAAATAGCCGCCTCGTTTCCTATGAGAACCCACTTGGGAAATATCGCGATATCAAAATTCGCGGAATGGTAACACTAATAATGAGAAAAACATTTTTTCAATGTTAATCAAATGGGACACCTTCAATTTTGATTCGCGACCTCTAAATATTTTTTGACAACACTCCCCTATCACAATAGTTCGTTTTTGGGTACGATTGGGCACCCTCATATATATATATATATATATATATATATATATATATAAACACGCGTAACCGTACAGGGGTAAAAAAATGCGAGTATGAGGGACCCAAGAAGCTGTGTTGACCCGGGCAACCTGTCAAGCTTCCGATACGCACGAGATCCAGGAAATTAAATCCTCCGGGAGGAAAGCGCACCGTCATGCCCTGCACGCGGTCGAGTCTCTCGCGCGGGGCGTGTATGTACCTAGCCGCGCGTACTCGCGCGATATAGCGCATGTATTTTTATTGCCGCAAGCGCGCGCCCATATCTCGGGCAAAAGCGCCGTTGCGCTGTGGCTCTTCTTGTACCGCGTGTACGTGCGGTACAAGAGATAAAGTGCGATGTATATATGTACACACACACACATATATATACAGGGTGACTTGTTATGAATTGATAATCCTGCAACTGTCGATAGGTCAGATAATGTCCTGCCATATGCTGGAATTTCAGTTTAGTAAAAGTCCCATGGTTTTCGACATTTTGGGCTTTATGTTATTAAAAATCATCTGCTTTTGGTTTTTCGCATGCCATTTCTACAAATGATATGAATCGACAATAACTAAGCAACTTTTCAAAGTAATTGGCACGATATGCGTAGTACATTTTTTTTACACCGCAGGCTGTCGAAGTCAGATGGTCGAATTGGTTTTTATGAAAATTCTGCATGAGATCTACTGTCATAAAGTTTCCTTGAATTTTTAAGGTTGAAAAGAAGACTTTACTAGATAAAACAAATAACCAAGAGTATTTTTTAAAGACAGGGTCTAAAAAATTATCATTTGTAGAAATGACGTGCGAAAAATCAACAGAATGGGGTAGATATCCATGGGGTCCAGACATGGGGTAGAATATCCATGAGTCGAATTTCCATATCCGAATATCCATAAGTGAATATCCATAAGTCGAATATCCACAAGTACGAATATCCATAAGTGAGTATAGAGTAGAAATGAGTTTGTTTGGGTTTGGGTTATTCATGAAATATGCCAAACAAACCCAAACCCAAACAAACTCACGTATCTCTACCTTCCGCCATTTCGGGCACTCATTTCTACTCTATACTCACTTATGGATATTCGACTTATGGATATTCATGCTTATGGATATTCGTACTTATGGGTATTCGTACTTATGGGTATTCGTACTTATGGATGTTCGACTTATGGATATTCGACTTATGGATATTCGACTTATGGATATTCGACTTATGGATATTCGATTTATGGATATTCGACTTATGAATATTCGACTTATGGATATTCATGCTTATGGATATTCGTACTTATGGATGTTCGACTTATGGATATTCGACTTATGGATATTCGACTTATGGATATTCGACTTATGGATATTCGAACTCATGGATATTCGTACTTATGGATATTCGACTTATGGATATTCGAACTCATGGATATTCGTACTCATGGATATTCGTACTTATGGGTATCCGTACTTATGGATATTCGACTTGTGGATATTCGACTTATGGATATTCGACTTATGGATATTCATGCTTATGGATATTCGTACTTATGGGTATTCGTACTTATGGATGTTCGACTTATGGATATTCGACTTATGGATATTCGACTTATGGATATTCGACTTATGGATATTCGACTTATGGATATTCGACTTATAGATATTCGACTTATGAATATTCGACTTATGGATATTCGACTTATGGATATTCGAACTCATGGATATTCGTACTTATGGATATTCGACTTATGGATATTCGAACTCATGGATATTCGTACTTATGGGTATCCGTACTTATGGATATTCGACTTGTGGATATTCGACTTATGGATATTTGACTTATGGATATTCGACTTATGGATATTCGACTTATGAATATTCGACTTATGGATATTCGACTTATGAATATTCGACTTATGGATATTCATGCTTATGGATATTCTCGTACTTATGGATATTCGTACTTATGGATGTTCGACTTATGGATATTCGAATTATGGATATTCGACTTATGGATATTCGACTTATGGATATTCGAACTCATGGATATTCGTACTTATGGATATTCGACTTATGGATATTCGAACTCATGGATATTCGTACTCATGGATATTCGTACTTATGGGTATCCGTACTTATGGATATTCGACTTGTGGATATTCGACTTATGGATATTCGACTTATGGATATTCGACTTATGGATATTCGACTTATGAATATTCGACTTATGGATATTCGACTTATGAATATTCGACTTATGGATATTCATGCTTATGGATATTCGTACTTATGGATGTTCGACTTATGGATATTCGACTTATGGATATTCGAACTCATGGATATTTGTACTTATGGATATTCGACTTATGGATATTCGAACTCGGATATTCGTACTCATGGATATTCGTACTCATGGATATTCGTACTTATCGGTATTCGTACTTATGGATATTCGACTTGGGGATATTCGACTTATGGATATTCACTTATGGATATTCGACGACAGGGGAAATTCCAGCTGCAGGAATAAACATTCATAACAGGACACCCTATAAATATATATGTGTGTGTGTGTGTGTGTGTGTGTGTGTGTGTGTGTGTGTGTGTGTGTGTGTGTGTGTGTGTGTGTGTGTGTGTGTGCGCCAGCGAAGAAGATAACAGATTAGGGCTATCGTGCGTCCACCTTCTATGGGCTGTGGCCGCGCGCGGCGTGGCGAACGGAGAGCAGCTCACGCCCTAACAGTTATATCGGTAGCATGCACCTCGACGCTCCTTTTTAATTCCACTATTAGATGTTTTTTCTTCTTTTTCGCTTTCTTCCGATACCGCGCCTCGGCACGGGGCAAAGTACGAGCTGGATTAGCGGCCGCTATGCACGCAGAGGGGAAAACATTTGTCGTTTTATACGCGCACGTGTAGTACTCCATTTGAATTTCTAGTATGAGATAAATCCGTCGCTGATGCTTGCAATAAGGGAAGTGAGAAGATTTTTCGGTTGTTCCATCGTATCAAGGAGAAGAGGGCAGAGAGGGAGGTAACAAAAATGAATTGTGCGGGATTTCTCACGTTTCTTCTCCTTTTCCTTGCATAGTGTACGACTTTTCACCCTACCACACCAATACCTCGTGTCTTTTTCTTGCCTCTTTATTTCCTTCTTTTTTACTCTACACGGATACGGCGCGGGAGCGGCCGCTTTCACTTCCTTCCTTTCTTTCGTTGCCTTTTTTCATTCTATATTCTTATCGTCGGTCAATAAGTGCAACGATACGAGGCTCGCGTAACGCGATCAAAGAAACCCGCGTGAGATATCCGGCGAGTGTTCTCACATGCATCTTGCGCACTATGTAGTATAGGTATATATAGACTTCCGAGCTACATTCGAACGTACGGCGATCTCGGGGCGATTGTATCGATGAGGGTCAATCACCATATACACTACCGTCCAAAAGTTTGGAAACACTCGCCCCGGTCCCGAGCCACACAAGAAGTTTCATCGCTCTTTTAAAAATGACGATATCTTCATTTACCAAGCCGCACTTCAAAAAGGACATATTCAGCTTCATTGAGCTTAAAAAGAAATTTACGTTTTTTTTCCACTCGGTACACACCTTGAAAGATGGTCGTTTTTGGCTTGGGGGGGGGGGGGGGGGGGGGAATTTTAGCGCACGACTCGTGAAAAAAATGTTAACCGTTTCCCCCATGAAAAACGTAAAGCGGAGAGTACAAGCTTCAATTTCGTTTCGCAAAAAGTTTCGTACGATTTTTTTCGCATAAATATTCAACTTTTTGCAAACAACGACCATATTTACAAAATGTGGCCTAACTCTGAAAGTACTGGGCTTTCGTAAAACTACCAAGAGGCTAAAAAGTTACATGCAATCATTTTGAATTTACCAAATTTTTTTCAGAATAAATTTTTTTTTATTTGAAGAAAAAATGTTTTCAAATTAAAAAAGTAAAGCGGTTTCAGTGAGCTCTCGAACATTTTTTAAGACACAGAAATATTTCGTAGACATAAGAAAAAATGTTGGAATTTTTTTTTTTAATTAAATTTTTTTTTTCTTCAAATTGTCAAATTTTGTTTTCTTCAAAGTTTCGAATTTTTTTGTTATGTTGAGATTTTTTTGGTAAGTCCAAAATGATTGTATGTAACTCTTTACCCTCTTAGTAGTTTTACGAAAACCTAGCAGTTTCAGAGTTAGGCTACATTTTATAAATATTGTCGTTTTTTGCAAAGAGTTGAGTATTTATGCGAACAAAATCGTACGAAACTTTGAAAAAAACGAAATTGAAGCTTGTACTCCCCACTATTAGTTTTTTATGGGGAAAATGGTTAACACTTTTTTCACGAGTCGTGCGTTAAAATTTCAACCCCCCAAAAGAAGCCAAAAAACGACCATCTTTCAAAGTTTGTACATGGTTGAAAAAAAATCGTAAATTTTTTTTTCCAAAAGCTAAATGAAGCTAAATATGTCCCTTTCGAAACGCCGCTTGGTAAATTAAGATATCGTCATTTTTAGAAGAGCGATGAAACTTCTTGTGTGGCTCGGAACCGGAGCAAGTGTTTCCAAACTTTTAGACGGTAGTGTGTATATATATATATATGGATTATTATTTCGAAAGATCAATAGACGATCTTTGACTTCTTGAGAATTCCACGTCACCTCGCTTGTCAAAACATTTTTTACAAACATATCATTTAAAAAATGCAGCAATTTTTTCCATCACCTAATCCAAACCCAATCGGCTAATTACACATATCATAAAAATTTTACAGAGAAACGGAATAATTATCATCCGTTTTTATATTTTATATTATATTATATATTTTTATATTATTATATAAAAATTGCCTTCTTGATATTTTTTTTGTCCTCGACTACCTGCCCTCCCGGGACGTTTTTTCCAGACTTTTTATTTTCTCCACGCTCGAACCATAAATTCAGGAAAAGTAGAAATTGAAAGGCAACTAAATACATCTCGTCTACTTATTGTCGCCAGTCAGACAGATTGTAATTCAGCGGTTAATAAATAAGATGTTTATGTAAGCATCAGCTCCTCCACGATGCAACTCCACGTGCCATTGCACCTGCACGCACGTGCCAGACCACGCGCGAAAAACGAGACGCGAGGACCGAACGAGTGAACAAATAAATACAGAAGAAAAGAAAATCAAGACAAGGAAAAAAAAAGCCAATTGCGCAATCGCCGTTTGGCAAAAGTCCCGGATGAGACACGCGTACTGCTGATGGCGCAACTTTGAAAGAAATATCGACGTCACCCTTTCTCGCAGTCGTCGCCGTTGCCACGTGACTACGACTCGAGTGTACCGCATTTTTCCGTGGATATCAAACGAAGCCGTACTAGGAGTTTAATGCCCTGCGCGCGCGCGCGTACGTTATGCATACTTTGCGAGCTTCAGCTGCGCGCTTCTATGGAACGTGCCTATATACAGGGTGTCCCTCTTATCTCTGCCACCCGAAATAAATCGGTAATTATCGACGTCACAAAAAAATGTTCCAGACAAAAATTGTACGGTGTGAAGGGAGCCATCAAATGCGACCAATTGTTTTTATTCCGATGGAGGCGCTGACGCACAGTGAAGGTCACCTTCACTTTTTTAAATGGAATGGTACAATTTTTTTTTCAACCATCTTGTGGAGCGGCTCAAGCTGCATAAAAAACATTAGGGGGTCAAAGTCGTTCAAGGTCATTCAAGGTCATCTATTAAAATGAAGTACAAATCTAAATATCTCGGATCACTACCAAATATTTGATAGTGATCCGAGATAGTTAGATTTGTATTTCATTTTAATAGGTAAAAGTAGTAAAAATTTTAATAGGTAAAATTTTAAAGAGGTAAGAAAATTTAATAGGTAAAATTAAAAAAAAAATTAATAGGTAAAAATAGTAAAATGAAATACAAATCTAAATAGGTGACCTTGAATGACCTCGAATGACCTTGAACGACTTTGACCCCGAATGTTTTTTAATGCGGCTTGAGATGTTCCACAAGATGGTTGAAAAAAATGTACCCTACCATTTTAAAAAGTGGAGGTAACTTTCACTGTGCGTTCGCGCCTCAACAGAAATAAAAATTTAAAAAACTGGTCGCATTTAATGGCCGCCTTCCCACCGTACAACTTTTGTTTGGAACATTTTTTTGCGACGTCGATAATTACTGAGTTATTTCGAGTGGCAGAGATAAGAGGGACACCCTGTGTATATATATATATATATATATATATATATATATATATATATATATATATATATATATATATATGTATGTATATGTATGTATGTATATATATATATATACACACACATATACGCGCGCACACACATATTCAGGTGATTAAAAAGGTCGACTCTTTTTTTTCAGATTCCTCTATTCAGTAGTTGCAGTAAGCTACAATCAGACGCCTGTTAATATATGAGCCCTGAACATTAATATTCAGCGGTTCCTCATCGCGATTTTCCATTGCCCATGCTAATAACTCCAATAACATGAAGAAAACTTTACTTGCTACTTTTAAATTTTATAACGCATCACCGGGTAAACGTACGACAATGCCCAATACATCTTTTTTGTAGGGAATTAAACGCTCTATAAAAAAGATCTCCCAATATTTTATGATGAAGCTATCCTTTCAAAAGTTATTCGAGGTCAAAGTTGAATTTGCAATGAATTTCAAGATTTTTTTTTCACTTTTCCGGCGAGACCATCAGACTGTCACAAACTGTCATAGGACCTTTTTTGTAGGTCATTTCATTTTCTACAAAATTATGTCGTTGATTAATTTAAACATCACAAATAATACAAATTCATTTTTTTGAGAAAAGTTGCTATTTCCGTGAAATTGATTGTTATATTAACGAAAAATATGAATAGAAGGACGCCAATTTTTATAAACTTTTTTTTTCAATGTTTACTGGTGATGAAAATAAAAAAACACATTTACTTCAGTATTTTTTTTCCGTTTTAATTATGTTTTTTTTAACCAGTATTTTTTTCGTTTTAATAAATAAAAGTTATGAAAGAAATTGCTCAATAACTTTTTCCTACTGTGAATACGTAAAAGACCGGTGGCGAGTTTTAATAGTGGCAAGCGAAGTTTTCTCCGTGTTATTAGCGTGGGAAATGGAAAATCGCGCAGAGCAACCTCTAAATATTAATATTGAGGGCTCATTCTTTAACAGGCGTCTTATTTCACCTTACTGCAACTACTGAATAGAGAAATTTGAAAAAGAAAATCGTATTTTTTTTTACCCTAATATAGATAGGGATATATATATATATATATATATATATATATATATATACTATAGAGTGAAAGTATGTATGTATATCTATAGATGTGTGTGTGTATATATATTGACGTATATATCATATGACGTATGTAGAATCGAAAAATGAGAGAAAAAGGAGAAAAATAAATAGTAAGAAAAAAAAGAAACGATTCCTCGCGAATTCCTCGCGCCAGCTGTACATCGAAGGATCGATAATCTTCCTATGGATGCTCACACATCCACTTGGCAATATACGATTGGCAATACGAATGGAAAATATACGACTTGTTTTATACCGTAACGTACATTATACGAGCATTTATATATGTATATGTATGTGTGGGTGTGTGAGTATATGTACACAAGTGTATGTGTATATATATATATATATATATATATATATATATATATATTAGTGTGAGCGGAGAATCGGTTGGAGACCTTCCGCTCAGCAATGCGAACGAGTTCGTTAGGGTTTTGTTTTTTAGGCGTTTGTAAGAAGAAATTAATTGGGTACGATTGGGATGGGCGAGAAGCGACTTGTCTGTAGGAATAACAATCGAGATGGAAAGTGAAGCGCGCGATTTACTTCAATTTTACAGATCTTATATATATATATATATATATATATATATATATATATATATATATATATATATATATATATATATATATATATATATATATACACAGTGTTCAGTGTTCTTGAATAGAAATTTTTCAACGATTTCGTTTCTTCTTTTTTTATCCGCCTCGTTCGAGAAACGTTCGCGGTCCACTCGCTGGGGCACGTACTCACGAGAACTGTGCGTGCGCCTCGCGTACTCGTGTCACACACACACACATACACACACATGCAACGAGGCAAATCTTTTTTTCTTTATCGTTATTATATTATCGTACTTATTATTATTCTAAGCGAGATTCTCAGCCTCTTGGGGAGGATCATGCTGCAAGTGGGAATGAGAGGGAGACAGTGGAACAACAAGAAAACAAAAAAAAAACAAAAAATTATAAATCTACGCGCTCAGGAGGCACGCAATGCACGCGTGACGTCCGGTCTCGTCGCCCTATCGCGTATCTCTCTCTCTCTCTCTCTCTCTCTCTCTCTCTGTCTCTCTCTTTACGGTCTTTTATGTACGAAAGGGTCCCCGTATGACTGCAAAGCTCGGGACGTCTTCGATGTTAGCGGAGAGGGAGGGAGGGAGAGAGGGAGAGAGAGAGAATTATTAACGTGGAAGGATGAACGATACCTACGTGCTCTTGTGTGTAAACCACACCCAGTTGGTGAACAAAAAAAATTGAATTGAAGAATATGATAATGGCTATATATATAGATATATATCTACGCATTATTATTTCAAATTATGTTATATTGTATTGTAGGGTATTATACTATATGATATTACATCATGTTATACCGATTAATATCGTATTACATAAAAATAAAATACAATTAAAATGTATTATGTATTATTATCATATTCTCACAATATTATTATCCGGAAATATTGTTCCGGATAATAATATTGATAATACTAGGCACCCGGGGGCTCCGGCACCACCTCGGGTGGTCGCCCAATAATCGACACGATGGAGAATCTAAAAAAGAAGTCGAAAAAAATCAAAAAATAGAATATAAGAAAGTAGTCTACAAAATAATAGAATGTTGTCGAAAATGATCAAAAAAATATTTTATAAGGGATCGAAAAAATCGACGAAAAGAATTTACACAAGAATAAAAAATGGTCGTTCAAATTATTATTTTTTTTCCCATACTTATATACACATACATCTTTCTGCATTGTTCTAAATTTCGTGCTCCATCTCCTTACGATGAGTTGAGGTTTGCATCATTAGAATGCAACAAAGATCAATTCTTTTTCATTGCTCAAATTTCTTTAGTTGATCTAGGCTGCGAAAATTACTCGAACGTTTTCACATACTCTTATCAGAGATGCATGACTTTAAGGGGCTATACCAGTGTGACACTTTCAAAAAATCGATTTTTTTGTCGTCTTTCTGACAGTTTATACTTTCAAGAATAACATTATCATTTATATCATTCATAATGATATCATTTTATCTTGCAAAAATCGATAGTTAAATCTTTAAACGCGTATTTCTCGAAATAAGATTTTTCAAATTTGCTGACATTGTAACTCAAAGAGCAAGTATCCGATTGACTTGAAATTTGAATTGAGTACTCTTGCCTATAAAACGACCATTTTATAGGCAAGAAAACAGACTTTTTTTCATAACTACGCCATTTTGCTGGATTTTGATATTTTTCGAAAATCCTACGTCATTGTGCAGGAAATACCTTCCAGTTTAACGACATTTTTTCCTTTTTCGGTTACAGCTACTCAATCGGCCGGAATCATGTCAGCAGTGGAAGAACTTTTTTTTTGGCGCCTCCGAAGCCAGCGCGTAATTCGCTTGGATCTCAATATTTTTCTATGAAAAAATTATGTAATATAGGCCAAATATAGCCAAATATATTCCTAATTTTCCGAAACATTGAATCGAGTACTTTTCTTCCAAAAAATTCCCGAAAATCGACCAAATTTTCAGCCTTCACATTGGTATAGCCCCTTAATACGAGAAAAATATAGAAAAATAAAAAAAAAAGAGAAAAAAATAGATAGTTGCATCCCAACGATGCAAACTTCAACGTCATTCCCTCGCGTAGACTTTCCGTCTTCTCCATATTCCGTTTCTTTCTTTTTTTTCTCCGTATCCGAACTTTAATATTTCTTCGTTCTCCAAAAGCCCACTTCGTATGCGAATTTCTATAAAAATTCACATGGACAATTCGTTGTTGAAGCCAATTTCGAAATCGAAGCCAACACTCGATTGGCTGCTTCATGGGCGCTATGCATTTCGTTGCACGATCTCGGCGATGTCTACAGTTCAACAGAGTGGTTAACGCGAGGCGATTGTACGCGAGGATATACATCGCGTACGCGCATGCTGCTGTGGAATGAGAATTCTGGTACAGCGATATGCGTATGGACACATTTGTGCACACACACACACACACACACACACACACACACACACACCCTCGAGGGCAGTGTATGTGCAGGCACGCGCACCGTCCATACGTGGAATATTTAAGAAGGAAGCGATCAGCCTTATGGAGTTGGTACATGTGTAAAAGAAACGACGTGACGATGAACTCGAGCATTTTAACTCGGCTGTGTAATTCGTATTTTCTTCAACGGCGTATGGGCTTAGTGTTCTTGTTCCGTAGTGGATATTCTGTCCGCGTATGCGACCGTACATATGTACACGTATACGCCACGCATATATGCAAACTAGCCTTTCGAATGTGTAATTTTTATTATTTTTTGTTGCATTGTGAAAAGTAATTTTCGTGTCCGTCTTCGACGTTGTTGGGACTCGTGTCTATGGTGGAACACTAAGGCGGGACGGCACTGTAACGAGTTGAAAAAATCGATTTTTTTTTGCATTTTCTCAAAGCATACGTATTTAAGTATATGTGAAAAAAATGATAAGTTAAAATATTGATGATTCACCACGTTAGAGATGGTATTGATGTTTGCATCGTTGGAATGCAACGAAAATCTATTTTTTTCTCGTATTGCCGTATTTTTTTTCAGCACATTAAGGCTACGGAAGTCACTGAAATGTTTTTGAGAATCCTTGTGCAAAATCCAAAAAGCTGCAGAAAAAGAGTTCAGATAATAATGGAAATTAAGCAATTAATGCCCTCAGCAAGGCATGTTGAGGCCTGATTTTGCAGTTGCACCGGCAAGCAGTTCACCGATATCAGTGAAACGAAAACGAAAATTATTCCGATCCAAAGAGATCAGAAGTCGACTATGGGTACTTACATTGAAAAAAAAACAAAAATCAAAAGATTAACCATCCCTTTATTTTCCTTTCTCTCACCTGCCATTTAAAATGAAAGGTTGTAGAGTAACATCCTAACCGCACATTTAAAAGTGTTGGGGGGGAAATGGATGGAGAATTCGTATTCAGGGGGTAAAAAAACGTTTTTAACCCCCTCATAGCTATAAAACTTTTGAAAACTCAAAATAGCTTTAAAAAAAATCTAATCGACTCTACATACATACGAGGACTATACATAAATATAACGGGTTCAAAATATAAGGACTCATAAAAAAATACTAAAAAATGAAATGTTTTCCCCATCTCGGCCAAAAATAAGAGTAGCTTCACTTGGAACTCAACTCTCTGCTCATTTTTTTCGTTATCGTTTTCTCTAGAAAACGCCGTTCGATTCATGGAGTTCCGATGATTATTTCATTTTTGGCAGAATTTCAAAGTCGGACCATCGATTTTCGCAAATTTTTCCATAACATTCCTTTGCCTCTTTTTCGGCCATCCTTCAAGTGGACTGTCTGGGAAAACTAATTCAGATATCGGAATGAACTAACCCGCAGTCTCTAAGTCTATCAAAATCCATTTCGGAAGCCTCCCAATAAGTCTCCGCAACTCTAATAGGACCGCCGCTACAGCAGTTTGAAATCTCCGGATTTCGGCGATTTTGAAAGTGGCCAAAAGGGGGTCGAATTTTTTTTTTTGCTCTTTAAACCATTTCAAGGATCTATACAATGGGAAATTTTCCGCCGATTATAAATATCACGAAGTTTTTATAAAAAATTACGTCCGTTGAATGCGAAAAACGCGTTTAGCCTGCGACAAACGAGCCGTACATCCGCGCAATTGGTACATCATCTGTCAAAAGACAAAGTTTGTCGAACAGTACGCCGGAAGAATATTGCATATATATATATAGATAGAAAGATACATATGCACATTTAAAAGATAAATAAAAGTTGTCGTAACGTAATGCATAATCGTGTAGTTTTTAACCGTAAATTTCTCGCGTTTGAGATGTCTGACGCGCGAGAATATATGAGCACAGTTGCAATCAGGATACACGGAAAAGAGCAGAATAATTGGTGACGGGTTCCGTATTTTTCTTCGTGCAAGAGAGAGAGAGAGAGAGAGAGAGAAAGACAGAGAGAGCTCAACGATATACAAAGTTTCATCCCCTTCGCTGCACATATTTAAGTCTATTCGAGGATCGTCCTCATAGTAGCCACTTGTCCCCATACTTAACATTACGTAAGCCCCGACGTCATCAAAATCGCATTTACATATATGTAAGCCCATTTATATAAACGTCGTTTTTTAAGACCCGATCGCGTCCCCAATATCAACGCATCGATTGAAAAAAATTAAGGTCCGGGCTCCAGATAGCCCCATGTGTGGAGAATCAACATTGCATGAATATAACGGGTTCAAAATATCCTTTTCCCATATATATATATATATATAAATATATAAATATATATATATATATATATATATATATATATATATATATATATATGTATGTATGTATGTATGTATGTATGTACACACACACACGTACTCACAGGTATTTATATTTGCATGCGCACCGCGGTCTTCCAATTAACTCGTTCTACCGGAAATCCTTGTCATTGCGATATACGACACGCGTTGCGCTACGAGAGTATTACGCTACACGCACGGATGTGCCTCTACGCGTGTGTGCATCGCAAGAGAGAACTGAGAGGGAAATGAAATTGGAAAGCAGCCGGATGCTGCCAATGATGATGATAATAATAATAATTGTTATTATTATTATTATTATATACGATCTATTATTATTGTAGAATTATGAATGATTGGGTAATATTTATAAATTAGAATCAAATGTGTATATTTATTGTTAATTATAACGATAACTATATAATTACAATGACAAATAAGAAAATTATTACCATTATTGTTTATTATAATTATATTATTATAATAAACAATTCTAATGAGTATATGTAATATATACAAGCGCCTGTTGCATAACTATTATTGAAATATAGGCGCCTGCATAACCATTTTTGCCGATCACAGCAACGACGACGGTCAGCCAAAGAAAATCAGAAACCACTGGGGCACTGACACACACAATTTATAAAAATCGCCAAGAGAAGACTCTGATACGTGAATGGTATGCGCGAGACTAAAACTCGTGACCAACGAATACCGAAAAAAAAGAGAAAAATTATTTATAATACTGTGCAAATAATATAATAGCGATTTTTTGGGGAAAAAAAAATTATAAAAAGTTTACTGATTTTCATGATTTTTTCTTTAAAGGAAAGATTTCTCCACGATTTTGGGACTTAGGGTACGTTTTATTACTATTTTTTACTGTTACACAGTATGCTCTTATTTTTATTAATCTTTAAAAATGTCAGAAGCGTGGCACGGTCTTCTAAAGTGCATCGTCAAAACTGGCGTGATGTATAACTAAAAAACTAATCGACCGATGTTGATGAAATTTGGCATAAATCTTTCTAACCTTATTGTCTAATACATGGACCTAAATCTTTTCGAAAGGTTAAAGAAAAAAAAGGTATTTTTTAAGTATATAATGTACCCATTTTTTGCCGAAAAATTCAATCTTTTTGTTCTAAAGCCTACCATTCCATCGATTTCAACATTTTTCACTTTTTCTTGGTTCATATTCTTCGCATGAGGGTTAATGAAAAAAAAATCTTCGTTGGTTTTTTTTCGGGCTAATCCCACCGACGCTACATGTCACGCCGTCTGACAAGATCCGCCGCAACCTGTTGGGTTAGATTAGCTAAGTGCGGCTAGGGAGTGATAGCGAAGGATTCATAATCCAGTAAAAGAGACGAAAACCCAGCACTTTATAGCGGAGAATACGACTGAAGGTAGATAGTTGCATACTGAAAGTAATCCCAATAAAATGTTGCCCCTCAACTCGCCTCAACCCTAAGAAATAGGGGTTGAAAACTTAAAAATCGCCGTATCTCGATAATTAATAGCCCGATCAAAAAAGGTTTCAAACAAAAGTTGTTTGGAATAATAAAATTTGTATAAAGTTATCTGACGTCCAACCCCCTATCCTTGAAAATAGCGGCACAGAAACGATTCGAAAATTCGAAAGTGCAAAATGCAATTTTTTTCTGCATATACATATTTCAGAATATGTAAAAAAAAATGCAAGTTGAAATATTGAAAATCCACCAAGTTACAGACAATTTAGCGAGAGCAGGTAGCGCACCGATTAACGTATATTAAAAGTGTCAATCGCGTTTTTCTCGAAACGACTTTTCTCGATCTCGCCGGAATCATAACTGTAGCTATGATTGTTCAATTAAAAAATTTTTTAAACGAAAATTTCCTTAATTTCAGTCGCTGTCGTTGGACGTAGTCGTTTTCTTTTATTTAGTATTTTTTAAGCCCCCGAATACGAGTGCAAATTTCACCAAAATTACACTTTTTTTAATACCCCCCATCTTGTGGATTTTTTTTCGAAAAACAGCTACGTACAACGAAAACTACATTTATATCTATACATAAAAAAGAACATGCCCTGACTGATTCATCAACGCCGAGCCAAAACAGCGGAAGGTAATTACATGAAATTTGGACAGTAGGTTGCTTTTGTGAGTAAGCACCCACTAAGAAGGGATTTTTCGAAGTTCAACACTTAAGAGGCAAAACGGGGTGGCCAAAATTGTATGGAAAATAAAAAAAAAATCGTTGGATTTACTTGAAATTTGGTATTCGTGCTCCTTGACACGATTAATGAAACACGTATTTCAGCATTTTTAGAAATTCAACCCCTAAGGGGAGACAGAGGGTAGCAAAGTTTGGGTTTGTTTGGATTTAAAAAATCTGCTCAGCAGATTTACTTGAAACTTAGTATTGAAGCTCTTCAACACAAATAATAAAACGCGTATTTTAGCGTTTTTCGAAATTCAACCCCTAAACGAAAGGGGGTGGCAAAGTTTGTACGAAAAATTAAAAAAATCGGGTTAAATTTACTTGAAACTTTGTATTACTGCTCCTAGACACAATTAATGAAATTTCAGCGATTTTGGAAATTCATTCCTTAATGGGAAACGGGGATGGCAAAGTTTGTACGGTATAAGAAATATCTGTTCAGATTCACTTGAAACTTACAAGGAACATCCCTCAGGTGACACCCTTCGATTTTGTTGAAATTTGGATATGTTATAAAGCACCGAAAAGTAAGCGATACGTATTTATTTTATCGGCGGAAAAACGGTTTTAAGGGGTGAAACGAACCCTCGAAAATAAGGGTGTTTTTCGTTTTTCGTCGATAATGTCATCGTTCGCATCTCCAATGTACAGTGCACAAAAAAATAAACATTGTTGCAATTTGAAATTTTTTAATATCTCGTACCGTTAAAACGTTATCGACGAAAAACGAAAAACATCCCCATTTTTTAGGGTGCGTTTCAGCCCTTAAAACCGTTTTTTCGCCGATAAAAAAAATACGTACCGCTTACTTTTCGGTGCTTTATAACATTTCCAAATTTCAACGAAATCGAAGGGTGTTTACCGGAGGGATGTTCCTTGTTAGTAACAATGCTCTTCAACACAATTCTACGTGTTCCTTAATTAAACATTTAGATCGTAAAAATATTTTATTTTTATTTTTCAGGCCAACCATCGTCAAGTTATCGATTCGGCCGTTGGACCACGTTCTTTATACTGAGGCTCTACAGGGTGAGTCAATAACTATTAGCACCTTGGATATCTTCGAAACTATAAGGTTCACAGAAATATTTGCTGAAATAAAATTGCACAGTACGAAAGGGGCCATCCAATAGCGATAATTTTTTTTTCAGGTGGAGGTACTTCGGACATTTGAAGGTCAACTCCATTTTTTTAAATCGATCGGTATATTTTATTTCCTGTATCATGAGAGAGGAGCTTAAAACGAGTTCAACGACCTATAACATAAGGTCATTGAAGGTCATAGAAAGTACAGAAAGGCGATAATACTTACGGTTTACTTCACTGAAAATAAACACTGTTTCAAGGACACTTTAATAAGTTTCCAGGATAAGACAAACGTGATAACATTGGTATCGATAAATTGGCCAATCAAGTACAATGTATCCGTTTGAAGAGCAAGTCGATATGCTTCTTATTCATGGCGAATGCCAACAAAATTTTGTAAGGGCAAAAACATTGTATGGTGAACGATATCCACATCGGTCTCAGCCTTCGCGTCAAACATTTAAAAATGTGTGTGATAAATTTAGGCAAACCGGTAGTTTAAGTGTCCGTAGTAGTGTACGCCAGAAACGCGTAACGAATAAAGAAATGCAAGCCAATGCAAGTCAAACAATCGAAAAAAGAATCCAATGTTGCATTGATACTGATGGTCGTCATTTTGAACACGTACTATAAACGTAGTAATTTCATTTACTACCGAAACTTTAAGTATCATCGCCTTTCTGTACTTTCTATGACCTTCAATGACCTCATGTTATAGGTCGTTGAACTCGTTTTAAGCTCCTCTTTCGTGATACAGAAAAAAAAAATACCGATCCATTTTAAAAAATGGAGTTGACCTTCAAATCACCGAAGTACCTCCACCTGCAAAAAAAAACTATTATCGCTATCGGATGGCCTCTTTCGTACTGTGCAATTCCATTTCAGCAAATATTTCTGTGAACCTTATAGTTTCGAAAATATCCAAGGTGCTAATAGTTATTGATTCACCCTGTATTATACCGCGATAAGAATACTAATTTTTTTATTTTTTTGCATAAAAATTTCACAGGAAATAAGTTTGCTCATTAACATACCTTTTTTCCCAATCCAGAATAAATAATATAGCAGACAACAAAAATATGAAGAAAAAAAACGGACTTTTTTGCGCGTCTAAGTGTTGTCCTCCCTTGAAACCCGCAACAGTATACATTGGAACTCAGAAAATAAAATGAAAAACTTTAATTAGTAACGACTAAGTGGATGAATGAAAGAAAGTGAAAAGCTGTGAGGTTGACATACTGTTTCCGGTTTGAAGAAATATTGTTTCGGTGATGAAGAACTTTATCACCGGCATGGTAAAAAGTTATATTCATATATATATTCACATTTATAGATATGCATCCTTCTTCCCACACGATTTCTGTCGAGCGACGTTCACGATATCGTAAATTTCTGTGATCAGCCCATCGGCATCCGCACGCCAGCTAATTAGTCCCGATAAACGGTTTATACATCCGCTTATATATTTATATATACATACATACACATATACATACATATATATATAGATGTATCGTGGTTTACTTTGGGCCCGCGAGCAACGAACCAATAACTCGAGATGTATAATATCCCTCGGTAAATGTGTACCAAAGGGAAAACACGCGGGGGCTCTCCTCGCTGCCCCTGCGCGAAACGTACATACACGGGAGAAGAAAAAGGATCCGTGTAATTTCGCGATCGTAAGATACGCACGCATGAATATACATATGTATGTATAAATGCGCGCGCGCGCGTGTGTATGTGTGTGTGTATCACGTATCATTGGTAATATAACTCCTATCGCCGGTGCAAAAAAAGTAATCTACGCCCTTTGGAGCCGTCATATATACCAATTGCCGGGTTTTGGTATGATACAAATTTTGCAGCGTTCTACGGCGAACCACATCGTTATTGTTCCTTGCGCGCTCTGCAATTATCGCGAGTTACGTTTCGAGACGCATTTTGTTGTTTTTTGTCTGTTAATGCTATTGATTCAATAGTAGGGTGTGTGTGTGTGTGTGTGTGTGTGTGTGTATATATATATATATATATATATATATATATATATATATATATATATATATATATCTTGTATTAAAGAATAAAAATAATAAAAATAAAAAATATATTAAATGTTGAACTCTACAAGAAATAGGGAAAAACTATTTTGTACTATATGTATTTATAATAGAACATTTATTTGTAAAAATTCAAGATTTTTTAAAACATTATTCAATAAAATAGTCTGCAACCGTTTTCGTTTCCCGTAAAGTCATATCGACTATTTAAGGCCTTAGGCCACTCTAGAGGCCGAAAAAATAGGCTTTTTGGGGATTTTCTTTTCGGAAAAGCTACAAAATAAATTGAGATTACAAAAAAGGGTGTTTATCATACGTATCAGTGACTGTATACAATAATTTTTTTGAAGCGATTAATTTCAAAATGGCGGCTGTGTAGCATTTATCTCAAAACTGCATTTTTCAAGTTGGCCGGAAACATAACTAAGACCATTTTCAACCGATTGACTTGAAATGTTGAATATATCTTGAAAAATACATAGTCTATGGAAATACGTAGGATTTTTTTTATATTGCGTAGTTCATTTGTTATTAACAATTATCTGACGATTTTTCAGGCAAATTTTTTACTTTCCGAAAGTTTCGATTTATTTTGTAGTTTTTTTGAGAAAAAAAATTCCCAAAAAGCCTATTTTTCCGGCCTCTAGAGTGGCCTAACCCCTTAATTGATCAAAGTCTTTCGTGTGCTTCTGTAAATCCACTTGCACTGCACAGAAGTGAAAATCCAATTTTTATCATCCAATTTGAACACCGTCAAAACTTCAAATGAATACTCCAAAGTTACCCCAAAAAAAATACGAGGAAAATGTAATGTTTTTTCATTCTCATTACATCTGACGTACTAACTCGTTTACCTCTTATGCTAATGCTATTTTTTTAAATACCCTCAACATAAGAGATATTTTTTGACAAGTTTTCAATTATTCAACACGTCCCATTTAGTTAGTTGTGTGGATACATATGATTGTATTGGTGTTTGTCGTTTTAATACACATTAAGCTAAGACGCAAATAAGTTTTTACTTATCAATTATTGTCTGTTTGAACATTATGAACGAGTTAGTACCTAATTTTGTGAAATTCTCCAAAAATCATACTTACCCTGATAACTTGAAATTCTTAGACTTTGAACTAAGGTTGCGTAGTTTAGATATTTCCTAACGAGGTGACCTATCACCCCCTTAAGGCTTTGCATCGACATTCCCAACACCCTCTACACACACACGATCGCGCGCGCACAACCACACGATATATATATACACACATATACATGCACTGTACCTCGCGTCGAGAATTTTTCGTTTTCGAAACGTGCATAAACGACGATTTTTTCGCATAAATCGCTTTTAATGGTAACAGGTTAAATAATCATTTGTCGGAAGGCTTCTAATTGTCGTTCGGGTCTGGCATTCGACACACAGACGTGTGTATTATATATAGAATATATACAAATTCACATACGCGACCATATATATATATATATATATATGAGGCATTCCACGTCACTTCAGCCAGTAAAAAAAAAAATCCACAAATAATTTTGTAAAATCGAGTTACTTAATTCAAATATATTCACCGAGTGTCGACATTTTTCAAAAAATGTTGACTTTTTTTCTCGTTGATTACTATTTTTTAATATTTTTCAATTCAAATGGATGTATCTTAGTCAGGATTTGACGTATTTACATTCGTAAAAACTAAAATGTGCGTCTTTTTCTAGACTTGCAGAAGAAAATTAATTTAGATTTTATTGAGCAAGTCGAACGTCCGTTTCAGGGCAAAATATGCAAAAATATTTTTTTTCTCAAGGAAAGACACTCGTTATTTTATTTTTGAGAATTTCCCCGAATTGTGAATACGAAAAACGGATTTTTGGTATTTTTTATATTATGGGATTCCTAAACACCGTGAAGTAACACCTATTTTTATTTTTTTTTATTTTTAATTTATTTATTTTTATTAATATTCGATTGAAGAATGTGGAGCACTCGCTGTATGTTTACCAAGTTTTTTAAATACATATGACATATATGTCATATGTGTTGGAGCCTTGGAGTGCTCCACACTCTTCAATTGAATATTAATTTTTTTTAAATAAAAAAAAATAGCTGTTACTTCACGGTGTTTAGGAATCCCATAATATAAAAAATACCAAAAATCCGTTTTTCGTATTCACAATTCGGGGAAATTTAAAAAAATAAAATAACGTGTGTCTTTCCTTAAGAAAAAAAATATTTTTGCATATTTTGCCCTGAAACGGACGTTCGACTTGCTCAATAAAATCTAAATTAATTTTCTTCTGCAAGTCTAGAAAAAGACGCACATTTTCGTTTTTTACGAATGGAAATACGTCAAATCCTGCCAAAGATACAGCCATTTGAATGGAAAAATGTTAAAAAATGGTAATCAACGAGAAAAAACGTCAGAAATTTTTAAAAAAATGTCGATACTCGTTGAATTTTTTTAAATAAAGTAACTCGTTTATTAAAATTATTTGTGGATTTCTTTTTACTGGCTGAAGTGACGTGAATGCCTCATATATATATATATATATATATATATATATATATATATATATATATATATATATGCAGACGTATCGCAATATGTGTACTTATTATTGGCGATCGCATTGACCGGCGCTCTGCGGCGCTGTGCGGCACACAGGTAGCGCGAACGCACACAAGCTTCTCTCTCTCTCTCTCTCTCTCTCTCTCTTTCTTGGGGTGAAACGCGCAAGTCGCCCATTCGCCGCTTAACAACTTCCAATACGTTATTTCCCGTGCCGTCCGGGTAATTAATTCCCGGTTGATTAACGGCCGACGGCCCGAGCGACGAGAATATGCGAGGAACGACGAGACGGCGACAAGCCGTACCCCTCAAGTGCATATATCTATATAGGGTGGCACGAAAAGTGACGTCCAGGAGGAAAATCTAGATGCCTCTTATTCTATCCGAATTACCCCCATGTATGTTCCACGATCATTTTTAGTTTTCGAGGCGAAACAATTTTTTTAATTTTTTTTTTCCCGAATTTTCGTGTAAAATAGATTTTTTTTCTTTTCTTTAGTGGATGTAAATTCTTAGATATTTTTCGAAGCAATTGGGAGGCATGTAGACTAGTATTAATGTTTATTTTAGCATCTGAACAGTAGTATCTGATTCCCTCGAAGGTATTTTGTTTTTATTTGGTCAAAATCTAAGGCTTCAGTAGAAATCTAAATTTACGGTAGTGTTTGGTTATTTATTTATCGCTCAACAGTGCACTTCATGACGACAACACAAGTGCAGAAAATCGCAGGGAAAGTACATACACAGAATGGAAAATTAGAAAAAAACCTTTTTCTCGAAAAGTAAAAAGAACGTCGAAGATCCATGGGGGTGATTGGGATACATATTATTAAAGGGGAATGATGCTGAAGTTTGCATCGTTGGAAAGCAACGAAAATCACTTTTTTTAAAATTGTTTTATTTCTTTGGATGTGAAAATCACACAATTGTGCTTAGGTGGAGACTTATTTGAGATTTACGATCTATTTGAAAAAAAAGCCTTTGGATGAGCATAAAAATGAAGATGTGAAAAATGAACAACAACGAAAACGTTGGTTTCCAACTAAAATCAATTCCTTTTAATTGATAAAATGTTTGGCGGGAAGTCACTCAAACCTTTTTCCATATTCTTATTAGAGATTTACGACCAGAATTTACAAAAAAAAACACGGCTTGGAATGAGCATAAAAATAATCAAATGGAAGAAGAAAATAATAGATTTTTATACATTATCTATCCATCTATCTATATACCTATGTAAATAAATTTTGATATATATATCAAAATGTGTCAATAGTGTCTCAAAATGGCCTGACATTTTAATTTATTGATAAAACGTATTATTCATTTTAAAAGTACGAATATTTTTATTTTAATATAAGGTACAAACATGGAGGTTATGTGTGGAACAAAATATCCGATAAGTGGCACAAACCGCATGGACTTGAAAGGCATATTATTTCAACAAGATGGCGTAACCTGCTACACTGCGGGCGAAACAATGCAGTTATTGCAAGCGAAGGTTCATGGTCGTGTTATCTCACGATGCGGCGATGTGAATTGGCCACCAAGATCGTGCGATTTAACGCCATGGGACTCCTTTCTTTGGGGTTTTCCGAAAGGAAAAGTGTATGCCAATGATCCACAGACCATTCCGGAGCTCAAAGAAGCAATTGGACGCACCATTGATGAAATTAATCCGCAATTATGCCAAAATGTTATTGACAATTTCGTCAAAAGAGTGAACGTTTGCGAACAGGGACGTTATTAGGTTATGTGTTCCATACATAACCTCCATGTTTGTACCTTATATTGAAATAAAAATGTTCGTACTTTTGAAATGAATAATACGTTTTAGTGATGAAATAAAATGTCCGGTCATTTTGAGACACCCAGTATATACAGTGACAGTCAAACGTTTTCAATCACTTTGGATAATGGCAACACTTTCAATCACTTTGGGCAAGTGCAAAATTAAATCAGAATAATATTAATCATTTTTTAGAGCTAGATTCTACCTTGGTAAAATGGAATATAAGGTAAATATTAGGAGGCCAAGTTTTTGCTAGAATCAGGCTAATTTTTGTTTCAATGGCTTAATACATATATGTATATATAAAACCCAAAAAAAATAAATAATAAAATTAGCCGGATTCTAGCAGGAGCCCCACTTCCGAATATTTACCGAAAATAAAATGAATTGTATCGTTCGAAAATAATTCTGCAATTATCCAAAGTGATCGGAAATTTCGCAATCATCCAAAAGAATGGAAAACTTTTGACTGATACTGTACATCGCGGCTGTATTAGATATCGATGCACTATTACAGACATAAACAAGCGTCTACAAAAATCGCTCCTCCCTCTCTCTCAGGAGACAGCAGTCGCCACGACGTCCCGAGAGTCTATAAAGATTCAACGTATCGTCCTTGTGCGTGCAAGGGGGTGGATTAACAGCATAAATTGCTCGCTGCGTCGAGGAAAGGAAAAGCAAACCCCGAACGCGCGCCACTCTCACAGCGCCCTTCTGCTTGTCACAACGCACAACGCAGCATCATCGTGATGTTTATATGCAAAGAGTATATACGTATGTAGGCGTGTATTTTTCGCGTATACACCGCGC
>OY723393.1:35033655-35063655 GCA_963210295.1 Ophion ellenae
GGAAAAGGGCCGTGAGGTGTCTACTTGAAATAATAAAGATGGGGGATGGTAGGTTACCAACAAAGGCCTAAGGGAAGAAGTAAGAGCAATTATAAATGGTAACCCATCAAAATGGGGGAAGGAAACGGAAGAAGCAATGGAAAGCGTAGGTGAGGGGGCAATCTGGCAAGCCGTGGGGAAAGGAACGGTAAGGGAGCTGGAGAGAAAAGTAGAGAAAGAAACATTTTGGTATAAATACACCGAACAATTTGAGAGGACAAAGCATCGAATCGTAAATATCATGATGGTTTACAATTTCGAATTCATTGAAGCGAAGGGCCAAAAAGTCGATCAGTTGAAATAGCGATAGGCCGAAAAGGCGAACAATTCGGGTAGCGAAAACTTATGATCGAGCGAATACGTTACTTGCGCTTCAGAGTGAAGCTGGCAGGGGTGGGTGTCGGAAATTCGATCGATCAATATTCAGAAGGATCGAAATTTCGGATTCATTCGTGACGAACGTTCCAAAATAGATGGATCAATCTTATGATAGTCTGTAAAATCGGTAATCAAAATTGTGAATACAATTATCGCGAAATTGTTTCATAGCGAAAGTAAATATAAGATTCAACAAAATAATGAGAGATATAATATCGACTTTCCGGTATAAATACACCGAACAATTGACGACGAAAAATCATCGAATTGTAAATATTATAATATGATGGTTTCCAATTTCGAATTCATTAAAGCCATTAAGGGGTTACCCCCACTTGCGATTTTGAAAAAATCGATCTTTTTTTATTGCATTTTTTTGAAGTATAAGTATCTGAGAATATGTCCTGAAAATTTCAAGTCGATCCGAACAAAATTGACTGAGATATGAGCGTTTAAAGAGAAGAATCCGCGTTGAAAGAGCGTTGAAAGAGAAACTTTGAACGCGTTTTTCTCAAAATGGAATTTCTGAAGTCGGTGACCAAGATTACTCGAACACTAATGAACCGATCTTCTTGAAATTTTACAGGCTTATTTAATACATAAAAATGTAGTCTCTAATCGTTCGATTTTTTTTTTTTCGAAAAAAATGGCCGTTTTATAGCGAAAAAACGGCCGTTTTTTTCGTTAAAATCGAACCATTAACTTTGACTGTCCGCCATTTTGTGAAAAATGAATATTTTTTAAAATCCTTCGATTAAAGACTAGTTTATACTTATATTTGACTAAATCCATCCGCATTTTTTTTTTCAGATGATCCACTTAGCCGCAATGTTGGTCACCGCAAACCGTGTATATAAAAACATTATTTCATTGACGGCCATTTGCCACTAAACAATGTAATATTTTTCAATAAAAAAATTACTGAAAGCTCTTCAAGATGTGTTCTTTAAGATGGTATATTGATCGATTAAAAAAGTTTTGTAGTTTTCTTTTAAAAAATTCATGAAAAAGGCCTTTTTTGCGCTACAAGTGGGGGTAACGCCTTAAGTAATGGGTATAAAATCTATGCGAATTTAACATTTTTTTCGTATGAAAAAGTCATTCACTCATAAAATTAACTACACATCTATTTAGTATGAATATCAAGCTGTTAGAAAATATATATATATATATATTCGTTTTCGATGTACAAAATGGCCGACTACTAATATTTTCATTTGTTATCTTTTTTTAGACGCTCGGCGGCGTGACATTTAGCATCCACAATTTTTTACCTAGAACAAAAAACAAAAATTCTCGTCAATCTCCATTAGAAGTACGTACGGAATTTAAAAAATATTTTTTCATTCAAAAGTTGTAGGTATTTGAACTTAAGAAATGAATTTTCCGTGAAAAATTTCGTTATAACTGATCATAAACTGCTCATAAAATGAAAAGTTTTCGATTAATCAGAAATTCCGTACGTACTTCTCTGCGAAATGCAATTAGGGACATAACTTTTAAATTTGAAGTAAATCGAGTGAAAATTGTTGAAGTTATTTGTCACGCCAATTGGAAAAAAGCTGTTTCGAGAAATTTCGAGTAGTCGGCCATTTTGTACATAGAAAAAACAAGATATATTTTCTAACAGCTTGATATGCATAGTAAATAAATGTTTAATTCATTCTATGAGTGAATCACTTTTTCATACAAAAATTGTTGAATTCGCATATGATTTTATGCCCGTTACTGTGGCCTAAGGCCTTAAGGGAAAACTAAGCCAAGAAGTAGTAAATAAACTGGAGCAATGGTTTAAAAATAGCAGGGGGTTAGTAGAAAATTCAACTGGCAAACCATCTATGCGGTTACATCGGACAATTTGAGAAACTTCCAATTGGGATAGATGAAAGCAAACCAATGTAAAATAATTTATGTAACTGAGAGAGGAGAGGCATTTATGTAAACACCCTTAAAAAGGGCTTACAAGGGACAAAATACGATTACTACTAATTATAATAATTTATCATTTACAATTTATACATCATTGAATATCCATTTATAATTTATAATTCAAGCATTATGAAATAATTATAATTATCCAATAATCTATAAATTATAATAATTAATAAAAATCTATAACCAAAACCTGTAAAAGAGAAGCGATTTTGAATTAAAAAATTTCTTTTTCGCTGGTTTGGGTTGTCAATTTTTAACAAGGGTCACCAAAAGTTTCAATGATTTTGCTGCTAGCCTGCACGGGGTAGAAAATGAACTACGGCAATACGAGAAAAAAAAATATTCCTTTGCACTCCAACAATGCAAACTTCAATACCATGTGATAAAAGAGGCCTGGAATACTTTGGAAAGAAAAATTCTAATTGTAAAAGATTCTGAAGATTCCAGGATCTACATGAATCGATAAGGAAAAACATAATTGACAGCTCGCGTTGAGGCACCTCGAATAATTCAGACCGCGATTCTGGATTCGATACGACTGGACTCCGGTTGCGGAAGAGCGATAGTGAAAGACTTTTTTGCAGGCAAAGTTCGAGGTTTCGAAGACTAGTGTAATTGAGTGGAAAATTGAATGCCTCTTATATATATATATATATATGTGTGTATCTAAAGAGAGAGGGTGAGAGGAGAATCTCAACCGTATATACGGGTTAAGAATCGTCCGCTCTCTAGCTCTCCCTACTTAGCCCGTTTTGCAAAACGTCTGGCCAAGAATAATAACACGGAAATGCATGTATGAGGAAGCGCGCACGGAATTTTATTCCTTTGATCTTCCGTAACGTTGAAAAGAAGAAAAAAGAATAAAAACGAAAGGAAGAAAGAAATATTGAAGTTTAATGTGATTGCGAAGCGTGGCACGCGGTGCTCGGTCTTTCCGGAATTCGCATAGATCTCTATACCGTGGCATAATACGGGGAATAATCTATACGAGTGGATCGTTCGTAACGCGATTGCGGCGAGTTCACTTCCATAGAGGCGAACTCAATAAATGTATATACACCTATATATATATATATATATATATATATATATATAGGGTGTCCTGTTATGAATGGGGAATCCTGCAACTGTCGATGGGTCAGATCATGTCCTACTATGTATATGCTGGAATTTCAGTTTAGTAAAAATCCCACGGTTTTGGAGATTTTGTTCTTTACGTTATTTTTTCAAAAAAGTCGTCTGTTTTTGTTTTTTCGTGTGCCATGTCTACAAATGATATGAATCGACAATAAGTAAGCAATTTTTCGAAATAATTGGCACGATATGCGTAGTGCATATTTTTACACCGCAGGCTATTAAGGGGCCAGTCCACTTTTAAAATTTCGAAAAATCGGAAGCAAGCAAGACTTGAAGAAATCGACGACGATGAGCAATCAGAAGGGATTTCATACGGTGCAGCAATTGCCAATTGAGTTTAGGTAAGAGGTTTTCATAGTATAAACTTCAAACGCGTTTTTCTCGAAACAACGTTTTCAAAATCTAGCTCCATCGTATCTCTAAAACTAATAAGCTGATTCTCTTGAAATTTGAACCACATATTGTAAACATGATTCGCAACAAGATGAGCCTCGATGGTTTCAAATTTTGATTTTTACTCTATTTTCTGCGAAAAACTGCGAAACAACGCGTTTTTTACTTTTTTCGTTTGACATTTGCCATTTTTTTCATTTTTTGACAAAACTTCATATCCGAGGGTCATTTTGTAGCTGGTGTCATACTGAATCTAATGGACTTTGATTTTTTTGTTTCAAACAAGCCGTTGCCGAGTTGTGATGGAGCTACCTAACCCACCTATTTTTGAGGCGTTACGTTAAACTACAATTTTCGTACTTAAAAATGAATAAATTGAATTAAATTTTGTCTAAATGTATTTCAAGACTTTATTTATCAAGCCCAACAACTTTTATATTCGTATCTTTTATAAAATCGCGCAAATGGCCTTTTTTCGCGGCCCCAAAGTGGCCCCTTAA
The DNA here is from genome assembly GCA_963210295.1 of Ophion ellenae. Classification (NCBI taxonomy): domain Eukaryota; kingdom Metazoa; phylum Arthropoda; class Insecta; order Hymenoptera; family Ichneumonidae; genus Ophion; species Ophion ellenae. The sequence continues at coordinate 35,038,038 of OY723393.1, forward strand.
AGTCGGATGTTCGAACTGGTTTGAGTGACAATTCTGCATAAGATCTTTTTTTCATAAAGTTTCTTTAACATTCAAGGTTAGAATGAAGACTTTTCTAAATAAAACAAATGACGAAGAGTATTATTTTTAAACCGGGTCAATAAAAAAGTTATCATTTGTAGAAACGGCATGCGAAAAACGAAAAGCAGACGTTTTTTATCTCGAATACCGTGGGACTTTTACTGAACTGAAATTCAATGATATAGTAGGACATGATCTGACCTATCGACAGTTGCCGGATTATCCATTTACAACAGGACACCCTGTATATGTATATGCATACGTACAGGGTGGCCCAAAAGTGACGTCAAAAGGAAAACGAAGCTACCTCTCATCAATACCTACCAAATAGTCCCTATTTACGATCTTTTTTCCTTTCGAGAAAAGGCATTTTTTATTTTTCTCTTTCGTATATGTACTTTCCTCGCATTTTTTCACTTGTGTTATCGTTATAAAGTGTACTATTGAGCAATAAATAAATGACCAACCGAACACTAACGTAAATGCCATAGATTTTTATCAAGTTTGAAAAATAGGAATAACAGTATCAGCATTTAAAGTTCAGATGATTAAAAAATTATATTTACACTCGTCTGAATATGCTCTTGAAGTTCGAATCGTCCGAAAGCATCGAAATCTTTTTTTTATACCTTTATTTTCTTCTCCTCATTAATTAATTTTTTTTTGCATATTTAAATTACAGTTCTTTAAATGAGCAAATTAAAAAAAATCGTAGCTAAGATTTGCGAAAATAAATTGGGGTAAATAAAAAAATAATAATTTCCATTGTACTCCGACGATGCAACTTTAACATCGCGTCAAAATAATGCTTGACAATTGCTGTTCGGTTGGAAAGTTCGGACAGAAAAGTACAAACACCAAAGAGATTTTAAACAAAAAAAGAAAGTGCATATCCAAAAAAGATATAAGCTACAGGAAAACGCAAAAAAAAGCAATGCTTTTTTCGCGAAATGCAAAAAACATCGTAGAACACACATGGGGTCGATTCGCATACGCATTAACACGAGGCATCTGGAGTTTTTGGGACGTCACTTTTCGCTTCGCCCTGTACATACATATAAATATGCACACATATATCGATATATATTAATTTCCAGAATGCGCGTACAATTTCAACGTGAATTTCCGAGTTTTTCATGTCGCACGCACATTTTTTGTCTCCACTTCCTTCCATTCATTTACGGAATGAGCAACGAGAAAAAAAAAGTAAGTCGTGCAACAAGCCCATGGCCGAGACGTCTGTGCGGCGCGACCGTAACGAGAAGCGACGAATCGAGGATGCTGCAGGGTGAATATGCCTCCCGTACGATGTTACATGTGGGCTTTATTGATATCGATGAGAGGAGGAATGGATTATCGACATGCGAGAGTAGTGTGCGTGGAGTATCTCCGATCGAGAACGTATAATCATCGGTCTAGACGGTCTGCTGGAATCGTCGCTCATGATAGGCCCATATTATACGCGGAGGTCAATCCGAACACACGCACATGCAAACGCAATTGTTGGAAGTGCGCGATGTTTTTGTTGTTGTTTTCCTTCCGACAATGAGAAGATACAGTGAGGTATGTGATTGAATAACTAGATCTTTAGTAACTAGATATGAGTACGCGTTATATATATATATATATATATACATACACAAAATTTAATTCCATCATAGAGGATATAATAATGTATAGCCTCTGTAATCGATTTTAATAGATCATATCAAAATCAAATTCCATTACACACACACCCACACCCACACACACACTAGCGGAATTAATTCTGACCACTTTTAAGGGGCTATACCAGTGTGAAAAACTTCAGCCTCTCAGCAGGCATTATTCGAGAAAGAGGAGGATCCACTGTATGGGCCAGGTATAGCTGATGAGCAGTTTTTATGGTTAATATCATTTTATCTTGCAAAAATCGATAGCTAATCCTTAAGGTAGTTCCTCTGCGAAAATCTCAACCAAAAGTTTACATACCATGTTCATGTTTACCCTGCAAATACTATTCGCCCCAAAAATGCGCTTGATTTTTATTCGACGAGGACTGGAAAACCCATTAAGGGGTTACCCCCACTTACGATTTTGAAAAAATCGATTTTTTTTATTGCATTTTTTTATTGCATTTCATATGTCCTGAAAATTTCAAGTCGATCCGAACAAAATTGACTGAGATATGAGCGTTGAAAGAGAAGAATCCGCGTTGAAAGAGCGTTGAAAGAGAAACTTTAAACGCGTTTTTCTCAAAATGGCATTTCCGAAGTCGGTGACCAAGATTACTCGAACACTAATGAACCGATCTTCTTGAAATTTTGCAGGCTTATTTAATACATAAAAATGTAGTCTTTAATCGTACGATTTTTTTTTTTCGAAAAAAAATGGCCCTTTTATAGCCAAAAAACGGCCGTTTTTTTTCGTTAAAATCGAACCATTAACTTTGACTGTCCACCATTTTGTGAAAAATGAATATTTTTTAAAATCCTTCGACTAAAGACTAGTTTATACTTATACTTGACTAAATCCATCCGCATTTTTTTTTTCAGATGATCCACTTCGCCGCAATGTTGGTCACCGCAAACCGTGTATATAAAAACATTATTTCATTGACGGCCATTTGCCACTAAACAATGTAATATTTTTCAATAAAAAAATTACTGAAAGTTCTTCAACATGTGTTCTTTAAGATGGTCTACTGATCGATTAAAAAAGTTTTGTAGTTTTCTTTTAAAAAATTCATGAAAAAGGCCTTCTTTTTGCGCTACAAGTGGGGGCAACGCCTTAAAAATGATATCTTCCTCAGTCGCAGAATCTCTGCGCCTTGATACGTTAGGCCACAGTAACGGGTGTAAAATCATGTGCGAATTTAACAATTTTTTTCGTATGAAAAAGTGATCCACTCATAAAATGAATTACACATCAATTTAGTATGTTTCGAGTAGTCGCCCATTTTGTACATCGAAAAAAAAATATATATTTTTTCCAACAGCTTGATATTCATACTAAATACATGTGTAATTAATTTTACGAGTGAATCACTTTTTCGTACGAAAAAAAATGGTTAAATTCGCGCATGATTTTATATCCTGTGGCCTAACCCCTTAAAAAGCACACGGCCTCTGTAATCGTCGCCCTGCGTAGACGTACAACCGGCAAGATCGCAAATGCGCATACGATTTTTGCGCAGGGGCCTCTTTTGCGTTCCAATGAGTTCGCATCGATAAAATGCCCGCCGTATATAACAAGAGGCATCCTGGCATCGAGATCGTCAAAGGTTGAATCGCAAAGTGCGCAGCACACGCACACGTACAGGTACACGCACACACGCGCGCGCGCGAACGACGTGGATGTCAGAGATGCATTTGCACAATAATAAAGGACTCTGGATGCAAAAGTCCCTTTGGGAAACGACGAAAGAGAGAGGGGGAGAGAGAGAGAGAGAGAGAGAGAGAGAGAGAGAGAGAGGAAGAGGAATGGAAAAAAGAAAAACACAAGAGAACAAGGAGAAGAAGATGCGCGGGGTTATTCAGCAACGAATTACGCCATGTGGACTGCGATCTCTTTCTCTCTCTCTTTCTCTCTAATTCTATCTCTCTTTCTACGACCGATAAAAGACTTTCACCGTGTTCTATCCTATTGGAGGAGCTCGCTCCGCGTCTTCTGAGCACACTGATGCTCCACATGAGCACATTGTTTCCAATGGTCTCCATATTCGACATTATGTCAACCCAAATGTCTTCAAAGTCACCTCTTGACAAATGTAATATACATGGTGTCCTGTTATCAATGGATAATCCTGTAACTGTCAATAGGTCAGATCATGTCCTACTATATGCTGGAATTTCAGTTTAGTAAAAGTCCCACTGTTTTCGAGATGAAAATCATCTGTTTTTGGTTTTTCGCATGTCATTTTTACAAATGATAAATTTTCGTGACCCGGTTTTAAAAAAAATACTCTTGGTTGTTCCGTTATCGGCTTTATGTTATTTAAAAAAAATCATCTGCTTTTGGTTTTTCGCATGCCATTTCTACAAATGATACGAATGGACAATAAATAACAAGGAACATCACTTTGGTGTCCGCCTCCGATTTTGTTGGAACTTTTTTATGTGGAAGAGTATCGAAAACCAAGAGACACGTATTTCGTTTTTATCGGCGGAAAAATGGGTTTGAGTTGTGAAACGCACCCTCGAAAATAGGGGTGTTTTTTTCGTCGATAACGTTATCGTTCTCGTCTCCAATGTACAGTTCAAAAACAAAAATAAACATTGTTGCAATTTGAATTTTTCTTGTATCTCGTACCGTCGAAACGTTATCGACGAAAAACGAAAAACATCCCCATTTTTGAGGGTGCGTTTCACCCCATAAAACCGTTTTTCCGCCGATAAAAAAAAACGCGTCTCAGTTTTTGATACTCTTTCACATAATAAAGTTTCAACGAATTCGGAGGAAGACACCAAAGTGATGTTCCTTGTAAGCAACTTTTCAAAGTAATCGGCACGATATGCATAGTACATTTTACACCGTAGGCTATTGAAGTCAGATGTTCGAGTTGGTGTGTATGAACATTCTGCATTAGATCTTTTTTCATAAAGTTTCCTTAACCTTAACATTTGAGGACTTTTCAAGACACACACACACACACACACACACACACACACACACGAAACAACAAGGTTCAAAACGAGCCTTAATGAAGCCTTCACGAGCATTTATGACCAGGCTTATCCCAAACTCTTCTCGAGGCTATATGAGGCCCGTTTTTTTAGTTTTCTATATTCTACATTGGGATAAATTTAATAAATTTGTCAAGAATTCATTTGATTTATTACATATATTTATTATTCATTATATTATTTGTTATAAAATATATATAAAATATTTTAAACACAATGCTTTATTTTATTTATTGTTTACGGGACACGTAATACACAGAGTGTACGCAAACCCCAGAGAGTGAGTATATACGAAATGTGTATGTGACGAGAAAAAAACTTTTTTGTGTACCTCATAAATATCGATAAGAGAATATGTTTAAATGTTCTGAGCTGCCTCCTTCGCTTTCGTTTTTCGTGCCTTCGCACTCGACAAATTTATTGCTAATTTTTTTTTTTTCATAAAAGTACAGAAAAAATATTATTTAAAATTTATTTTATTTTATCACAACCTGAAACAAGCCTGCATTCAGCCTTGATTTTTTAGCCTTAAAATTCACTGGCTGAATAAAGCTTGAAATAAATCTGAGTTTAGGCTAAGCAGCCAGTCTTAGTTCCAGGCTGCTCCAAACGATGCAATGAAACCTGGCCCAGGTCTGTCTCACTCAGGCTCGGTGAAACAAGGCTCACACAAGTTTGTTTCCATCGTCAGGCTTTTGATTCCCTACCTGGGACGCCGATTCGCAAATCCCGCGGCGACTTTACTGTAACACTCTGCCACAGCTCCGCCATTTTGATGGTTATTCAATTTAAAAAAATGGTTTCGTATATTTAAATATACTATTAAAGTATACCTAAAGTTTGATAATTGTAGAATAATTATTTCTTAGTTAAAAAAAATTCCTCAATAGTGCTTATATTCTTCGTGTCATTAGTCGTGACCAATGAAAGCAGTTCGTGACAAAAAAAAAAAAATTCGTCGTTTTTCGGAAAAGTCGTCAAACCGCATAATTACCTGCATTATCATTGAGTTTTATCATTATTATAAATTGTGGGCTCCTACGATATACATATAAAAGTCATTTCGAAGACCGTCCTCAAAACAGCCAGATGTTTTGATAAATGTTACGTATAGATATAACGGGTTCGAAATATCCTTTCCCCATAACATATATATCATTATTAATTTTCATTGTTACATTAATCTCTATTTATTATGATTACCATTATTTTATTTATTAATTATGATTGTTATTATTTTCATTATTTATTTATATTATTTATTTTACTATTATTATTGTAAATTGTGGGCTTCTACGATGTTAAAATATCGTCGAAGTCCATAATTTATTTATTTCCACGACCGACACGCTGTCGTCAAATGTCCGAGTATTCCGCGATAAACTTAAACGTTTCGCCCGCCGATGGAGCTGTCACTCATCGTCACTCGTCATCGCTTATTTTCTCGAAACAACGTTTCACCGTCGTTCCGTGCTGCATCGCTGCATCGCACACACACACACGTACACGTTGCAATTTTAGCCACCGGACCGGCTTTCACAACGTGATTGACTAGCTCGCGGCCGCAGCCTTCGTATATAGGAGCAACTAAAAAAATGTATATATATATATATATATATATATATATATATATTTTACCCGATTTTTTTTTTTCATTTCCGCCCGTGGGCGACACAAATTTATTTTGTGCGCAGTTAATTGTTCTATTTTTTCAATTTTTTCAAGTAAATGGGAGATTTTTTTGCAAAACGTTGTTCGGCCTTCCCTCAATTTGCAGGGAATCGATGAGCGCTCGGATGATCCTCGGGACGCGGGCGCGGAGTGGCGTCTCTATGAGAATATCTCGCGAGTGCGTAAGACTCGTTCGCGGAAAATTCAGGTGAAAGCTGCAGCGGACTTGTTGAAATCCGGGTGGGATTGGGTGAAGGGAAGTGAGGGGTTCGCATTCCTGGCTAAACAATCAGCTACATAATAATAAGAATAATAATAATAAGACGAAGAACGATGGGAGTAAAATTAAAATAATCATAATTATCGGACAAAAACACGATTTTCATATGACCGAAACGGAAGGTCTGAATCGAGCGTTTGTCACACAAAATAACGATGTATATCAGAATAATGATAAATGCTTTAATAAATGCTAATAATCAGACGATTATCGTCTGATACCAAAGAAAAAGTCTTTTGATTTGAAAAAAAAAATGAAAAACATTCAACATTCTATAACAATAATCATAAATCATGAGAAAGTATAACAACAATGAACATAATATTATAATAATAATAATCTCGGTTGTATGTTTTTTATATAATTTTTAAAAATTGTGAACATGATTTTATTTCATTTTTTATTATATATATATATATTTTTCATCGTAGATTTTAATTTACCTGGTCTTCGCCCTTATTAAATATCCGACGTATTCCACCTTTTCATTATTTTATTTTTTAGTTACTCATTATCATCGTTAAAATTATTATAATTATCACTCCTATAATTGTTACTATGTATCGCGATATTTCTCAGCTCGTACAAGCATCGATACACAATAATCGCGAAAAATAACATAATTTTTCCGAAAGAAAAAAAAATCCATATTTTAAATCTCATAAAAGCGAGAAAGCTTCTATTTCGCGAAATAACTTGAAAAATATTGCATTCGTTTTGAGAAGACGAAATGTTGACACAATAGGATTTTTCTGCGAGGATAAATGCAGCATTTTTTTATTTTGCTTTGCTCTGCAATAAATATTCCCAATTATCGCGCGAACTTCGAACGATTAATCGTTAATATTCCTTCCTTACATCGACAGAAATAGTTCGTAACATATAATACGAGTATGCATGAAGGTATGAGTGCATAGATATAAAGTAGTATCTGGAAACAGGCGTGGGCGTATACGCATATATATATATATATATATATATATATATATATATATATATATATATATATATATATATATATATATATATATATATATATATAATGTGTATATATATATATACACATTCACATAGTGATATAGTGCTCACCGGTAGGAGAAGTAAGGACGACGGCGAGTGTCTAGCCGCGGCCTGGCGAAGGCTGAGAAAGTCCAGCAGGGGGTCCTCCGTTGCCCTGAGCTCGTCGAGGGTCCTCCTCGCCTCGCCGTAACTCACGAGATACTTCCAGTACGCGGTCCAAAACGAGGCGGGAAATAATTCACCTGTCGAGCGTGCATTATCGTTATCACTGACGATAAGACGGGGATAGGGAGAATGCGAAAAAGATAGAGAGCGAGAAAGAATCAAGTCAACGACAAAGTCACGACGTAAAAAACAAAAATCATGCAGTGATCGAAATGAGTGAAATAAGAAAAAAAATTAGGAGCGAACTGACGCAATGACTGGAAGAATTTTTCCAGATTAATCGAGCGTGGGCAACTTGAATTTTCAACCGGTGCTTGCGTTCTATGATTGATTGCTATAATCGAATCGTTACAAAAAATATTGAACATTTTCCATATCGAATAATTCCCATGTAGAGAAGCGAGTCGAAAAAGCAAAAAAAATACGAATGTTCTGTAATTTATGTAACTCATTTTTTCCGCGTTGTCATTTATACGAAATAATGATAATAAATTATCGAGAAATAGGGACGAGAGCTCGAAAGCCCGCAGGATTGTAAGAAGGAAGGTAAAAAAAGAGAATTGACGTTCAAGTTCGATATATTTATTCGTTTTATTACGTTATGCAAAATAAAAATGATTTTTCAGTTTATTTTGGCATCCGAAATGAATACAATTTTTTTGTTTCACTTTCGAATGAATATAAAATTACAAAAGATGTGATCGAAAAAGAAAAATAAATTATTAATAATAATATATACAAACGATACGATTGGAGCTAAATCGATGCGTCGACAAGATACTGCAAGACATATAAACATAGGAAAACAGTTATACACGTGGGCCAATATTGGGAGGACAAGATGAATAGCGAAGACTGTCGTTAAAGACGCGGGCAAAAAGGGTATGTACACGCCAAATGTAGAATATGGAAGCAGGAAATTGAAAATTTGAGACATATTTGCGAGTGTGTGAAAGTTAAGAAAAAACTAAACAGAGAAATAGTAAACAAATTGGAGCAATGGTTGGAAAAGAGCAGGGGGTTAGAAATCGAGTGGAAAATGAAAACGCGACTGAAATTTCAATCGACAAAGCAAATATGCGATTACATGGGACAATTTGAGAAACTAGCAACTAAAGGGTGTCTCAAAATGACCTAACATTTTCAATTGCGCGCGATTTTTTGTTGTGCCGAACATAGACTACTAACGTTTGACAACTGGCATCAGGAATTGCCAACTGGAATTGAGCAACGCGTAGAAATTGTTATTTGTTGCATTGTTGCTGCATAGCTATTGCAGACGAAGCTTCATGGTCGTGTTATCTCGCGCCGCGGCGATGTGAATTGGCCATCGAGATCGTGCGACTTGACACCATTGGACTTCTTTCTTTGGGGTTCATATGTGGCTCCTCCAACTCCCACCACCATGTTTGGTCAAACTTTAAAAAATATTTTTATGTTCAATAAAGACCGCTTAGTCAACATACCAAATATCAACATTCTACAGGGTGTCCAATAGGAAGTTGCTAAAACTAAATAAGTGTCTCTTCCCTCCATGAATTCAATAGGGGTCCCTTTTTCTAAGGCGCACACCCGAGGCTCCGCAGTTTTATTCCAGCCGTGGTTGAAGCAAGTACGCGCGCGTTAAAATGAGTGAGCTCACCACGGAAGAAAAAGTATATCTTATTGAGTGCTTCTTCTCGAGGGGAAAAATTTATAGTAATGCGTATAGAGGGTTTCGTACTAAGTTTGGTACTCATAGAGTTGCCAGCGAAAACACTCTGAAAAAGTAAGAATTGAATATTTATTCATATTCATCTATCACACAACTTGTGTTTCAATTCAACTAAACTGCATTGAAGTAATTTTACGTTAATTTTTGTAGGATAATCGATAACTTCGTGAAGTATGGTACACTCCAGGACCGTAGACACGAGTTGCCAGGTCCATCTGTTACGGTGACTACACCAGAGAAGATCAACGAAGTTGAGAATTATTTCAAACAAAATCCAAATGATTCGATTCGGAAAGCTGCTCAAGCATTAAAAATAACCAAATCATCATTACACAACATTTTGAAATATTTTTTAAAGTTTCATCCGTATAAAATAAGCACTCATCAATTGTTAACTGAACATGCCATGACGAAACGCATCGAATTCTGTAACACTATTACGGGAATGTTTGAAGCCGAAGAACTTAATGAGAAATTGATTATTTATTCCGATGAAGCACATTTTTGGATGAATGGGTACGCAAACAAGCAAAATTACCGGTTGTGGGGAACGGAAAATCCCAACATATCGCTAGCGAAGTCCCTTTATCCACAGAAAGTAACGGCATGGGCAGCGATTTCAGTAAAAGAAATTTATTTGCAATTCTCGGAATCTACGGTAACAGGAGAGAGTTACAGCTTTTGGAAACGAAATTCTTCCCTTATGCAAAAAAGAGGGGACTGGTTAAAAATGTTTACTTCATGCAAGATGGAGCGACGCCGCACCGGACTCATGAGGTGTTCGAAGCTATTCATCGTGTATATGGGACTCGAGTAATCGGTCTGGGGTACCCTAAATTTGCTCAAGGCGGACTAGAATGGCCTCCGTACTCACCGGACCTGAACCCTTGTGATTTTTTCTTGTGGGGTTACATTCAAGATCATTGTTACGCTAAAAATCCCAGCACGGTAGAAGAACTGATCGCGGCCATCCAGGAAGTCGTTCGCGGCATTACGAACGATATGTTGGACACAGTTTTTCACAGTTTTCAAAAGAGAATTGATTTTTGTGCACAATCTAAGGGTTCGCACTTCGAAAATATCTATCATTAATCACTGTACTTTTTCGTTATTTTTATAAGATGTAATAAATTGACATAAAAAATATTTGACTGAGTTTTATTTATGTGCGTTTAAAACTGCAGAGTTTCCTGTATTTGAAGCAATTTGGCTTTTCTGATTCTGTGCACGTGTTTTAAAATGACAGTTGATTAGTTTCAGCAACTTCCTATTGGACACCCTGTATATTTAATACTTTTCACATTAAAAAATTGGTAAAAAATCGAACATTTTTTGGTCCAACGAGGCAGAACCTTCCCTTAATCAAATTCGTCCGCAATTATGCCAAAATGTGATTGAAAATCTCGTCAAAAGAGTGAGGGTTTGCAAACAGGGACGAGGCGGCCATTTGTCGGATATTGTGTTTTGCACATAACCTACTTGTGTGTACCTCAAATAAAAATAAAGATATTCTTACTTTTCAAATAAATAATACGTTTTATTAATAAATTAAAATCTCAGGTCATTTTGAGGAACCCTGCAGAATAGATATAAGGAAAACCAATGTAAAATCATTGATGTAAATATGTAAGGAGGGGCCCATTTTGTAAACACCCTTAAAAAGCGTATACAAAAATAAAATACCACTACCACTGCTTTATACAAATAATACAACTAACAATAATAATAAATTATTGCACATGCATCGAAACGAGCGACAAGAAATAGTGAGGAAAAAAAACTCACTCGGTTTGAAATCGGGCCCTTCCCAATTCTCCAGTGTCCCCTCAATCTGAAACGCGAAAGAAGAAAAAAATGTCATACATATCAGGGATTTTTTTTCACACCGTCGAATCAAGTTGCCCGAGGCGTTTTTCCACAGTCACTCTCGATCGGTGGCCAGCGAGAGGAAAGTCGGTTCGAAAGAAACAGGGGAAAAGAAAAAAATAAGATTGAAAAAAAAAAACGTTGAGCCGACGCGACGTCGACACACAACGGTGTGTCACGTAGGGGGATCGCGAGGATCTTTCCCTCTCGCGTTCCTGACCTAAGCCTCGAAGAATCCTTTTGTCATAAACGCGCGCGTACACACACGCAAGAAGCTCCCAGTTGGAAAGTGACGCCCAGACATACCGCGTCCCACATCAATGCTTCTCGTCTGCCCATCAGAGGAAAAACATTTTCCTATTGAGCCCCCCCCCCGCGGTCAATGTCGAGGCGACGGCGTTTTTTCAACCAGAGTAAATTGTAAATAATTATTCGCTTATTGATTATGAAAAAAATTGATTATTATTCGCCTATAAATAAAATAATAAATGACAAATGAGAAATTCACGAAAATTCGCCTTTTCTCGTTAAGGAGGTTGGAGCGATTCAGTTGAGTCAAATGGCGGTTTATTCATTTTTTTTTCAACGAACCTCAAAAAAATGCATACGAGGTACAGATTTATTCTATATATGCTAATTTTTTTAAATCTATAATTAAAGGGCAAAATTATGCATTTTAACATTTTTATTACGTAAAGTAGAAAAACTTTTGTGTTACTACCAACTTGAAAAAGCATAAGATTATCGATGATTATTATGAAAAAACTACGACAACGAATGTTTTATACAATTCACAATGAAATTTTGAGTAATTCATAATTATGCCTATTCGTATTTACGTCACGAGATTATTGGCCCATGGTTTACGATGGGCAAGATGAGGATTTTTTTGTTCTAAATGTTCACAAAGGTTCAGTTTGCGTTAATCCGTTGTTAGAAATGGTTTATCTTGGTGCTAAATAACGATAAAAATTACATAACCTTCAGTGTGAAAGTCTTGCCCATCTAACCGCGCGTTAAATTACATACATTAAACTATTTTTTATCTCTGGTGTTTGGTGGTGAAAAAAGTTCAAAAAATTCGTAAAGACTCAGTATAGTGTAAACAATAACGTGTATTTTAATATTAAATTTAACCTTGGATTGTGGCTAACGCTCCAACCTCCTTAAGTTGTTCGTTTTTTTCTTTTCAGTATATTTTTAATCTCCTCGTTTCGTTCACTTTTTATTGGGAAACTTTTAAAGAATTCAGACGATGGTCCTGAACGCGTGGCAATCGATCATGCTTGCATCGTTGGAACGCAACGAAAATTTTTATTGATTTACTTAAGGGGGTATACCAGTGTGAACGCTGAAAATTTGGGTGATTTTCGGGAATTTTTCGGAAGTAAAGTACTCGATTAAATGTTTCGGAAAATTACGAATATATTTGGCTATATTTGACCTATATTACATAATTTTTTCATAGAAAAATATTGAGATCCAAGCCCGCAGTTGAAAAAAGTCGCTCTGAAGCAGCGAGGTCAATTTATAGGACACTGGTGGCGCCGATCTTGCCGCGCGAAAGCCATCGCAAGAAAGCGCGCGATATTTAAATCCACGAAGAACGTGTCGTATCGGTATCGTTGCATCCTTAATTTTTTTGGTGAAAATCGGGCCTTTATTGTGCAAAAATGCTAAATTGCTTGTTGAGTCACTCCCAACAATTCTGCAAGTTCTTCTTGCGTTTGACACGAGTGTTCGTTCAATAATGCCTCCAATTCTGCATCTTCAAACGTTCGTGGCCTTCCTCTACGTTCCTTATCCTCCGTGTCAAAATCACCACTTTTGAACCGTCGAAACCAGTACTCACAAGATGAGATTGATAAAGCATGGTCTCTCTATAAGCCTCACACAGAAATCGATTACCTTTAGCTGCTTTTTTTTCAAATAGAAGCAGAAAAGTAAAGCTTCCCACAAATTGCGTTTCGTTGGCACAAAAGTCGACATATTTGGAGTTAAAAAAAACCTTGTTTATACTTCGACAAAATGAGACGTACTGCAAACTGAAGCCTAATGATGACGCTTTAAGGAAGTACGAGCGAGCAATCTTGATTTCTATAGATTTTGTTCAAATTTTAACCAGACATTGTTCATATCATGATGCATGTTCGAGTGAAATTTCAGAACAGTCGACTATTTAGATTGGGAGATAATGGGTTTTACAATTGCAACTTTTAACACTGCAGGGTCTGCATTGAAATTTAGACAGAATAATTTACCGTAAAAAATATGTGTCCCCTCAAGCACGGAAATTTATGTATGTAAAATATATGCAGAAAATATATGCTACATATATGTATATCGGTCGCATATATAGTGACGAAAAATAGAATAATACGTATATATTCAGTATATATGCACCAAATATATGACGCATATATGACCCATATATTTTCGATATATTTTTCTGACCAAAACATATACGCTACGCATAAACACTGTATATGATGCATATATGAGGCATATACGACGCATATATTTTCGATATATTTTCAACCTATTTTTTTGTCAGAAAAATATATCAAAAATATATGCGTCATATATGACGCATACATTTTTGATACATATTCCTGACAAAAAATATATGCTGTGTATAAACACTATTACAGTTAAACTCAATAAAACTTAAAACTTAAACTTAAAAAAACTTAACTTACAGTTAAAGTACGCTATTACATATAAACACTATATACAGATATGCAACGCATAACTGTATATATGTGGCATATATGTACCATTTATGCAGTATATATGTGGTATGTACGCAGTGTGTATGCAACATATACGCTAAATATATGTGGTATATATGCAGGATAAATGATATATCATTGATATATGATACACTGATATACAGTAATACCACGCATATACATCTCATTTACAAAAACGTTACGAAAATTAGAATTTGGCACATATATGCAACATATATTTTTAATATATGGCATACATTTTACATATATTACAATTATTAATAGAATAAATTTACAGTATATTTTTGCGTATATAAATTTCCATGGGGGCTATAATAAGAAGAAGTATGGCAACACATATTTATTAGCTGAAATTTATTTATTTTACGTACCCGAAAATTTGATCGTTCGGGGTTGGCAGCCGTTACAGGCACCCGTGTTTAATATGCGTTCCCCTCTTGCCGCCTGCCTCGAAATCATTCAATAATATTTGTAGTCCAAATGTGCCAAAAAAAAATCGGCAATACGAAGAAAATATATCTTCGTTGCAGTCCAACGATGCAAACTTTGATACCGTACTCTTTTTTCATTTTACGTCTTCTTTTTTTCACTCGAGGTTTTTTTTTTTTCGATCTTCCGGTACGCAATCTGCGTCCTATAAATAGTCCATTGTAAATACACGCGTACAGTGATTTCCAATCTTTCTTGCTCGTTACGACTGTATGGTAATCTAGATGGGCGAATGGTTGGATTTACAACGCGTGGGCCACAGGTTTTCTATAGATGTAGATGTGCATATCGTCGTAGATACAATGTGGTATGTCGAAGTAACGACGAGAGAGGGGGGGAGAGAGAGAGAGAGAGAGAGAGAGAGAGAGAGAGAGAGAGAGAGAGAGAGAGAGAGAGAGAGAGAGATTTTGTATTCGGTGCCACGCCTATAAAAGCGTGCTCTAGAAAATCCGGCATAGACACCGATATACATCGATAGCGAGGAAGTTAAAGGGCCCTAGCCTACACTGCTCCTACCTCGGAGGCGGAAGAGTTACGTCCTTTTGGCTGACAGGCGGGGACAGGCGTGTGTACAGTACGGAAACGTGCGTACAGTACGAACTGTATAATATGGAGGGATCTTTAGTCGCTCGAGAGGAAGAGAGGAAGAAAGGAAGAGAGAGAGAGAGAGAGAGAGAGAGAGAGAGAGAGAGAGAGAGAGATCGTCCGTTGCTCTTGTCTGAGCCACACGGTCAGTCACCCCTTGGGCAACCGCCGCTTATTGCCCGAGACCTTCTTTCGATTTAGACGACGACAACGACGACTTAAGAAGACGAACCGAGTCGAAGATTACAAATGCTTCGGGAGAAAGGAATTAAAAGGCAATGGTTAAACGTCGAGCTGCGATTTGAGTTACAAAACCCACGAATACCGTGCGCGTGTGTGACTCGCGAGACAATTTTTTCTCTCCCTCCCTCACTGTCCTTCTCTTCGATAGGATATTGGTCCCAGAGCGCCCTTCCGAACAATTTCACCCCGCGGTTAACCCGTACGGTCGAATGTACACATGATACGTACATTAAGGGGTTACCCCCACTTGCGATTTTGAAAAAATCCATTTTTTTTATTGCATTTTTTTGAAGTATAAGTATCTGAGAATATGTCCTGAAAATTTCAAGTCGATCCGAACAAAATTGACTGAGATATGAGCGTTGAAAGAGAAGAATCCGTTGTGTAAACGACCGGCTAGTCTGCCGTCTGGCGCGCTCGACCCTCCCTCCGACCTTCAATGCATTGTTCGATGAAAAGGGTCGTATACCTGGCTTTCGCAACGTTCATATAATAGACTGGAATTTATAAAAACGGGCCCGGAATAGATGACTCTATGTAAGTTTACAAAAAAAAATATTTTCTTCGTGTAAACTGAAATTGAAACTTTAAACGCGTTTTTCTCAAAATGGCATTTCTGAAGTCGGTGACCAAGATTACTCGAACACTAATGAACCGATCTTCTTGAAATTTTGCAGGCTTATTTAATACATCAAAATGTAGTCTTTAATCGTTCGATTTTTTTTTTTCGAAAAAAAATGGCCGTTTTATAGCCAAAAAACGGCCGTTTTTTTCGTTTAAATCGAACCATTGACTTTGACTGTCCGCCATTTTGTGAAAAATGAATATTTTTTAAAATCCTTCGATTAAAGACTAGTTTATACTTATATTTGACTAAATCCATCCGCATTTTTTTTTCAGACGAACCACTTCGCCGCAATGTTGGTCACCGCAAACCGTGTATATAAAAACATTATTTCATTGACGGCCATTTGCCACTAAACAATGTAATATTTTTCAATAAAAAAATTACTGAAAGTTCTTCAAGATGTGTTCTTTAAGATGGTACATTGATCGATTAAAAACGTTTTGTAGTTTTCTTTTGAAAAATTCATGAAAAAGGCCTTTTTTTGCGCTACAAGTGGGGGTAACGCCTTAATGATTTAAGGGGGATCCCTCTCTGGAAACTTCGAAAAATTGTTTTTTTTTTGCATATTGTTATAGTGTGAACTTTCAAGAATATTTTAAGACCAACCGGACCCTGAAATTCGAAAAATTGACGAAGTTACATCTATTTTAGTGGAACCGTGCGCGTCGGGTTGACCACGATCCGTCGAGTTTGAATGCGATTATCTCGAAACTACGAATCTTGACATGGCGGGATTGATATCTTGAGTAACTTTCACACTATTGACTTGAATTTGCACAGTTAGCGTTCAAACGGCTGCGTGACATCTGATCCGACGACAAAATAACCGATGACAAAATATCCTCATGACAAAACATCCGCGAGACAAAATCCTAAATCTCGTCCACCACATGAACGGGGTCGCCGGCAAAACACCTTTGTGGGGTGTGTGAGATAGTGGGGTGGGGGCATAATACGAATTTCTTCATTGAACCCAAACAAACAAACCCAAACATATCCGTCACATATTAATAATTTCTTCATCGAACCCGAGCAAACAAACCCAACATATCCGTCACATATTAATAATTTCTTCATTGAAACCAACCAAACAAACAAACCCAAACATATCCGTCACATATTAATAATTTTCCTCCTTTTTATGATGGAATAAATTTCAACGGCATGACTGTACACTTAACATGGAATACATTTCAACAGCATGACTGCACAGTTTAAGGCGTTACCCCCACTTGTAGCGCAAAAAAAAGGCCTTTTTCATGAATTTTTTTAAAGAAAACTACAAAACTTTTTTAATCGATCAGTATACCATCTTAAATAACACATCTTGAAGAACTTTCAGTAATTTTTTTATTGAAAAATATTGCATTGTTTAGTGGCAAATGGCCGTCAATGAAATAATGTTTTTATATACACGGTTTGCGGTGACCAACATTGCGGCGAAGTGGATCATCTGAAAAAAAAAATGCGGATGGATTTAGTCAAATATAAGTATAAACTAGTCTTTAATCGAAGGATTTTAAAAAATATTCATTTTTCACAAAATGGCGGACAGTTAAAGTTAATGGTTCGATTTTAACGAAAAAAAACGGCCGTTTTTTGGCTATAAAACGGCCATTTTTTTCGAAAAAAAAAATCGAACGATTAAAGACTACATTTTTATGTATTAAATAAGCCTGCAAAATTTCAAGAAGATCGGTTCATTAGTGTTCGAGTAATCTTGGTCACCGACTGCAGAAATGCCATTTTGAGAAAAACGCGTTTAAAGTTTCAATTTCAGTTTACACGAAGAAAATATTTTTTTTTGTAAACTTACATAGAGTCATCTATTCCGGGCCCGTTTTTATAAATTCCAGTCTATTATATGAACGTTGCGAAAGCCAGGTATACGACCCTTTTCATCGAACAATGCATTGAAGGTCGGAGGGAGGGTCGAGCGCGCCAGACGGCAGACTAGCCGGTCGTTTACACAACGGATTCTTCTCTTTCAACGCTCATATCTCAGTCAATTTTGTTCGGATCGACTTGAAATTTTCAGGACATATTCTCAGATACTTATACTTCAAAAAAAAGCAATAAAAGGAAATCGATTTTTTCAAAATCGCAATTGTGGGCAACCCCTTAAACTGTATATAATATCGGCAGATATTGTGTCTTGCGGATATTTTGTCGCGGACATTTTGTCGAGGATATTTTGTCGTCGGGTCAAAACGCGTGTCACCGTTCAAACAGTAGTCATTTTCGGTTCACGATCGCATTTTTTAATTGGATGACCCATTTGTTAATAACAATAACTTCAGCATGCTGTTTTTCAAGAGAAAAATGAGGTTTGGAGAAGATGTCATTTTTCGTTTTTTTTTCTCGAAATTTCGACAAGTGGATCGTGAACCCATAGCCAGTTGGATATAATTGAAGATTTTTTTTTTTTTTTTTTTTTTTTTTTTTCGTTTCAGATTACATTTGAGCCGGTAGAGATCGCGCCGTTCGGACCTCGCCGAGGACTGTAACGCCAACTGCAGCACCACGAACACTTTGAAAGATTTGCTTCCGAAAAAATTACGTTGTAACCACAAACATGTGTACAAGATGCTGGGAAAAAATTGATTTATTCCAACCAATGTGTGACTAGGAACAAAATTCATCATTCTGAACCTTCAAATTGGGCTTCCAGAGAGGGATACCCCGTTAAGGTGGCCACTGTAACGGGTCACAAAAATTGAGCTTTCTTGCATTTTCTCATAGTATACATATTCAAGAATATATAAGAAAAAACTTATAAATTGCAATATCGAAAATCGACCAAGTTACAGACGATCTAGTGAGAGCAGGTAGCGCAACGATTTACGTATACTGAAACTTTCGAATAACGTATAATAAACATTTCAAAATACATCATTATTTTCAATATCACATTCTCTTGCATGCTGCAAAGACTGTACGTTTATTCAATTCATTTTTTATTTCTTTATTTTCATCATTATTCAAAGTCTTCTCTTTGCTAATTAAAGTCATGAATCTCTTGTAAGAGTACGTAAAACATTCAGCGATATTTTCGCAGTCTGAAATGGCAAAAAAAGTTGTCAATTAAAAGGAATGAAGTTTCGTTACTTTGCGTCGATGCAAACTTCATCTTATGTTTGTTCTCTTTGGTGGATGAACTTTTCTATTTGACGTTTTCGGAACTAATTGGAACCCAATTAGACTGACATAAGTATTTTTTTTATTTCAACTTTTCGGAAGTAAATGGAAGTCAATTAGGCTGATATAAGTATTTCTTCATCATCTGAACTTTAGTGACCGATTTCGTCATCCCTATTTTTCAAACTTATTATAAGAATCCAAGGCATTTACGTTAGTATTTAGTTGGTCGTTTATTAATCGCTAAACAGTGCACTTCGTAACGAAAACGAGAGTTTAAAAAAACGCGAGGAAAATCGATACACAAGTAAAATAGCAAAATGCTTTTTTTTCTCAAAAACTATGATACTGACGTTTGCATCATTGAAATAGAACGAAAATTCTTCTTGATTTTCTTCATTTTTATTATTATCTAAAGTATTTTTTGCCGTTTTTAGATAGATTTTCAATAAGATCATCGAAAAAAAATTCAGTAATTTAAAAATTAAAAAAAAAATCGGCAATTCGAAGAAAATATATTTTCGTTACAGTCCAACGATGCAAACGTCAATACGATAAAAAAAAACTAAAATAAGATCCTAGAACATCCATGGAGGTGATTCGGATAGGTATTGATACGTGGCATGTAGATTTCCCATCCGGACGGCACTTTTCGGGCCACCCTGTATTCATATTATATACACCCACCCATATATAGGCCTTTTAATTAAATGTTTTAAAATTTGCCCTCACGGTGGAAATTTCCCCATAATTGGAGATATACATATACATATACATATATATGTAGATCGCCATCTATACACGTTGATATCAATATGTATAGCGTTGTTGCTGCAAGGTGCGCGCAGCTCCGTAATCATCGATAACGGAAATTAGTCGTAAATAAAACGCTCCATCGTATATTCTCTCATTCGTCTCCTCTCTCGCTCTTTCGTTTTCCGTCCATCTCTCAGCAGCGATCGTAAGCTCGGGCTTTATTTCGAATTCTCGTGTATATTTTATACAGATGCATATATAAATATAAATTTATAGACATACGTAGATTCACCGCGAATCCGACGACCTGAAGGTGCATTATATATATATATATATATATATATATATATATATATATATATATATATATATATATATATATGCAATATAACCAGACATGGGTCGGGCACGCGCGATATTGCGCACGAGTAGTAAAGTATAATCGAGTAGGCGGTTTAATATTCCGTTCCACCAGGTGTACACGTCGAGGTCTCCGAATACGCCTGCGCAAACACCTTGTTTCGGGGTCAAATTCAGATAAAGACTCGATCAAAGTGCACAAAACGCCAGAGACCTGGTTGCCACATGAGTGCTGCAGCGATCAAAGCCCATTTTGGATAACACCCTCGTTTTTTTTCCGCTCCTGAGGTTTAAAGACAAAAGTCGACCTCCTGAGCTAAATAAGGGCTGGGGTAGGCTGAGTCTGGAAGATTCGTGACCACCTACACGGAGAAAAAAAAACCAATTGAATCAAAAAATATATTCGTTGATCCAAATAAATGTGCTGTCACTGATATATCAGATTGTTTCAATACTATAAAATATTGGAAAATGTGATTGATTTAAATAACATATTATTTTATTTGAAAAAGCTCTTCTGTTCTGTGAATATCTACATTATCCTTCAAATAAAATTATATTCTATTGAAATCATTCTATAAACAATCCGTAGATGTATTGGATGAAATAATTAAGCGGTTGCTGCAAAAAAATGTATTCCGTACAAAAATATAATCAATAGAATTAATTTATTCTTTACTACATCGAAACGAATATGCCAAGGGACGTAAGTTTTTCAATTTGTTTTAAATCTCAAATAAAAAGTGAGCATTAGAATGATCATGCACGATAATAGTGGAGAGAATATCAGATATCCAATGGAATATCCATGGAGAGAATATCAGATATTCAACTGATTAGATCAGATATTGTACTTTGATCTTAGCCACAGGCCAAGAAGCGATACTCTTTAGAGTTTCTCCAGCGTTTAAGGGGTTACCCCCACTTGCGATTTTGAAAAAATCGCATGCAATGCAATAAAAAAAATTTGCATTTTTGCAAATTGCATTTTTTTTAAGTATCTGAGAATATGTCCTGAAAATTTCAAGTCGATCCGAACAAAATTGACTGAGATATGAGCGTTGAAAGAGAAGAATCCGCGTTGAAAGAGAAACTTTAAACGCGTTTTTCTCAAAATGGCATTTCTGAAGTCGTTGACCAAGATTACTCGAACACTAATGAACCGATCTTCTTGAAATTTTGCAGGCTTATTTAATACATAAAAATGTAGTCTTTAATCGTTCGATTTTTTTTTTCGAAAAAAAAATGGCCGTTTTATAGCCAAAAAACGGCCGTTTTTTTTCGTTAAAATCGAACCATTAACTTTGACTGTCTGCCATTTTGTGAAAAATGAATATTTTTTAAAATCCTTCGATTAAAGACTAGTTTATACTTATATTTGACTACATCCATCCGCATTTTTTTTTCAGATGATCCACTTCGCCGCAATGTTGGTCACCGCAAACCGTGTATATAAAAACATTATTTCATTGACGGCCATTTGCCACTAAACAATGTAATATTTTTCAATAAAAAAATTACTGAAAGTTCTTCAAGATGTGTTCTTTAAGATGGTATATTGATCGATTAAAAAAGTTTTGTAGTTTTCTTTAAAAAAATTCATGAAAAGGCCGTTTTTTGCGCTACAAGTGGGGGTAACGCCTTAAGTAGAATTTCGGTTCGCGCTACGTTTACGAGAAACGAGCGCGCGTGCGGCCTCTAGCGGTTACTCCGAGAACTACGAGTTTCCTCACACCTATAATTTCGGTGGCGCTCGGCCATGATTTGGTTGAATTTTTTCAACCAAATGTGCAAGAAACAAATTTTACTTTCGCATAATTTTTTAACCAATTCAGACATTTGCTTAATAGTTTTCAATAAAAATAAAAGATTAATATTTTAACGAACAATGTACTTTAAATCAACATCGGATATGGTGAAAACAATAAAATAACATATTCACTCAATAGAAATTTTATTTGAATCAAACGAGCGAAATTCAATTTTTCTTGTGTACTCGAATCAACAATATACATGTTATGAATTGAAACGCTTTTTTCGTTCGTTGCAGAAATTGCATTCAAAACTATATCATTTGTTTGCGATCATTTTTTAGATAGTTTCAATAATATATTGTTCTCCGCTAACAATATATCTTTTGAATGAAAAAAAAACTTTCAATTTTATCATGTCATTGAAGTCAATAGCGTTTTGTTTGGACTAATAAATTCGATTACTTACAACAACAATTTTAAAATTGAATCAACGAAATTTCATTCAATAACACCAATGATATTGGATCAATGTTTTTTTTTTTCTTACTGTGACCATTTTGCATCGAACAGGAGCCTGCTCAATCGATTTTGGCGCGAAATGAAAAATGCCACATTTTCAGGTCTTGTGATCTTGTGAATTTTCTAGGTAGGACTCGATCGGACCAAAACTCTAGATCCGAGATGATTATAGACAAAAATCGTTCGTCTGGGCCTGGACGGAGTTGGGACTAGAAAATTCGTCACAACGATTTTGCATCGAACACACAGCCTGCTCAGTCGACTTTACCGAAAAATGCCACATTTCACCATCTATACACATACACACATAAGGGGCCGTCCATAAATAACGTCATTTTAAAATAGGGGGGGGGGGTCTAGGCATTGGATG
Source organism: Ophion ellenae (assembly GCA_963210295.1). Taxonomy (NCBI): domain Eukaryota; kingdom Metazoa; phylum Arthropoda; class Insecta; order Hymenoptera; family Ichneumonidae; genus Ophion; species Ophion ellenae. The sequence continues at coordinate 35,061,073 of OY723393.1, forward strand.
ACGGTAACGATAATTACATTATGACCATAGGAAGGATAGGATGATTTCAGGGGGGGGGGGCAAAAATCAGCAAAAATCGATGACGTAATATATGGACGGCCCCTAAAGAGGAATAGGTGGCAGCCCCCATGCAGCCAGGGGGTGTCCTCATAACCGATAATAGCCGTCAATGCTTTTTTTCTGCATGGAAACGACATGACGGAGAGTAGGAGAAAGATCTTGCAAAGGAGAAGTGATAAACGACCGAGGATCCGCTATTATGATGAGAAATCATTTATTTAATGGACGTCCCAAAATACAGAAGGGTGTCCTAGAGCGTTATACCTATGGCGATTTTAAGTATCCAAAAAAAAAGGGTAGACCTTCTCGACCTTACCTCGAAACCTAACATATATATATATATATATATATATATATATATATATATATATATATGTGTGTGTAAATGCATGTGTGTATATGTATATAGATCGAGATGACTATCGTAAGCCATTAATCAAATTTTTTTACGACGTCATAAATCGACGTCGATCATAATCGATTCATCTCGTTAGCATGCATAGAATACGGTGTGAGGATACAAGCCCGTTTCTATAAAAAATCTATAACATTCATTCGTAATGCATTGTACGTCAGGAACCAACCCTTGCCTGGAGAGCCATTAAAAACGTCTCTCGCACTTGGCACAGAGTTTTTGTGATTTCTCTTTCAATCGAAATTGGAAGAAAAAAAAAACGTTTGCCATTGCAAAGAAAAATCCAGTAACGTAGCGTGACCCTGAAGGGGGGATGGAGCCCATTATTCAGAACCATAAATTATCTAAGCGACGTTTAGTGAATACCCAAACGACATATGAGGTATTAGATGAATGACGTGGACTTACGTACGAGATTTTTTTGTCTTTTCTGTATTGGCCCGAACGGTATCGCTGCAAGGGAGTGAGAGGAGTGGGATGGAGAGGGGGGGGGGGGGAAGGGAAGAGAGAGAAAAGGGAGAATGAGGGAGCGAGGATCTCTGGAATATCGGATTGGTTGCGGATGATTTTAATTACACGTTAAGCGGATCAAGGGAAACGAGTAACGTGGGCTCGCCTTTTGCTTCAGGGTTTAACCATAGACATCGTGCTCCCGAAGAACCACCCCACGAGCAGACGATAAACGGGGTCGTCACGTACCGTGGGCGTTAACAAAATACCGAATGAACGCTTTACGTTATGTATGCAATATAGTTTGCATTATGTACACATGTCGATATATATGAATAAACGACTCTGTTGAATGAGCGATCGGGCTTCGGCTCGGGAGGTACGTCGCGTTAAGCAGCATTGTGCATGGCCAATACTCGGAGTGGTGACCGCTTAGCCGCGCACCGGCTGGCGCATCAACCAGTCAGCGCAAGACTAATACTTATGAAACCTTGGTGTAGATGGTTGAGTTGAGGGGTTACGAGGGCTTGGAAATTTAAAAAAATCCATTTTTTAAATTTTGTTATCCAATAGATAACAATACAATAGATAACAATATGTCTAGAATATCCTCCTAAAGTTTTAAGGCCTTAGGCCACAGTAACGGGTATAAAATCATGTGCGAAATTAACATTTTTTTTTCGTATGAAAAAGTGATTCACTCATAAAATTAATTACCCATCTATTTAGTATGAATATCAAGCTGTTAGAAAAAATATATTTTTTCGATGTACCAAATGGCCGATTACGCGAAACTTCTCGAAACAGCTTTTTTTCAATTGGCGTAACAAATAACTTCAACAATTTTCACTCGATTTACTCCAAATTTAAAAGTTATGTTCCTAATTGCATTCCGCAGAGAAGTACATACGGAATTTCGGATTAATCGAAAACTTTTCATTTTATGAGCAGTTTATGAGCAGTTATAACAAAATTTTTCACTGAAAATTCATTTCTTAAGTTCAAATACCTACAACTTTTGAATAAAACAATATTTTTTTAATTCCTTACGTACTTCTCTAGGTATTCTAATGTAGATTGACGAGAATTTTTGTTTTTTGTTCCAGGTGAAAAATTTCGGATGCCAAATGTCACGCCGCGGAGCGCCTAAAAAAAAGACAACAAAAGAAAATAGTAGTCGGCCGTTTTGTACGTCGAAAAAAAATATATATTTTTTCTAACAGCTTAATATTCATACTAAATAGATGTGTAATTAATTTTATGAGTGCATCACTTTTTCATACAAAAAAAATTGTTATATTCGCACATGCTATCATACCCGTTACTGTGGCCCAAGGCCTTAAGTCAATCGGAGTAAAAGTGTAGGAGAGAGAGCCTTTGGGAATTTCCCCCGTTGGGAAAGACCGGCCGGGAGTGACGTCGTTGAAATCTTGCTCTTTTATGTGCTTAACATATTGAATAAAATGATTTGTATGTTATTTGTATGTTATATTTTTTTCAATAGAGAAAACAAGCTTTTATGGCTTCGAAACCCACGTAACCCCTTGAAGTATGTGTACCAGAGAATCCGAACAACATGGGTCTATACCGGTACGGGTTTTCCACAGTTGCCCCGTATCCTCGGCAAGTGCGGTATAGTGTAGCTTAAGGGGTTACCC
>OY723393.1:35068655-35086155 GCA_963210295.1 Ophion ellenae
CACAATAGGCCCAGACTTGGCCAGTATAGGGATAAACGAGTAGGGATTTCCACAATAGGCCCAGATCTGACTATTATAGCGATAAACCAGTATAAATAGCTTAGGCTACATGGTTGATGGTATTTCAATTATTCAAATCGATTATATACATCGATCGAATAATATTATCGAACGCAAATTGGGAAACAGCGTAAGGGCATTAGCAAATAAAAAATCAACGATGAACACAAATATGCAGACAAACATCAGACAGTATTTATTTATCAAATAAAAGAAACCTTTTACATAGATACAAACAATTACTCGTGGTTTCACTCATACATGGAGTAATGCTAGCGCATAAGTGTGAACAGTCCCAAACGGTTTTTTCGCCATTTTTATAGCAACTAATTTCCGCTCAATACTTATCATAGGGAAAATTATTTCTTCTGAAGACTTCGCTGATATTTTCCATTCATAAACTTTATCTGACTGTGTAGGATAAGTAAATAAATTGGTCTGTGTTTTCCAGATCTTTCCCTCAATGGAAATAGATTCTAGTGATTAAGTAGACCCATATATTTTTTTTTTACTTCTACTACACACCCATTCCTTCGAATGGATTATTTTTTGTATTAATTTTGTCATGGCAGTTTGTCATAAAGGCTCACATGCAAATATGCAATCACATTTCTACGCCCGCACACATACATACACATGTACTCACGCCCACACCTATGCACATGAACAATTACATAAAAACAAATACAGATATACCCTGACGCATTTAACATACACGTATATCCACTGATACGGATATTTTATGGCGCTGAAATGGTTATGATGAGGCGCCGTTGAGGCATTTTCAGGGCGCTAAAATGGTTTTGATGAGGCGCCATTGAGGCAACTTATAAGGCCCCGGTCGTTGCGCCTTTAATGGCCCTTGTTGACAAAGTGTGACCGGCCGCTAACGGCCCTCATGTGGCTTCCAGATTAGGGCCCGAATAAAGTTAGGGGAATATTATTGGGGCCCGATCACAGCCCCAACTCAATTTCCGCACGGGTTCTAAATTCATTATAAAAAAAAAACTAAAAGGTATTTTGAACTCACCTGTGTTTTAAAAAGTTCTCTTGTTTATACCCTTTCCAACAGTATGCTGCAAGTCATAGAAATAATTCATTATGTGGTAAAAATAAAGAGAAGAAGTTTTTTTAATAATGAATTTAGGAGTTGAAATTTTTTTTCACATTTACACATTTTTAAGACTGAAGCTCAGCAGTCACTTTTTTGAAACCAATTGTATCAAAAAATGATTTATTTATAATAAACATACATTGCAGAATAGAACAAAAGTTGTTGCGTGCTATTACAACTACAGATAAAAAAGTTATGACGATTAAAAGGCGAAATTTCGGGTAATTAAAAAAAAACGAAAAAAATTATATCTCAATTACCGTGACACGTAGGACGGTCTAAGGGTGAAAAAATTTACAAATGACCACCCCATACCCCCAAAAAATGTGTCGGTCCATGTGCCAAACACCTTGTGTGTGTGTGTGTGTGTGTGTGTATATATATTCCGTTATATATATATATTCAATTTATTCCATTGATATATATATATATATATATATATATATATATATATATATATATATATATATATATATATATATATATATTAGGGTGTGCGGAAAAAAATGGATATTTTTCTTTTCGGTTGCATCCACCAAAAAAAGGTGAATTAAGGTAAAAAAAAGAAGAATCCTCGAAGGAAAGCTCAAAAAAAATTATTTCGAACGGCGCATTGCATTTGAATACTTTCCATAAGAATAACACAGGAAAATATTGGCACTTCTGAACGTCGTAGTAAAACTCTTCAGAAAAAAATCTCACCAAAATGTCATTAAGATAATCTGATAGAGAGTTGAATTACCTACAAAAAAAAGTTGATACGAACAATTAGCTTAGAACAACCGTTCAAGTGGTATCGCCGTCTGAAATTAAATTTTATTATTCAAGCGACGTGCGCGCCATAGCACACGCTGCCACCTGGCGGCAGCATGCGGTAGCTCGTAGTGCAAAATTACAAGCTTCACACTAGCGCCACGAACGGGAAACCGCGACGTTTTTCCCCCATTTTGGCCCCAAATCAAGATCTGTCACTGCTACAAAATTTCATTCGTTATTGCGAAGTGAATCCTGTAGTAGGGGAGGAGGCTGCCTCGAAAAAATTAGCTAGTCACTTGTGGTACTTTAACGAGAAAATTGTTGCTTTGTCGTTTTTCGGCAATGCTGTGCCGATAATTGTGAAGGTAAGAATGGTACAAGCTCTGCAATCTCGAGAAAAATCCAAGAATCCTTCCGAGTGAGTAATTGTTAAAAAAAAATGATTGGGAAATGTTGCTGAAAAAAGGCATGAGCGATTTCGTTACTCGAGAATCCTCATTTCTTTTCCAGCAATTCAATTTACCTCATGATTTTTTGAGAGTAAATATTGAAATACGGCCGGAAAATGCCACTTATTTGAGTTGCTTAGTTTTTTTTTAATCCAAAAGTCGTTAATAACGTAGCCGAACGTGGTGTCACTTTGATAGAAGCATATAACGGTTCATTAACAAAAAAACGAAGAGCAGCTACAATATTTATTGGGCGTAGTGCAAAATCATCGACAGAAATACCCCAATTGCAACAAACAGACTTTTAAAAAAGGAACTATGATTATCAAGCATTATAATGTAAAAACAAATTATTTTATCTTATTAAACCAAATTCATTGAATAAAACTTTTCGAAACACGATCAATGATGGACGTCGTTCCTTTTATATTTCTTGTTGTACTTGATTCTTTGTTGTATCGGAGAAATATTTTGAGAACGATTCCATGCAAATTGTATGTTAGAGCAGAACATTCTCTACGAAAAAAAACCCCAAAAAGTTTTTTCGTAAAACGAAAAATTCTATTTTTACAGCCTTTTGAATTATTTTTTTTCTATCAATTCAATTTCAGATAGCTATTCCACTTGGACGGTTGTTCTGAGCTGATTTTTCGTCAAAACTTTTTTGTTGGAAATTCGATTCTCCATGAGAACATGTTAATGACATCTTTGTGTGATTTTTTTCTGACGAGTTGCACTACCACATTCAGAAATCCCAATATTTTCCGGGGTTATGCTTATGGAAAATATTCAAATGCAATGCGCCATTCGAAATCATTTTTTTTTGAACTCTCCTTCGAGGATTCTCCATTTTTTACCTTAATTCACCTTTTTGGTGGATGCAACCGAAAAAAAAAGTATCGATTTTTTTCCGCACACCCTAATATATATATATATATATATATATATATATATATATATATATATATATATATATATATATATATATATATATATATATATATATATATATATATATATATATTAGGGTGTGCGGAAAAAAATCGATACTTTTTTCGATATATATATATACACACACACACACACACAATTTAGTAAGATACTTACGACGTATCTCGTAGAAAATATCTCTTTCGAATTCCACGCCGACTCTGGACGGTAAATATCGGTCTCGCGCGCGCGCTCTCGGGACACTCGAGCCTCTAGTCTCTCTATACGTGTAGAATCGATCCGCTCGCTCGTCTTAAATCCCTATGACACCCGGTAATTCGATACACATACATGCGTGCTCGCGGCACTCGGAATATCTCCTCGCTCCAATTTATTTTTCATATTAACGTTTCAATGTTTTGTTTTATTATGCTTTCCCTTCTTTTTCTTGTTTCTCCTCGTATACACAGCTCGTTGTTCTCGGGCATGCGAATAGAGACGTAATGGCACAGTGGCTGCGTTGCGGGGCGCGATATACGATATTGCAACGAAAGTAAAATTCGATGACTCTCGGAATCGCGCAGCGTATCGCGGGTCGAGCATAGCAAAAACGAAAATAAAAGTGACGAAAAAAAATTGGAATATAACTTTAAGGGGCTGAAAAAAGGCTACTATTACTAATTTTTTTTGATCGGTTTATTTTATCGATATTGTTATAAAAGTTGTTACACTTTCGAAATGCACGAAAAAAAATGTTTTTACGTATTTATGTAACCCAAACGAACTTTAAACGCGTTTTTCTCGACGCAACATTCTTCACATCTATAGCTATAGCGCATATCAAGGATTTTTTTATAATTTTGATATTCACTACTTTTTTGCCAAAAACGGTGAAAAGAATACGTTTTTTGTTTTGTTTTTTCGAAAAATGTCCGACATTTTGTTACTTTTGCATATGTCAAAAATCGTATGATATGCGCTATAGCTATTAACATACTGAATCCAAAACCGTTTGATTTTTTTTTGTTTCGGATGATCTCCGAGATTTCATCAACAGCGCAGACCTACAATTTATTTAGGACATTTTTTGAACTACCATTTTCGTCTATAAATAGTGACTTAAATAAATAAAAAAATTATTAAATGTACTTCGAAAGTGTATTTATTGAGTGTAACAGTTTTTATTTCAATATACTTTTTATATCAATATTTATAACAATTTTCATATCAATATTATAAACCTATCAAAAAAATTCACGAAAATAGCTTTTTTAGCGTCTAAAGTGAGGAGACCTCTTAAGGCAGGACACCACTGCAACGAGACAAAAAAACCGATTTTTTTCAGCATTTTCTCAAAGTATACATACTCAAGATGGGAAAAAAAACCAAAATTTTCGCAATTGCAGTACTTATCGCTGTACGTAGCCATTTTGTTTTGTTTAATTCAGTATTAAGGCGTTACCCCCACTTGTAGCGCAAAGAAAAGCCTTTTTCATGAATTTTTTCAAAGAAAACTACGAAACTTTTTTAACCGATCAATATACCATCTTAAAGAACACATCTTGAAGAACTTTCGGTAATTTTTTTATTGAAAAATATTACATTGTTTAGTGGCAAATGGCCGTCAATGAAATAATGTTTTTATATACACGGTTTGCGGTGACCAACATTGCGGCGAAGTGGATCATCTGAAGAAAAAAATGCGGATGGATTTAGTCAAATATAAGTATAAACTTGTCTTTAATCGAAGGATTTTAAAAAATATTCATTTTTCACAAAATGGCGGACAGTCAAAGTTAATGGTTCGATTTTAACGAAAAAAAACGGCCGTTTTTTGGCTATAAAACGGCCATTTTTTTCGAAAAAAAAAATCGAACGATTGAAGACTACATTTTGATGTATTAAATAAGCCTGCAAAATTTCAAGAAGATCGGTTCATTAGTGTTCGATTAATCTTGGTCACCGACTTCAGAAATGCCATTTTGAGAAAAACGCGTTTAAAGTTTCAATTTCAACGCTCTTTCAACGCGGATTCTTCTCTTTCAACGCTCATATCTCAGTCAATTTTGTTCGGATCGACTTGAAATTTTCGGTACATAATCTCAGATACTTATACTTCAAAAAAATGCAATAAAAAAAAATCGATTTTTATTCACATTCGGTCTCCCTTAAAGAGACCGAATGTGAATAAAAATTTCGCCAAAATTACACTGTTTTTCTAACACCCGCCATTGTGAGAATTTTTCTCCAAAAAACGGCTACTTACAACGAGAACTATATTTATATGGATTATAAAACTTTTCTACTTCAATTTTTCAGACCAACCATTGTCAAGTTATCAATCCGGTAGTTGGGCCACATTTTTTTATACTCTCTATTATACCTCCATAACGTTGTTAATTTTCAATTTTTCATAATGAAAATTTACACGTATCAAGTTCAATGTAGGCTTGATAACATAACTTTTTTCCAAATGTCAAATTAATAATTCAGTACACTAAAAAAAATCGGAAAAACGACTTTTTCCCCCCCCCGTCGCAGTGGTGTCCGCCCTTAAACAACAATTTTAGGATTGCATTGACATGAATTTCGTTCGCTCAATGAAAAAAAAAAAGATTTACGTGTGAGGGTAACGGAAATAAATTGTCGAGTGGGCGCAGGGGCACGATTTATGGCGAACTTTTTTCTCTCTCTCTCTCTCTTTCTCCTTTGCCTGTTTTACTCTTCGTGAGGCAAAAGACGCGCCACCGTATGCTCATCTTCGTTACGGAAGTACTTGCGCGATTTTTTTCAGTCCCCATTTTTGTTTTCTTGATATTTAAAAAATATTTCTTTCTTTCGTATTTTTTCTTCTTCACCGACTCGCTAACGAACTGCTCGTGGCGTCGCAACCACGTACAGTCGTCGCCGTTGCGTTCACGGGCGCGCGCATGGTATTTAATTTTCCCTCTGTGCACCTGATGGACGACACACCGGGGATATAATTGCCGGTCGCGTTTCTGATCGGGGCGTAAGTCTCGTTGAAGTATCAACCGACAACAACAACGTCAACAGAAAAAAAGAACGAGAGAAAACGAGCAAAAGTAATTTTGAAAAGAATTAAAAAAAAAAGGCAAGTGGAGTTTCATTACTATATCGTGGTATCGTTAATCGCGGATCGAGGAAAAAATCACGGAAATCGCCGCGCGATGAAAAGCGAAACGGTAAGAGTGATGTTGAAGTTAGCATCGGTCGAATCCAACGAAAGTTCTTTTTTTTTATTTTTTTATCCTAGATCTTCGCAGCAGCTTTAGGTGGTAAATATTAAATAAGAATTCTCAAGAAAAGTTTGAGTGTTTCTGGTAGCTTGGAGATGGCGACAAAAAATTGGTCATATTGTAGGGGAAAAAAAAAACTTTTTAATTGCGTTCCAAGGATGCAAATTTCAATACCATGCAATGAAATCGATGCGTTATCGTGTTCTATTTTTGAAAATATTTTTTTTTTCAAATATAAATACATACATTTATTTATATATATATATATATATATATATATATATATATATATATATATATATATATATATAAAGTAACCATTATTATTATTATTTTGTTATATATATATATATATATATGTATATTGTATTTATATTCATATTTAAAAAAATATATATTTATTATCATTAAAAGCCACTGCTTTAGGGAACCAAGGTTCCAGGTAGAAATTAAATCGTTTTATGCTACCGAAGTTTGCATTCTTGGAATGCAACGAAAATTATTTATTTTTATTTTTTCAAAAATTTATTTTTTTGCCCGTTGAAATCACGTAAATATTTTGACGTATTGTTCCTAGAAATTTGTGACGTCAACTTGCAAAGAAAAGACAGGCTTCAGATAAGCAAGAAAATAATGAAATAAAAGATTAACAAAAAATCGTTGCATTCCAACGGTGCAAACTTCAACGTCGTATAGTCTTATATTCCTATATTTATACAGGGTGTCCCTCTTATCTCTGCCACCCGAAATAACTCGGTAATTATCGACGTCACAAAAAAATGTTCCAGACAAAAGTTGCACGGTGTAAAGGGGGCTATCAAATACGACCAATTTTTTTTATTTCGGTGGAGGCCCTGACGCACAGTGAAGGTGACCGCCACTTTTTCAAATGTAATGGTACATTTTTTTTCAACCATCTTGTGGAGCACCTCAAGCCGCATAAAAAACATACGGAGGTCAAAGTCGTTCAAGGTCATTCAAGGTCAGTATCGATGATACAAATGTAAATATCTCGGATCACTGCCAAATATTTGGCAGCGATCCGAGATATTTACCTTGAACGACTTTGACCTCCTCATGTTTTTTATGCGGCTTGAGGTGCTCCACAGGATGGTTGAAAAAAATGTACCATTCCATTTGAAAAAGTGGAGGTGACCTTCACTGTGCGTCAGGGCCTCCACCGAAATAAAATCTAAAAAATGGTCGCGTTTGATGGCCCCCTTTACACCGTACAACTTTTGTCTGGAACGTTTTTTTGTGACGTCGATAATTACCGAGTTATTTCGGGTGGCAAAGATAAGAGGGACACCCTGTATATGTGCATTTGCTCTTTCCGGGCATGCCGCGAATGTGGCCCGCGCTCGATTGCTTTTATTTTCACTTAAAGCCGCGCGGCACTATGATAATTTAAATGTTCGTGACAGCGAGGAATTAATCGCGAGATTCTGCTCGATACTCGGCTCGCTTGCGGTAAAAAAAAAAGAAAGAGCGAGGGAGAGAGAGAGAGAGAGAGAGAGAGAGAGAGAGAGAGAGATATCGAGATGAGTAGTAAAAAAAGAAAAGATACATCGAAGAATGAAACATTTTTTTTTATGAATAAAAAAATTACGAAAATCAAAGAAGACTGAAAAATATTTCGCTGGCAACATTTCTTCGGCTGTTTCACAGACGCTGACTCGCAATCAGAGCCGAGACGAGAAGCGTCAAGAGCGCGGGCTCCGGGAGCGCGAACCTTTTTAATTTTACGATCTTATATATATATATATATATATATATATATATATATATATATATATATATATATATATATATAAAAGGACAGAGGAGCAGCAAAGCGCCGAGTTTTCTCTTCGAATAGCTCTGCGCGAAAGGCGGAGCTCAACGGCAGCATTTCTTCTTCGGCGACGTGTAAAGCAAATATTTATGAGGGTGCTAACCACCGTCATCACTCATCCCGGGGGCTCGTTAACCCCCCGAGCTTCGCCACCGCGTGCGCGCAGCTTCGTGTTTACATTTGCGCGGGTATCCGCGAGAGACCTCGCTCGCCCCTCTCGTGCCCTGCGCATTGAAAAGATTCACGAAAAACGAAAGAAAAAAATGAAGAAGAAAATGTTTGGAAAAGAGGGCGACAAGGTGCAATCGGCTTGGAAAAATAAGTGAAAAGCGAAGGCGAACGAAGGGTAAAAATAAAATGCTATCCGGAGGAAGAGGAAAGGCGAGGATTCGTTGGAGATCTGTTAGTTTGAAAATTACTTATAAATTATATATATATATATATAGATATATATATATATATATATATATATATATATATATATATATCAGATAAGAAAAAAAAATATATATATGTATGTGTAGGTTATTTATGAAAAAACTATCTTGTATATTATTCATAATAAGGAAACAAAAATAGAAAAAAAAAAATTCCCTTGCGTTTATACGATAAGTAAACAAATAAATAAGTCAATAAAAATATTGATATTTATCAATAAATTTACATATATATGCATATATATATATAATTTATTAGTAATTGCCAAACGGACTCGTCTTTCTTCATCTTCCGGATACCATTTTTTAAATAATTTCTCCTCCTTCATACATCAGTTATGATTATTACTTATTTTTTTCACTTATTATTATTACTATTATTACCGTTAATGTACAAAATCATTTTTGCAACGTTTCGGATGTGGATCTCCAAATAGGCACCCTAAAAAAGGTTTGAATAATTTTCGTAGCTAATGACGACGAAACCAAAATGGCGGAATAAAATGTTTCTTCAATTCCACGCATTTCTACGATGAAAACTTCAATCTCACATTTTATTCGATAATTTTTTTTTAATAAGAAAGATTGAAGCCTCGTTGTCAGTGCACACATAAACACAGAGACATATATATTTATTTATTTATATACTTATTCAGTTATTCATTTATTCATTGATTTATTTATTTATTTATTCGTTTCTGTAGAAATTTCAAAAAATTAATTTCTTTTTCTTAAAAGATGCCTTAATATCTTAAAAATGACATACCCAAAGGATTAAGGTGGGAAAAATGTCTAAATACTTCTACATTGAATTTTGGCGCAGCCTCTCTCAGTCCGATGCAATCCGCACCGAAGACTTCAAACGCGTTTGTCTCGAAACTACATTTTCCAAGTCGGCCGGACACTCATAACTCGAACAAATCTTGACCGATTGACTTGAAATATCAACCGTATATTCACAATGACATTCTGCATAGAAGTACGTAGGATTTTCTCGATATATTACATAGTTTTTTTTTTTATAAACAATTTTCGAACGATGTTTTTATGAGAATTTTGAACTTTTATTTAAAAAACGCGCTGTTTTTGCAAAAATCGATGTATCAATAAAATCCCACGTACTTCTGCATATTTTCACATGTATAGCGGGAAAAAAAAAAATTTCATTCACTGTAAATAAAAATTGCAGGTGCCGTTGGTCCGGCCGCGCGCCTATGAAAAAAAGGCTTCGTCGAAGGAAAGCTGTACAGCCGCCATTTTGTGTTTATATTATCTTGAAAAAAATAGTTTATAGAGTTTATGATATCTACAATCCCCCATGGAAATTGATGTATGTAAAATATATGCAGAAAATATATGCTACATATATATATATATATATATATATATATATATATATATATATATATATATATATATATATATATATATATATATATATATATATATATATATATACATATATCGGTCGCATATATAGTGACGAAAAATAGAATAATACGTATATATTCAGTATATATGCACCAAATATATGACGCATATATGACCGATATATTTTCGATATATTTTTCTGACCAAAACATATATGCTACGTATAAACACTATATATGATGCATATATGAGGCATATACGACGCATATATTTTCGATATATTTTCAATCTATTTTTTTGTCAGAAAAATATATCAAAAATGTATGCGTCATATATGACGCATACATTTTTGATACATATTCCTGACAAAAAATATATGCTGTGTATAAACACTATTACAGTTAAACTTAATAAAGCTTAAAACTTAAACTTAAAAAAACTTAACTTACAGTTAAAGTACGCTATTACATATAAACACTATATACAGATATGCAACGCATAACTGTATATATGTGGCATATATGTACCATTTATGCAGTATATATGTGGTATGTACGCAGTTTGTATGCAACATATATGCTAAATATATGTGGTATATATGCAGGGTAAATGCTACATATATCATTGATATATGATACATTGATATACAGTAATACCACGCATATACATCTCATATATAAAAACGTCACGAAAATTAGAATTTGACACATATATGCAACATATATTTTCAATATATGGCATACATTTCACATATATTACAATTATTAATAAAATAATTTGCAGTATATTTTTGCGTGTATAAATTTCCATGGGGAATAAAGGACCTTTTTCAGAATTTTGATTTATTCCATTGTCCCACTAAAAAAAAATGCCCAAAATATACTTATTTTTTCCCGCGGTACCCCTTAAATCATCCATTACGAAAAATGTAAGCAAACTTCAGTGGTCGAACCCCCTTCGGGCCCTTATTTCTGTATGAAAAATTCTTCGGATCGGCAAGTGTGACTTTTATCGAAAATCCACGTGTCTCGCTGATGATATTAGCTGTCGATCAAGTCACTGGAAGAATTGCTCGTTGAATCGCTCGTTCAATGGAGAGAGAGAAGCATACCGTTTTGCGGTTAGAGAGGAAAAGAGAACCGGCGGACTATACGCTGAGGCCATCTGGTGAGGATGGCTTCAGGCGCGTGTAATCGCGAAGCCGATTTGTTCAGCGGGTAAGGCGAAGCCGCTTTCTATGTGCGCCGGTGTACGGACGGTTGCCCACGCAAAGGCGCCGTGAAATCGCGATTAGAACTTCACGGACTTTCATCCCTCGAGCCGGTGCTTTTTATAGGAAATTCTATCTGCTCGCTTGACTAAGCCCGTCCAAAGAACAAAACAAAAAGTGGGCCATCCAAGCTGGCATTTCGAACATAGCGGAAACAATTTCGTTTATCTCGCCGAACGAAGTAGCGCGTGGTTTGAATATTAAATTTTTTATCGCTTTCCAAATTGTCTGGCTTTTCTTCAGTATCCGTATTAATTTGTATTATTTTTTTTAACGTTTTATGATGTTTTTTTAATGTGTATTTTAATGTTTTTTTAATTTATTTATTTTCGTATGTTTTTTAATGTCGAATTAAAATAATGAATAGCAAAAGTGACACGAAATATGTATATTTCGTGTGACTTTTGATATTTATTTTTGTATGAATTTTTATTTTCGCAACATTTTGTTTATTTTTTCTTCATGATTCAACATTTGCAAAGTTAGCGCGGTATTTTTCCGAAAAAAATCATGCGAGACGTAATCGAGGCGAAAGGAAGAAGAGGAAAGGGATAAGGAGAGAAACTTACCCGGTTGCAGAGATCGGCGCTGATTCGCGACAGTTCGGCGAGCGGTTGAAAGATAACGTCGTGAAATTCGGGATGATTTCGGGCGAGGGGACGCGCGTAGAGTTCCCTCGCGCTGCACAGTATCTCGCGATACTCGTCCTCGGCGTGAAGAAGTTTTTCCGTTGCGCGATAGCGCCGATCCGTGTCTTTCGGGGTCGATAAAAGGCAAAAACGTAACTTGATCACTTAATATCGTTTGAGTGTAACATTAATCGATCAATATCAAGCATATCTAATGTTATTCGATACAATGCACCGAGTGCTAATCAGCAATCAACAAACAACAAGTATTCATCTTCGATCTAATTCAAATAAAGTATATTTACTATTTGTCGATTAATGCTCGATTTGTCGATTAATATATATATATATATATATATATATATATATATATATATATATATATATATATATATATAAAACATTGATTGATTTAATATCGATAACATTGAATTTATGGATATCAAGAATATTTAATGTTGTTCAATACAGTTTACTCAATCTTAATTAATCGATTAATAAACAATAAACATTCACAACCAATTGATATCGATTTTAATCAACATAATAAATCACTCAATATCATTAAAGGAGAGATATACACCTAGATGGTCGGGGTCGAGGATTTAGAAGCTATGAACATTCCGTCGACCGTAGAAGACCTATACTATGGGCCTGGTATCGATGATCCCATGTTAGTTGACAAATTTCATGATTTATTTATTCCCAAATTTTCAAACGCGTTTTTCTCAAAACCACGTTTTTCAATTCGGTACCCAAAATTTCTCGAAAACCAATGAACCGATTGCCTTAGTACTTGTCATAGGATTTTTTTTTCCGTTACTTAGTTTTTGATTTATAGGCAAATTAATAACTAATTTTTGGCCCAAAAATCACTATTTATGTTCAAACGTCCGTCATTTTGTCATAAATCGATATTTTCAAAATCGGCTATGACAAGTACTAGATTATAGTATCTAATTGAATGATTTTTTTTTTCAGATGATTTTTGAAGAAATGCCAGTGGGTACCGTATGCGCAGATTTTTTTACGACGCTCCAAGGATCATACCATATCCTTGTATATTTTTGATATTTTTAAATAAAGAAAATTCAACATATTTTCGAATGTATATACTTTTAGATAATTCAAACCCCAATCCGAAATTTCAAATAGATTTCCTTGAAAAAATGCACAAAAATGACCTTTTTCCGGCTCCTAGATGTACATCTCCCCTTAAATGCAGTATTAATTCAGTGCTAATCGATCAATCGAAAAATAATAAACATGCACCTAAAAGTGTAAAAATGGCCATGAGAACCAGCCCGAACAATCCAAACTATATTTGGAGAATGACATCAATTTTATTCAACATTCAGTATTTTTAATATTGAAAATGTTAATATCGATTATAATTACCATAATAAATCACTCAATACCCTTTAAATGTAGTATTAATCAATCGATATATGCGTTATCGATAAAACATGTACTGCAAAGAGAAGGAAATCCCAGTGTATAAAATGTTAGAAAACTACTTAGACATGTACATAATGTGTAAGAAGAAATGTATAGGGCAATAGTACGTGAGGAAAAACTATGAGTGAACACCCTTAAAAGTTGCCATGGAGATAAAAAAAAACTACCGAAACTAGAACCAATGATAATCAAGAATATTAAATATTGCCAAAACAATTTATTTAGTCTCAATAAATCAATTAATACATAATAAATATTCACATCCAATTAATATCAACTATATTTACCATTTGATTTTTTTTTTCATTTTACATGAATAATAAATTTTTTTAATTAAAAAAAAACGGATTAAATATATTTAATTTTGAAAATTGCAATATCAATTGCATCAACATCATTCAGATGTAATATTAATCAATCAACATCAAGTATATTCAACATCAATCGCTTAACTGATTCAGTTCACTCATTATTCAATCAATCAGCAAACAACGAATATTCACCTCCTATCGGATTCAGTTGTCGCGCAGCGTCCTCGATCAGCAAAACTTCGCCAAGAAGGAGAGCCACATCGGCAGCCGGGTCGATTTCGGCCCTCGAGCCGGCGAGGAGCAAACGCGGTCGGCAGACCCGGTATTTCAGTAGTACAGGGGCGACCAGTGAGGACACGGATCCTGGCGAAACCGCCGGAAGCTGCGAAACCCCACAACACATACACATGACAACGCCAATTTCTCTTCTGGTTTTTTTCCTTACTTGCTATTGCCATTCTCATTAAAATTCAAATGAAACACGAGGCAGCCATTAACGGCAGCCAGCCAAAGGGCAAAAACGGAAAATCAATTGATTCGACATAATTTGTAGTTGCCTATTCGCATGATGAATGATTGAAAAATAAAAGTTCGAGGGAACGGTCGGTTGAGGATTTAATGTGACAGTTCCGAAAAATCGAAATAATTTGCATTGCACAAATTGCAAAAAATGTGTTCGTGTTATATGGTCCTGGCATAGCAGACTAATGTCGAGTCAACATTTTCTTTGTGTACATCGTACTCGAACTTTTAAACGCGCTTTTTTTAAAACTGTATTTTTCAAATTGGCTTCCATGATATCTCAAAAACTATTCAACGGATTTCGCTCAAATTTTTATGGTACAGTTTGCTCATCTATAGTTCTCACCCGCACTAGAATATTTCTGATATCTGGAATCGGTTTTTTTTAACTGAAAAAGTGAACTCAAAATGACGAAACTTGAAACTTGAAACTTGAAGGGGTAAATCTCTCTGGAAGCTTCGAAAAATTGTTTTTTTTTGCATGTTGTTATAGGGTGA
Organism: Ophion ellenae; assembly: GCA_963210295.1. Lineage (NCBI taxonomy): Eukaryota > Metazoa > Arthropoda > Insecta > Hymenoptera > Ichneumonidae > Ophion > Ophion ellenae. The sequence continues at coordinate 35,083,552 of OY723393.1, forward strand.
ACTTTCAAGAATATTTTTAGACCAACCGGACCCTGAAATTCGAAAAATTGACAATTTCAAAGTTCAAACAGTAGTCATTTTGGGTTCACGATTGCATTTTTTAATTGGATGAACCATTTGTTCATAACCATGGCTTCAGCATGCTGTTTTTCAAGAGAAAAATTAGGTTTTCTTTGGAAAAGCTGTAATTTTTCGTATTTTTCGAAATTTCGAAAAGTGGATCGTGAAGCCATTGCCAGTTGGGTATATCTGAAGAAAACATTTTCGGGTTTCATTTCATATTACATTTGAGCCTGACTGGAGAACTGCAACGCCAACTGCAGCACCACGAACACTTTGAAAGACTTTCTTCCGCAAAATTACATTGTAACCACAAACATGTGTACAACATGCTGGGAACAAATTAATTTATTCCAACCAATGTGATACTATATACAAATGCATCATTCTGACCCTTTAAATTGGGCTTCCAGAGAGAGATACCCCGTTAACTCTTTAAGGGGCTATACCAGTGTGACCCTTTCGAAAAATCGATTTTTTTTGGCCCTTTTCGACATTTATACTTTCAAGAATATCCTGTAATTAGCAGTTTTTATGGTAAATATAACTCAATCTTGCAAAAATCGATAGTTGAATCTTTAAACGCGTTTTTCTCGAAATGTGATTTTTCAAATTAGCTGACATTGTAACTCAAAGAGCAATTATCCGATTGACTTAAAATTTGAACTGAGTACACTTGAATACATTTACTTTAGCATGACGTAGGATATTTTCGATTAGACGAAAATTGACGATTTGGCATTGAAAAAACCGACCATTTTATAGGCAAGAAAACAGACTTTTTTTCATAACTACGCCATTTTGTTAGATTTTGATATTTTTCGAAAATCCTACGTCATTTTACAGGAAATACCTTCCAGTTTAACGACATTTTGTTCCTTTTTCGGTTTCAGCTAGTCAATCGGAGGAAATCATGTCAGCAGTGGAGGAACTTTTTTTTTTTTGCGCCTCCGAAGGCAGCGCATAAGTCGCTTGGATCTCAATGTTTTTCTATGAAAAAATTATGTGATATAGGTCAAATATAGCCAAATATATTCTCAATTTTACGAAACTTTTAATTGAGTACTTTTCTTCCATAAAATTCCCGAAAATCACCGAAATTTTCAGCGTTCACACTGGTACAGCCCCTCAAACCGTGCCAAAAATGCAATTCACGATATTTTTACTTTACTCTACTTACGGCGGTAGCCTCAGGTCTACAAATTAAAATGCCGTTTGATGTTTTTATTTCGGATGAGCAAAACCTCCGGAATCATGGCAGCCGTCAATCAACTTTTCTTACACGTGAGTGTCTTCCGAACGGCGTAAAGTCGATTCAAATCGTTATTTTCATTTGATAAAATTCTGAGGGACTGTAAAAACGTTAATAAATGTGTGGTAAAAACTCAAAGATTGTGTATTTTGATGGTTCATAAAAAAAAGATCGCAAAAAAAAGCGAAAAAAAATAGCCGTCACATGGGATGACCCCGTTAAACGAAGAGAGATTTTTCGGGACGGCGCGGAATGAAGCGGCCAATCAATTTGGCGAATTTCGCTTCGGGATTCTGATGAGAGGAGGCTTTTTTAAAGTAATCTCTTTTTCAAATGTTTTTTTTTTATTTTTTTAAGTCAACGTGCCTGGGGCAGTTCACCTTGGACCGCGACCTTGCAATTTACACACACACACACATCCACGTATATTTGCGGACAGGTACCATCGCGTCTGTCAGCGCACGGTGAGATGAACCGACGCGACCTCGCCGACGAGGGCGACGCACAAAAATCATCGTCGAATTATCGCGACCAGACGCCCGGCAGGACAAGTTCAACTGCGAGAATTTTTCACAAACCTACGATATTCAAAGTTGCAAGTATCCGTATGCAAACGCGCGCAAAATAAAAAGGTCCACCAGCCACTTTTCATTTAATTTGGAAAATGTTATTGTATTTTTATTCTTCCTTTCTTTTTCATAGCCTCGGGCGAATATGCGCAGAAAGGGGCAGGTCGGATTCCCCCCAAGTTATCACGTAATGCATGCAGTTTTTTTCTCTTTCGCACGTTTGCCGACGGAGAGAAAGAGAGAGAGGGAGAATCCCCAACACACTACGTACCGACGATCACGACGTTGGTCCAAAAATTGGCGATAAACTCACGCACATGTGCGCATTTATGACGGGCGTGTGTGCGTAGCCACTCTCGCTTTTAATAAACGCCAAACCGGAATTGTAAAGCTGAATCTAAATTGCATAATTATACCAGTCCGCGTATTCCTCCTATATATATATATATATATATATATATATATATATATATATATATATATATATATATATATATATATATATATATATATATGTATATGTATATATATATATATATGTACATATAGTTATATATGTGTGTGTGTAGAAAAAGAGAGAGCGAAAGGATATTTCAACCCCCCTAAATCTATCTAGTTCTCACTATCAGCCCATCTGGTTGTTTTGAGAAGAATCCTTGAAATTTTTCTTTAACGAACCGTTGATTTTTCAGATGGAACGGTTCCCGTGCGGAAATTGAACTA
>OY723393.1:35091155-35125837 GCA_963210295.1 Ophion ellenae
GGCTATGCCCTTCGCACTCATAGGAGGTTCTTTCTATCGTTCCGCCACGCATGCGCGCAACGCGCTCCAACGAGTATCTTGCGTCCCTTACACTCCCAGTGGCGCTTCGACCGCGAAGGCATTTTGTCTTCCAAACAAATTTGCATTCGTCTTTTTCTCCCTCATTTTTGAAGATACAAAGACGAACGTTCAATACTTTTTCACGTACTTTTATGTCCTAAACAACTTTTGTTTGACATATTTTTCGATAAAATTATTAGGTTCCGAATTAAACAGCTCTTAAAATAATGTTGACATTTTTTAACATTTTCTCAGCGTTTGATTTCAAAATTATTATCGCCATTCGATTCAGCGTCATCCAATTACCCTTAGATCGATTTTGCGAATGCAATGAAAATAACTCTGCTTTCTTCTGCTGAATTTTAGTTTTTCTTTTTTTTTTTACTCTCCAACTAGCCGACACCGGAGAAAATTATTTTTGCCGTATCATTGTACAGATCGAGAGATTTTGTTCACCAGGTAGACACACTCGTCGAGTGTAGAGGCACCGAAGAGAGTTGCGTCGCTGCTGCGCATCGTTAGAAGATTCCACCGTGGAAGAGCGTTCTTCACCGCGATTAGGCTAATTCCGTCAATTCAATGCGATTATACTTTCGCAATGTGCAATAAGAGCGCCGCTTTTCTCATCTCGATCCCCGCGTGTGTTTATATGTAGGCATGTGTTTATGTGTGTGTGTGGGCACGTAAGAAAAATAGATTATTGTTCTTTTTGAAGCGTTAGACTACTGTGAAAATGACCAAACCAAGGCAACTCAAATTGAAGAGGAAGGTCCACCATATGGTCCAGGAATAGCAGATTAAAGGTTGACTTATTATTACAACGATAGAACTGCTGGTCAAACTTTTAACGCGTTTTTCTCAAATCTACCGTAAATCGGGGTTACTTTGAACAGTTTTTGGAAGTTTTTTGTAGGTAACTTTTTTTTAACATCCTAAATTCCAACTTTTTTTTTATCGAGTAGAACAATATGTCCTTTGGCTATTAAATGTATAAGAACCTCACCTCCCCCCCCCCAGACAATTTGATATTTAAAAAGAAGTGTCAGAGTAACCTCGAGTGTGGGTTTTTTTTGGCCAGGCATTGAAATGCAACTTATGTCAAAGATTAAGGGTTACTTTGACATGATTCTGATAAAAAAATTAATATTTTATGAATTATACATGGAAGTAAATGAAAAACAACGATGTTTCACAATCAAATTGTCGTCTTTATTAAGGAAACATTTTACATATAAATATCAAGTACCTGGGATACTATTATAGGCACTTAATCAGTCTTATAATTATCATTGAAATCAAAATCAACTTGAGCAACATTACAATGAACTTTACCAATATTATATTAAACTTGAACAACAAATTTAACCACACTTAAAGGCGCACACATTTCCGTATTTTGGCGCTCTGGTGGCTCCTTCCCCAAAAACTTTCGAAGTTGTCCTAAATGGCAATTAAGTTACGGTATGTTTTTTAAACCGGTGTACACGATTTCTCAACATCTAATGACGTATTGACATTTTTGTTCGGAGTTCTGGTTGCCCCCGCAAGAGTTCTGTTAAATAGCTTCACAACTTTTTTTGATCAGACAAATATTTACAACGGTACATGCGAGAAAGTTTTATGAAGTTGCCCCCCACCCCCCCCCCCCCCCCCCATATTTGAAATTTGGTACACTTATTCAGCGTAACAGTAGTCGGCTTGACCGACGCTTTTCTTCTTAACATTTTTTTTGTTCATCAATTATTAACAATAATGATGAAATTTTTCCTCGAAAAATCGAAAAAAAATCGAACTCTTTTTTCCGATGATTGAAACACGATAACAAAAAAGCTCGGACATGTCTCAGCCAATATCATCTACTTTAGGGGGAAAAAACTTGTTTTTTTTTGTTTTAGATCAACCGAGAGGTCAAAATCAAGTAGACCGTTGAGCCCCTCACATTCAAAGGTCCTTCACGAGATTGTTCATAACTTCTTTAATTATTAATATTTTTAATGAAATTTGAAACACAACTCTGTTAATGTGCATACAAACGAATGTCCAAACGATTTTTCATGCATCTTAGTTATTCCTGCAAAATTCGTTTTTTTTTTTCAAAGCGGGAAATTCCCTTTTGAGCGAGGCAAAAATATGCTGATTTTTGTGATTTTTTTAAAGGAAACTTTCTTTACCTTTTTTGGGCTTAAGGTTTGTTTTGTCACTGCTTTTGGCTGTTCCGTGTTATTTTGTGTATTAACCTATAAAAATGGCGGTGGTATGGGCACGGTCTTCTACACTGCATTTTCGGCTCTGGCATGACGTATGGGTAAAAAAAACTAATCGACAGATTAGTTGAAAATCGGTAGAAATTTTTGTAACCTTATTGTCTAAAACATGACGCTAAATGTTTTTGAAAATTAAGGGAAAAAAACGTATTTTTTTTCTAACGAAATGTAGCAATTTCTTCGGAAAATTCAATGTCGTTGCTCCGAAGCTTTCTATCGATTTTCGCCATTTTTCACTTTTTTGGGTCATATTCTACGTATGAGTGTTATTGAAAGAAAAATCTCTGTTGGTTTCTTTCATATCAATCCGGCCGACGCCACGTGGCACGCCATCTGACAACATCCGCCGCAACCCGTTTAAAAGACCGTGCCATACTTACACCATTTTAAAAGCGTAATAAAAAAACACCATGTAACAGCCAAAAGCACTAATAAAACACACCCTAAGTTTCAAAAATGGTGACCAAATATTTCCTTAAAAAAAAATCATGAAAATCAGCCATTTTTTTCCTCACCCCTCAATAACCCTGATTTTCGGGTCCTCACAGTAGTCTAAAAGTCTTTTTATATATATATATATATATATATATATATATATATTTATTTATTTATGTTATACATGCGATAGCTATATACCAGGGGGATAATCCTCGGAATTTCTGTGCGACACAGTCAACCTCGAGATTGATGGAAATGAGATCGCGAAAACGACACAAAGCATAAAATAAAATAGTCAAAGAAAAGTGAAGTGAAGACACAGCTCTCCCCGTCGCTCGAACGGGACGAGAGCAAGATATGCTAGGCACGAAAATTGCTCGTTGAATGCGCGCCGGTTGCACGTGTTACTTCGCGTAATTTCTCCACCGAGGGGACTAATGATCTGCCGAGTCCAGAGAAACACGTAAACGGAGAATGAGAAAAACGGCAGTGAGACAGAGAGTGGGACGTCAAAACTTTACGACGCGAATTAAAAAATATATGTATGTGCATACATACAGTGTCCTGTAATGAATGGATAATCCTGCAACTGTCGATAGGTCAGATCATGCGCTACTATATGCTGGAATTTCAGTTTAGTAAAAGTCCCACGATTTTCGGGGGTTTGGGCCTGAAAAAAATCATCTGCTTTTGAATAGTTTTTCGCATGCCATTTCTACAAATGATATGAATCGACACCAACTGAGCAACTTTTCAATGTAGTTGGCACGATATGCGTAGTACATTTTTTTCACACCGCAGGTTACCAAAGTCAGATGTTCGAATTAGTCGGTATGAAAATTTTGCATAAGATATTTTTTCATAAAGTTTCGTTAACATTTAAGGGGTCTTCTCACTTGAGACGCTAAAAAAGGCTATTTTCATGATTTTTTTGATAGGTTTATATTATAAATATTGATATAAAAGTTGTTACACTTAATAAATACATTAACCAAATTTTTTGATGTATTTATGTCACCCAAACAAACTTCGAACGCGTTTTTTCCTCGAAACAATGTTTCTCGACGGCTTTTGATAAAATTTTCGAAACTACTGAACCGATGTTTATGAAATTTTAAACACATATTCTTTACAACTATAGCTATAGCGCATAATGAGGATTTCTTACATTTTGATTTTTTTTGCCAAAAACGGTGAAAAGAACACGTTTTTTGTTGTTTTTTTTTTTCGAAAAATATCCGCCATTTTGTTATTTTTGCATATATCAAAAATCGTATGATATGCGCTATAGCCATTAACATACTGAATCCAAAACCGTTTGATTTTTTGTTTTGGATGTTCCATCTCCGAGATTTCATCAACAGCGCAGAGCTACAATTTTTTTAGGACACTTTTTTAACTACGACTTTAACATAAATAGTGACTTAAATAAATAAATAATTTTTATAATGTATTTCGAAAGTGTATTTACTAAATGTAACAACGTTCATATGAATATCTATAATATAAACATATCAAAGAAATTCTTGAAAATAGCCTTTTTAGCGTCTAAAGTGAGAAGACCCCTTAAGGTTAAAAGATGACTTTTATAGACAAAACAAATAACGAAGAGTATTTTTTTTTTTAAACCGCGTCAAAAAAAGTTATCATTTGTAGAAATGGCATGCGAAAAACCAAAAGCAGATGATTTTTATCTTGAAAACCGTGGGACTTTGACTAAACTGAAATTCCAGCATATAGTAGGACATGATCTGACCTAACGACACTTACAGAATTATCAATTCGTTACAGGACACCCTGTATAATAGAGACGAAAAATAAGTTCTCTTTAATGAGTGTGTTTGGCCTATTATGATTTCGTATCAATCGTGAATTTAGAAAAGAAATATTCTACCGAAACTTGCCCCTGTAGTAGAAAAATTGGTCCACCTTATAAAATTTCCCAAAAGGTACAACTCATAGCCCCGACCCTCGAAAGTTCTTCACTATCGATATTTATTCACAGCAAGGTAGTAAAATCGAATTTGGCGCCAAACAAATTTGAGCTAATCATTTTCATCGAAAACGATTAGTCAATAGAATGCAAAGAATTTATGACAAGTACGTAGAAGTTTCTTTTCCATTTCTCTTATGTCCAAAACACTGCTTTACAATGGTATTGAAGTTTGCATCGTTGAACCGATCGGAAGCTTAGTGACCCGACCTTTTTTTTTCCAAATTTGGGCGACAAAGAACACTCAAACCTTTTAGGATTCTTTTTCAGAAATCCGCAGCCCAAATTTTCACGATAAGATTTTCGTCAACGAATAAAATGAAGATATAAAAAAATAAAAAAGATTTCGTTGCACTTCAACGATGTAAACTTCAACGTCGTACTTTGGGGTGAATAAAAAGCGATAGTAAAAAAATATTTCGCGGTTCAAAGCTATTCAAAGCCAAGTTGTAATTTCTTAGAATCCTCATAATGTGAACCAATTTCGCTGGTAGAGGGGCAAGATACGTTAGAACATTTTTTTTTCCAAATCAATGACGAAAACCTAAGGAAATTTTATTTTTCCTAAAAAGTTATCACAAATTTATTTTATTCTGCGAACTCATCATGACAATTATTCAAAAACCACATCACCACACACCTTAAAAAAATAACCCGCATATGATTTTTTTTCAGTTTTTCAGTTATTATTGTTTTTATACAGCTGGGAACCGATTTTTTCAAAAATATTTTCGAAAAATCATACCTTAACCCTTATTCGGCACACATCAGTGGAGGGACGTACTCGGCACACTGGGGTTGTTTGCACCCCAGCTACAAAAAACGTTATTATAAATAAACTATTTAATATTTTACCTTGCATTTTTATTTGGGACTTCTTGAAAGCTTCTTTTTCAAATTGGTGTAGGTTATATAGCCGAAAATTTTATTTGAGTATGTTAAAAAAATGAAAATTGCGAAAAAAAATGAAAATTCAAGTTGCGAATGTCGTGGGGTGCAAACCACCCCAGTGTGCTAAATAAGGGTTAAGAATCGTTGAGAAACGGTCCGAACCGTACATAACCGTTTTGGTTGGAAATTATCTTGGCTACCACCCCACTTCGATTGAGCCACGACGTTTGCCCCCCCCCCCCCTGAATATACAGGGCTCCTGGTTATTGGTCACGGTCCCGTGGACAGGTTGTAGGACATGTTTTCCGCTATGAAATGACCCAGTAATGCTTTATGCAAAAGTGAAGCATTTTCGAGATATTTTTTTTTCAGCGGTAGGCAACTTGAAAAATTAATTTAAAAAAAAACTGTTGTATGGAATCAATGTTTTTTTAAATTATTTGTAGTTTGAGGACACAGTAACAAAGAATTATCAACAATAAACAAGAATAAACTGCAAACAGTTATTAGCGGTCCAAAACTCAGCAAGACTAATAATTATCCTTATATTATTGTTGATGATTATTCGTCACTGTGTCCTCAAACCAGAAATAATTTTTTTAACTTTGGTTCCATGCATCAGTTTTTTTAAATAATTTCGAAAAGTGCCTACCTCTTACTAAGACAAAATAATAAAAATCATATCTCGCAAATGGTTCACTTTTGCATAAAGTATTACTGGGTTATTTCATAGCGGAAAACATGTCCTATACCACTTTCACGGGATCGTGACCAATAACCAGTAACCCTGTATATATTTATAATGCATGCAAATACAATAGGATACAGATAACATTTATATATATATATATATATATATATATATATATATATATATATATATATATATATATATATATATATGTATGTATGTATGTATGTATGTATGTATGTATGTATATATATATGTAAATTCGTGGAACCTTGCAATCTCTCCGCCAAGTGCAGTTTGATCCTTGCGATCGTAGAAAGACTAAATACGCGCTACTCTGCACAGCATTCAGAGCACGTGTATGCATATAGAAAAGAGAGGTAGTAAAAGACAGAAGCTCGTGTTGCATTAAACATTTATCGTGGATGACTCTAAGATTGTTGCAAATGCAGTTATACTTTGGTATCCTGCCATTATCCCAACAGTCAAAAAAAAAATCGAACTTAGATCGATCCAAATTTTGCATAGATGGGAAGAAGAAAAGTTCGTCTCTTTTTCATGCGCAACAATTTTAAATAATAAAAAAGAATGATCGAGGCCATAAAATAGAAAATACGTTTCCTCGCATTCCACAACGACGCAAACTTCAAGACCATTGTGATTTACGAGGTCGTAATTTAGCCCGCAACCAAGTCGCTAATTGTCACCGTTCGGGCTCTCTAATCGCACAGAGCCCATAATGGCCCAATGTGACACGTGTGTCATCGAAGTGGAAATTCTCTGCATTTACTCCAGGGGTCCATTTTGCCCCGCGCGGACTCTCGTTTCTTCGGACTGTTGACTCGCCCTGCACGGTCGCTTTAACCTCGTCGAGCATACATCGCCACATACATGCACACATATATGTTTATACACACATACACACATGTATACAGGGTGTCCCAGAACGGAATGCGTTCCTTGGAATGGGAGATTGGGGGTGAAATTCTGAATCGATTGATATAAGCATGTGTGGGTCTCAGATAAACCCCTGAATTATTATTAATTTTTAAAGGCGGACCCACCTAATTGGCCCGCCTTCATAAATTAATAATAATTCAGTGGTTAATCTGAGACCCACACATGCTTATATCAATCGACTCAGAATTTCACCCCCAACCTCCTATTCCAAGGAACGCATTCCGTTCTGGGACACCCTGTATACACATACAGGGTGTCCTGTTAGAAATAGGTAATCCTGCAACTGTCGAAGGTCAGATCATGTCCTACTACATGTTGGAACTTCAGTTTAGTACTAGTCCCACGGTTTTCGAGATAAAAATCATCTGCTTTTGGTTTTTCGCATGCCATTTCTACAAAATGATAACTTTTTCTGACCAGGTTAAAAAAATACTCTTTGTTATTTATTTTATCTAGAAAAGTCTTCTTTTTAACTTTAAATGTTAAGGAGACTTTATGAAAAAAGATCTTATGCAGAATTTTCATACAAACTAATTCGAACATCTGACTTTGATAGCCTGCGGTGTAAAAAAAATGTACAACGCATGCCGTGCCAATTACTTAAAAAAGTTGCTTATTATTGTTGATTCATATCATGTGAAGAAATGGGATGCGAAAAACCAAAAGCAGATGATTTTTTTTCATAAAATAACATGAAGCCCAATATCCCGAAAACCGTGGGACTTTTACTGAACTGAAATTCCTGCATACAGTAGCACATGATCTGACCTATCGCCAGTTGCAGGATTATCCGTTCATAACATTACACCCTGTATATATACATATACCGGGTGTCCCGTTTTAATCTTACACCTAATTTATCTCGCAAAATACTGCTCCGATCTAGTATTGAGTATAATAAAACTCTTAGGATTCCAAGGGGGGCGTTAGAAAATGTTTGTCGAAAATTCGAAATGGCGACGTTAAGATGGTCGACATGTTTTTTTTTAAATTGCATCAAGCATTTTTGACGAAAAAATTTGTCAGGCCGAAGCTAACAGCTTTAGCAGCAAAGTTTTTTGATAACGTTCATAATTTTTAGGTTGGAATACCATTTTTTAGTATTTTAGCGCTATCCAGAATGTACCACGAGGAGATAAAGTTTTCGACATTCGTAGTGTAGGTAAGTGTGCGTGTGTATGTGGGTGTGAGTTTGTTTGGGTTTGTTCGATAACGGAAGTGGCGAATCGCAGGGACCTATTCCCTGTTTGGGTTCGTTTGGATTATCGAGCAAACCCAAACAAACTCACACCCACACGCACACTTACACTAGGGATGTTGAAGACTTTGCCTCCTCGCGGTACATTCTGGATAGCGCTCAAATAGTAAAAAATGGTATTCTAACCTAAAACTTATGATCGTCATCAAAAAACTTTTCCTACAAAAGTTGTTAGTTTGGACGTAATAAATATTGTGGTGCAAGAAATTCATGATCCCATTTCTTTAAAAACATGTTGGCCATCTCAACATCGCCATTCTGAATTTTGGACCATCATATTTTTTTTTAACGTCCCCCTTTGAACCCCAAATGTTTTATTATACTCAATATTTGATCGGAGCAGTATCTTTCGAGATAAATCAGGTATACGATTAAAATGGGACACCCGGTATGTAACCCGGGTGTAAATATATATATGTACACACGTGCACCGCCGTGCAATTTCACAATCGTAAGTAAAGTTTGGAGAAAAAGTCACAGCGAGCCTGGAAACGTAGCAACGATTTTGATGAGCGCGCCTTCGTAAAAGCTACGACGAAAAAAAAAGTCCCTACGTACTCTTATACATATATGTATATGTGTATGCACACACATACACAAATATATTTGAACCGTTTAAGAGAAGTACGGCCTCGTTAACAAAACTTGGAACACCGCGCCAAGGCCTCTCGAGTTACGGGATTGCGTCAACAATGCCAAAAAGCACCATTATTTCCGCCTCTTTAACGTTAGAAAACGAAATAGAAATAGAATAAAGAAATAGAAATAAGAACTAAATTTCAAAAAATGCGTAACGTAAGGGGGACCATGTCGTAGTTGCGTTGATTAAATAATTGTCGCGTCAATTGTAGCTGATTGTTGAAAGTGAGTGCTCGAGAGGTTGCTGTCGCGGGCAGCCGGAGGTTCCTCGTAAAATTGTCATTGAAAGTGAAGACATTTTTTTTTACAAGTATGACACATATGTGGAAGGCCAAGATAAAAACACTGGAATATTCTTGTTCTTTAAAAGATAGAATTCGATTATTTTGTTTATTGGTGAGGAAATTCATAAACTTTATCATTTTTACTTTTTTGGGAATTGTTCCAACTATAATCTGCCTCCATAGGGAAAAACAATTGTTGGGCTGATCACAATGGAAACGTAATGTCAATATTACAAAATAAATCTATGTATTATTTGAACTATGTAATGTTATATCATAAATACTTGTAATATGAATTTACGATGTGTAATTTATTACATTAAATATAAAATAGTAATACTGATTGAAAATGTAAAATTATTGTTAGTCATAACTAAGTTATTGTAAATTTAAATAAATACATTTTTTTATAAATATAAATTATAATATAGTTCAATCGTTACACGTAAAGACCTACAAGGGTATACGTTGGAACTCAGGAATAAATTGAGACCTCGATTAATAAAAAATTAAATTAAAAAACAGTTAAATCATTGCAATTAAATAATTTAATATAGATGGAAGGGAGCTGAAAAGACAATGAGAAAGAAGCATGAAAAAGAAAATTGAACAAGACAGTGGAATATGATTGGGACAAAATCGATGGGTCAACATACTGCAAGGAACATGAACATAGGCAAAGAGGTATACCCATTGAAAAGTATTGGGAGGGTAGGACGATTAACGGAGTATCAAAAAGAACGTGGGCAAGCATAAGATGTGGAAAAGACGGGGAAAAAAGGCACGTAAACGCCAAATGTAAAATATCCAAGCAGGCAATTGAACATTTGAGACATATTTGCAAGTGTACGAAAGTTAAGGGGAAACTAATACAAGAAATAGTAAATAAACTGGAGCAATAGTTGGAAAAGAGCAAGGGTGGTCAAAAATCGACCGGAAAACCGAAGCGCAGCTGAAAATGCAACCGGAAAAGCAAACATGCGATTACACCCGACAATTTGAGAAACTGGCAACTAGGATAGATATAAGACAAGTCAATGTAAAATAATTGATGTAAATGAGAATGAACAGGCATTTACGTAAACACCCTTAAAAACGGTATACAAGGAATAAAATACTACTACTACTGCTACTTATTAAATGATATGATTACAAATTTGAATAAAATGATTTACCTATAAATTCAATTCAATTATTATTTTAAATAAGTAACTGATGTTACATTAAAAATTCAAAATATGATTGATACCAATAATACTTACCATTACGCGTTATCAAATTTCGATCACGTGATATGTCAATAAAATTTGAACGATTTTTTTAAATTCGAACTCACAATATAAATACAATACAATATCCATAAATACATAATAAAAGATATATTTGGGTGTAGTTCCGAAAAGGACATACTCCCGAGTAATTTGGAATTTCGTGTACCCATGCATTATGACTCACTGATTACGAATATAATAGTGAAAATACCCGCAAATTTCATTTTCTAGGTCAAAACTCACCAAAATTGATTTCCAAAAAGTTCTGATTTATTTTGAGCAATGTTGATCTTGGAGAAAAATGTTTCCCACGAAAGATGCAGCCTATAAAAACATTGATCTTTTATATTCCATACAGTTTTACGTCTAAAACCATACTGTTTCGAGAAAAATGGAATAATGTTCCAATAAGTACATTTTGTTAAGGGAGACTTTGTCCTTGAAATCGGCGGGAGATGTTAGGGGCTCAACATGAGCAGCTAGAAGAAGAGGAGGGATGCCTCTATGGACCAGGCATTGCCGATTAGCGGTAATTATAACCACATTTGTGTAAACACATTACAAAACTTTAAACACGTTTTTCTCGAAAACACGTTTTCAAAAATGGCTGACATTCTCCTGACCGCTGTAATTAACATATCCACCTGAAATTTGGAAAGCATACTCAGAAAATATGTCTTCACGGAATGACGGATCGTTTTTTCGATAGATACATTTCTGCATTTATTATTTATCTTTTTATGCGAAAAAAACGCGAAAATTCGATTTTTTTTAATCGCCGCCATTTTCCGAAATTTGTACTAAACGAAAAACCCATCGGTCATTCCATGACCAAAGGGTCACAGATTGATAATATGCTTTGAATTTGTGTTTCAGATCAACAAAGAGGGGGCAGTGATGTCAGCCGTTTACCTCCCGCGATTTGAGGACCTGTTTTCGCGGAGCTGCAACGACCGCCATTTTGGTTTTTTTTTCAAAACAAATTTTTTTTTAACGTTCTGTACATCATGAATAAAAGCAAGAAAAAAACGCACTCAAAAAGCTTTACTCGTCTCCTTTAAAAAAAATAAAATGTAAACACCTAAAATATGGCACTCCAAGGACAAAGTCTCCGTTAAACTCCATAAGTCTCGATATTATCCACGTGCGCACTTTACCGCGGGAGGGTTGGAATTTGTTCGTTGTGTTGTAGGATGTTTGTTGTTTGGGTTTGTTTGTCGTGTTGTGTGTTTGAGTTTGTTTGTTTGTTGTGTGTTGTTTGTTTGTTGTGCTGTGTGTTGTTTGGTATTGTTTGTTGTGTTGTGTGTTGTTTGTTGTTTGGGTTTGTTTGATGTGTTGTGTGGTGTTTAGGTATGCGTATAGTGTTAAAGATTAAAACTAATGGAGTTTAGGAACATGTACTTTTTGGAGCATTATCCCATTTTTCTCGAAACAGATTGATTTTAGACAAAACTTGTAGACAAAAAAAGATCAATCTTTTTATAAGCTACAACTTGTGTAGGAAACATTTTTTTCCATAAGATCAACCTTTTGATCTTTTCGGAACATTATTCATATATTTTATCGTAATAATGAAATATTATGTAACTATAACATTATGAACGTGCAATATCAATATATAATGCAATCAAATTTATGATCTTCTGGAAACGACCCGATCTGAACCCAGAGTCACTCTAGGGTTTGGGCTTAGGTTTATTACCTACATACATGCACATACGTACACACACACACACACTCATATATAAACATTCTAGCGGAGAACGACCAGAACGAGATGGTCAGTACCTCGACACGCTTCCTGGTCTTACGGTATGGCACCGAGAAAGCCAACATACTTAACCAACAATATACGCATGTACGTATAGCCACACGACCAACAGAAAAAGACCGAGACGTCGGGAGGTCGAAGGGGAGGGGGGCGAGAAAAGGAGCGCCGGAAATCGATAGCAAAGTTTCTTCGGACTTATAAGCCGTGACGTATTCAAACAGGCAGAAAGAGAAATGGGGAAAGAAGAAAGAAAAAAAAGCCAGTGATTTGGAGGAGCGAGACGAGCCAAGGGGTTGACGAGCGGGCAAAATGACTCATAGTAGAAATAATACTTGTACATTAGCCCGTTCGGTTGCGCTCGGACGATGCAACGAGGCGACAAATTGAGGATGTCGAAGAACAAGAAAAAAATCTCCATGGAGATAAAAGAAAACAGAAAAAAACTGGCTTGGATTTTTCCGTTCGAGTTTTCGTACGTGGAATTATGTTTTCTAAAAATCCCTATTTGTTAATAACAATAATTTGTTAAATTACCAAATTTTCAGTGTCTGGTAAGAATTTTTTTTAAATGCTGCAACATCGAGCCACGAATATAAAAACCTTACTTTACGCATAAAGTCGTCAAGGAAGCAAATTCATGAAAAAAATAATGAATAATATATATATATATATATATATATATATATATATATATATATATATATATATTTAAATTATTTCGAGCCAACAGCAGTAAAGAATACTTTTCAAGTCGCGTTGTTTTTTTCTTTTTTTTTTTTCTTTCGTTAAAATCGTAGGCACGGGCAGAGCCCAGCAAATTAGATATCCACGGTGGCGCTCGATCGAATTCCGAGTATGAGAACGCAATAAAGTGATAGGACACACGTGACGCGAACGACGAATGATCAGCCACGCATACCCGTGTTACACATACGAATCACAAACGGACGCGGTATATACAAGCGGGCGCACGGGCGCATGGGAGAAAGAGGTGTGTAACAGTAAACGGCGCCCACCTTAAGACTTTGGCGCGACAAACATATTACGGGGTCACCTGGTTGAGCCTGAGCGTTAAAATACACTTCTTACGTGTGTGTGTGTGTGTGTGTGTGTGTGTGTGTGTGTGTGTGTGTGTGTGTGTGTGTGTGTGTGTGTGTGTGTGTGTGTGTGTGTGTGTGTGTGTGTGTGTGTGTGTGTGTGTGTGTGTGTGTGTGTGTGTGTGTATATATATATATATATATATATATAATAGGGTAACCTGGCGATGAAATTCTAATATCGATTGGATTAGATGAAAGCCTATCGAAAATATGGGACCTGCTTCATTTTAAGGGAAGGGTAGGGGTTTCAGCGTGAAAAAAAAACACTTTTTTACGAATTTTTTTCGTCCATATGGATAGAGTAAATTTATTGAAACCTTTTGTACATTGTCAAGTGTCATTTCAAGAACATTCCGTGAAATTTGTACGGAAAAATATCCACAAACAAGCCGGTGACAAAGCTTTTCCAAGAACGCCTTTGGAAAAAACACGATTTGCGGTGTTCACTGTATCTCAGCTAGAAATTATCTGAAATCAAGTGCCATTAAAATTTAGTCAAAGCATCATCAAATCCTCCCCCCAACGGTCATTGATCATTTTTTTTTTCATTTCTAAATTTTTGGTGGTCATGTAAAGTGAAAAGTGCTATTTTTCACGAAAAATTCCGCCATTTTGGGGGTGGAAAACCCCCTCGATGTAAAGAAAATGTCAAACTAACCGTTGGGGGGAGGTATTTTATATGTAGAAGTTTAGAGAAGTCGGAGCTACAGTGTTAGAGGAGCGGGACTAAATAGTCAATAACTTCGAGAGTTTTGCTCTGATTGACTTGAAATTTTGGGGTTTCATATTCTTGAAATGTTTAACTATAAGAAAAGATTTAAAAAAAAACGATTTTTCAAAAGCGTAAACCCCTACCCTCCCCTTAATTGAAACGAGGCTCGCAACGAATTTTCATTTCAGAGATATATATATATATATATATATATATATTAGGTATTATTTCCGATTTTTATCGGCTCGCTAATTCGGCTAACTCGGAGATAAGCTTTTACACGTGATGAAATTTCAATTGATCGTATTGTAGTGATCGTCTCGTCGTACGAAAAAATGTCCTCTACAAAACAAAGATGCGATTTTGTATTAACTATTTTGGAAAAAAATTTCAAAATTTTCCAAGTACTACAAAACTAAAAAAACATCGTTCATTTTTTTATTTTTCTACCCCAGTGACTAGGTTGATCCTGCTGAAATTTACACTGAATTTTCTTTTATTAGTGTGAATGTATATTCAGGGTGTCCCAGAATTGAATGCGTTCCCTGAAATGTGAGGTTGGGGGTGAAATTCTGAGTCGATTGATATAAGTATGTGTGGGTCTCAGATCAACCCCTGAATTATTATTATCCCTTTAAATGCCATTGTAGCAAATTTACTACGGTCACTTTGACCCCGTCGGTAAAAGCGTAAGAACGTTATAGCGGACAAGCTACTTCACAGTTCCATCAATCCATGCTAGATGCAGCTACAAATGCCGGGACAGCTTGAAATTCAAACGTGAACATATGAATTATGTTAATATGGCAACAATGTTGTGAAAATTTACGACGCTTGCCCCAGCACTCGATCTGCTGCCCGTTTTTTGTCCAAAAAAGTAAGTAAATGGACATTCTTGAAACATTTTTTGACAGAATCGTGTAAAGGAAGCTTAAGGGGCCAGTCCACTTTGAAAATTTCAAAAAATCGATTTTTTTTACTGTTTTCGAAAGTACATACATTCAGAAATATTGTGTCAAAATTTTATGAAAATCCGAGCTCTCCAAGTATTTTTTTTACCTGAACGTCAGGACCTCATTTCGTCGACCTGAGCTGGGTGTTAAAATTTTGATTTTTACTCTTTTTTTTTGCGAAAAACTGCGGAAAAAACGCGTTTTTTTCTCCTTTTTTCGTTTTTCATCTGCCATTTTTTTATTTTTTGATAAAACTTTATATCCGAGGGTCATTTTGTAGCTGGTGTCGTACTGAATCTAATGGACTTTGATTTTTTTTGTTTCAGACAAGCCGTTGCCGGGTTGTGATGGAGTTACCTAGCCCACCTATTTTTGAAGCGTTACGTTAAACTGTAGTTTTTGTAGTTAAAAATGAATAAAAATGAATTAAATTGTTTTTTAATGTGTTTCAAGACTTTATTTATCAAGCCCAACAACTTTTATATTCATATCTTTTATAAACTCCTCAACAAAAATCGCGAAAATAGCCTTTTTTTCGTGGCTCCAAAGTGGACTGGCCCCTTAACTGGACGAACTAGGCTTTGAAGATTTTTGATTGAATTAAAAACCGAGCGGGTGAAAATGTTAGTAGCAAATTTGCTACAGTCCGAAAATACTACTTCCCAGGCCCTTATCGACAAAATTATGGTTGGACATTTAGATTTAAGGCGTTACCCCCACTTGTAGCGCAAAAAAAGGCCTTTTTCATGAATTTTTTTGAAGAAAACTACAAAACTTTTTTGATCGATCAATATACCATCTTAAAGAACACATCTTGAAGAACTTTCAGTAATTTTTTTATTGAAAAATATTACATTGTTTATTGGCAAATGGCCGTCAATGAAATAATGTTTTTATATGCACGGTTTGCGGTGACCAACATTGCGGCGAAGTGGATCATCTGAAAAAAAAATGCGGATGGATTTAGTCAAATGTAAGTTTAAACTAGTCTTTAATCGAAGGATTTTAAAAAATATTCATTTTTCACAAAATGGCGGACAGTCAAAGTTAATGGTTCGATTTTAACGAAAAAAACGGCCGTTTTTGGCTATAAAACGGCCATTTTTTTTTCGAAAAAAAAATCGAACGATTAAAGACTACATTTTTATGTATTAAATAAGCCTGCAAAATTTCAAGAAGATCGGTTCATTAGTGTTCGAGTAATCTTGGTCACCGACTTCAGAAATGCCATTTAGAAAAAAACGCGTTTAAAGTTTCTCTTTCAACGCTCTTTCAACGCGGATTCTTCTCTTTCAACGCTCATATCTCAGTCAATTTTGTTCGGATCGACTTGAAATTTTCAGGACATATTCGCAGATACTTATACTTCAAAAAAATGCAATAAATTTTTTTTTTTTTCAAAATTGCAAGTGGGGGTAACCCCTTAAGGGAGGTACCCGAGTAAACGGCGAGAAAAACAGGTAAATTTCGGGACTTTTTATCTCAAAAACTAATGTCCCGATTGTCCCGGGTTTTCTTTTATTGGAAAATATGTACATTGAGGTATGTTTAGGAATTTTTTAAAATAAATTCGTTGACTGGAAGGGATTCAAACGCGATTATCTCGAAACATAGTTTTCAAAGTCGGTGGCAGATGTATCTCGAAAACGGCTTGTCCGATTTTGTCCAAATTTGGATACAATATTCTTCGATAGTTTTTCTCCTTCGCCACGTAGGATTTTTTTTTGAAATTTTCATTTTTGACGGAATTGCGACCGTTTTAATTTAACATTCGTTTTTCGTTCGCAATTTCCGACGATTTTGGATTGCATACACATTGCATAAAAAAGCAATGGTTCAATCAAATGAAAAAACCCGTACGAGGCGAACAAGAAAAACTATCGAAGAATATTGTATCCAAATTTGAACAAAGTCGGACAAGCCGTTTTCGAGATACATCTGGCACCTTCTTTGAAAACTATGTTTCGAGATAATCGCGTTTGAATCGCTTCCAGCCAATGAATTTATTTTTTTTTAATCCTAAGCATACCTCAATGTACATATTTTCCAATAAAAAAAACCCGGATCCAATCGAAACATTAGTTTTTGAGATAAAAATTCCCGAAGTTTACCTGTTTTTCTCGCCGTTTACTCACCCCTTAATAATAATTCAGGTGTTGATCTGAGACCCACACATGCTCATATCAATCGACTCAGAATTTCACCCCCAACCTCCCATTTCAGGGAACGCGTTCAATTCCGGGACACCCTGTATATGCACATAAATCAAGCGCGTGAAACACTTTGCGAGAGTGGCAAAGGCAAGGACACCGCGCTCGTGCGCGCTTTTACATCGCGTGTAACAATTACGCGTGGGCGGGAAACGCACAGGCGCCCGAGCCGTCCAACTTTACAAGCGAGCCGGGGCTCGTGCCGATCGTCTTGCTCTAACAATCGGTAATGTTTTCGTCTGTCTCGAAGAAACGGTGAAAACCAGATCGTTGCTCACCTGCCTGCGGATCGAACGGAACGGAACAACGAAAATAATTTCAAAAAATAACGAAATAATGGATAACCATGCAAATTTGTGATTGTACAAACTCCAAAGGTAAAGAGAAATTTGCGCGACATTCGTCGATTCTTGACTGAAGGGGAAAGCCGTGCATAGCTACATGTCGTACGTTCCGAAGAATTATAATTCGTACGATTTCTCGGCTGTTTGATCATTTATTAAAAACATCATCGATCAATAGTTATAATTTTATATAGTTTGAGATAATTATGACAAATGGATTGTAAATACTGAATCTAGTAATAAGATAACTTCAATATTCATTTATGTGTTTATTTATTTATTTATTAAGATTAACCAATTGCTTTCACGATTATTTCTTCTGCATTTTGCAATTTTAACCATTTTATTTACGGACGTTCTTTAAAATAATAAAATATTAATTAATATACTAAATAGATTTATTTGGGTGGGACAGATTTTCGGGTATAATGATTCAATTATATGTAATACAATTACGTCATTTAATTAAGGGTAATTATATTTTACGGCGATTAATTAGAACGAAAATAATTTCGCTCGTTCTTGTTTGGTTCGTTATTGATACTTCATTGTTCAAACTATGCTATTGGGGCATAAATAGGTGGAAAATGATGTACTGAGTGGACGTGACAATTTGATTGCCAGCCCGCTGACTCCCTCTCTCTCTCTCTCTCTCTCTCTCTCTCTCTCTCTCTCTCTCAATTAATATCGCGTACTTCTTCTCTCCCAGTGTATTATCAAATACAAATATTGCCCCAGGTGCTGCCGTCTATCCGTACAATTATTCCGACCCGAGATTTGTGAGATCGAAACTCCATCGAATACTCATCAAAGATCGATCGTCGGTCCCTCTGGCAGCAAGCGCAATTTTATTTGATGAAGAATGCGAACCAATAAACAGGATTTTTTCTCAATTTCCTAGTGTGCTTTTCGCCTGCTAAAGAACCCCAAACAAACCCAAACGTTTTTCTCAAGATCCGTGTCCAAGATTGACAGTCTACAAGAGCAAAATAAAATATTGAAAATAATGAAAGCGAAAAAATGAATTTTCACTGTATTTCAACGATGCATAGTTGGAGACCACGCGAAAAAAAATCGTGTTGAAGTTTCCATCGTTGGGATGCAACGGAAATTCTTCTTGATTTATATTATTATTTAAAATCTTTTTTTGCAGCTTTTGGTGTACGTTTTTAATTAGGATTCCCAAAAATGTTTCAATGACTTCTGTAGCCTGGATGTGCTAAAAAAAATCGGGATACGAAAAAAAAAAAATTTCGTTGCATGCCAATGATCCAAACTTCATTACCATACGAAGAAGTAGGTCTGCGATATTTCCGGTCAAATTTCAGAGCTATATAAATACACACACACACACACACACACATAAATATATATATATATATATATATATATATATATATATATATATATATATATATATAATCCGCGTTAGTCACTCCCGTCTGCGCTTTACTTCGTTGTGTCCCTCACCTTGAAGCGCCCAAGGCCTCCACCGAAGGTGCGAAGGTGCGATTGATGGAATAAAAAAAGAGTGAAAAAAAAATTGAAAAAAAATAAACTGATAAAAATATGAAAAATTGCCACGAGAAAACACGTTCTTCGAAGGCGAAGATCCTCACGCGAGTCACAATGTGTTTGCGTTCTGGATGACTCACGGACCACCTCCGAGGAAATTCGTTTCAGGGGCACACGATGATTTATTTTTTACCTTTTTTTTCTTCGTCAATTTTTTTCTTCTCCCTTTTCTTTTTCTTCCAATGTGTGTTACGTGTGGCGGGTCGCGGTAGTTCGTCGCGGCGATGCCTGCGCAAATTTTTCGGGCACGCATCATCGATGACCGCGAAAATACGATGGGAGAACGAATCGCGTGTGACAAAATATATATATATATATATATATATATATATATATATATGCTTATTGCGATACGCGAGTCGAAGAGTGTATTGAATACTCGTCCTCGTACTCCACGAGGATAAAGTGTGCGCGTGTATGTATATATAATAACAATAAGATAATAAAACAATAAAATTTACATATTTATATGTCCATTCAAATATAAATATATATATCTTAGATTTATTTATTTGTGTTTATGATATTTTAATTTCCTACGCTCCAAAAATATCTCAAGCAAAAAAATGTTTAACTAAAAAATAAAAAATTGTGTTAATAGCATAATAACAATAGAAGGAAAACAATAATAAATATCGAGCCTCAACCCCCGGGGGTGGGTGAATGTTTCCCAGTGCAAGCTGAGGAAGTACGTTGCCCGGACCAATAAAATCTAGTAAGAATAATAAAATATATTTTACATATTAATAATAAGTTCGCATAAGAATAAACAACACCAATAAAAGATAATGCATAATCAAATAATACTCTATGATTTAATAATATGATAAATAATATGAACAATCATTCAATAACACAATGAAATAATAATACGCAAAAAACGACTTCCGCATGATACAAATGTTTTTTTCGTATGTAAAAAAGTCATAGGTACACGGCAAATAAAATCGAGTGTATGTTTAATTATACAATGAATAATATTACAAAGTCACTTGAGGGGCTATACCAGTGTGACACTTTCGAAAAATCGTTTTTTTTGCCTTTTTCGACAGTTTATACTTTCAAGAATATCCTGTAAAAATGTTAAGGCCGTATCTCTAATCATCTTATCTTGCAAAAATCGATAGTTAAATCTTTAAACGCGTTTTTCTCGAAATGGGATTTTACAAATTTGCTGACATTGTAACTCAAAGAGCAATTATCCGATTGACTTGGCATTGAAAAAAACGACCATTTCATAGGCAAGAAAACAGACTTTTTTCATAACTACACCATCGTGTTAGATTGTGATATTTTTCGAAAATTCTACGTCATTGTACAGGAGATACCTTCCAGTTTAACGACATTTTTTCCTTCCTCCACATTTGGAGAAACTTGGAGGAACTGGAATTTGGAGGAACAAAAGTTCCTCCACATTTGGAGGAACTTTTTTTTTTGGCGCCTCCGAACGCAGCGCATAAGTCGCTTGGATCTCAATATTTATCTATGAAAAAATTATGTAATATAGGTCAAATATAGCCAAATATGTTCTCAATTTACCGAACCATTCAACTGAGCACTTTTCTTCCAAAAAATTCCCGAAAATCACCCAAATTTTCAGCGCTCACACTGGTATAGCCCCTTAAATATAATCAAATAATAATACCCCTAAAATAACTCCTGCATGATAGAGAAAATTTTGTTTAATATGTATAAAAATCATACACGATAAATAAAATCGAGTGTAAGTCACAAGCACGTGGGAAGTTCTGAATTTTATTTTTTTCCGCTTCACTCTCTCGTTCTTTGCCATCGATATACCGGTGACTCGGACACAACACAGTGGACTCGTGGACCTGATCTTTGAGTTAGTCCCATTGCCTTTGATTCCGCGTTGGTGACGACGACCCCGAGATTTTGTGTACCGGGGGGGGGGGGGGGGGGGGGGGGTATTGATGAGTGATGAATCAGAGACTGAAAAAATTGTCGGATCGAAAAATGACGATTATCGCGTAATCGTGACAGAACATGTACATGTGTATATACAATGTATATATGTATATAAAACGAAACGAGGATATCATCGTTTCGTTGACCCTCCTGGAACTTTCTGCGGCTCTGGCCGCGTTAAAGTGCAAATTACGACGAGTTAGATGGCAAGATATTCAGTAATCACGCGAGGCGCAGCCTCGCGCGCCGTTCAAATACGATAACGGCCGCTGGAGAAACGCTCGCGCAACGAAATGACATTACTTGCAAGCAAAGGGGCGTACGAGCGCGACGATCGGAGAACGCGAAACAACCAAGCATACGCCTATAAGTCCGTCGGAGACAAAGTGAGGAAGCAACACAATTAATTAAGACAATGTTTGAAAATGAAATTGAAAAAAACGTATAATTTATGAGGAAAAAAGGGAACAAAAAAGAAGAAAAAAAAAATAACTAACAGAAAGGAAGTTAAGTGTCAAAATAAATGGAAAAAACGTAAAGAAAGTTTAAAAAAGGGCAAAATGAACAGTAAATAAAGGGGGAAACCAAAACGGCAGGAAAACAAAAAAAAGAGTAGAAATTAAAGAAAAAAAGGGACGAAAGGAAAGGGAAAAACAAAGAAAAAGGAAAAAGAGCAATCAACATAGGGTGAAAAACCGAAACGAAAGTAAAAAAACGTTTTAAAAATTCCATCGTTTGAGAACAACGAAAATCCGTCTTTATTTTTCAACTCCTTTATTTTCATTACTATCTAAACGCTTAATATTGAAGTTTGCATCGTTGGGATGCAACGCAAATATTTTCTTTCCGTATCGCCTAATTTTTTTTCGCCACATTTAGGCTACAAAAATCAGTGAAACATTTTTGAACATTCTCAATAGGCATCCACAACCTAAAGCCGGAAAAGAGAGTTTACAGGTACAAAAAATGAAGCGATGAAAAAATTAAGGAGCATTTTCGTTGCAAACGATGCAAACTGCAACGCCATCTAAATTCCATAAAAAGAATCTCCGAAAATATTGGGATAATTATGGTAGGTCAAATGTGTAAAAAAAAATTGGACAATACGAAAAGAAAACGTTTGTTGCATCCCAACGATCCAAACTTCGTTAGCACGGGAAAAAAGATTAAAAAGAATAAAAATAACGGGAAGAAAAACCAAAAAAAGGGAACAAACCTAAAGGAAAAGGAAAAGAACAAAAAATGAGGGTAACCAAAAGGCCGAAAACCGAAACCAAAATGGAAAAAGAATAAAAATAAACAATAAAAAAGAATAAATTAGAAGAAAAAGGGAAGGAGGAAGAGATAGAGACGCACGCTAACGGGGGGGGGGGGGGGGCTCTAACAGATCGGTAGCAAGAGAGCGTCGAGTACACCGGAGACACGCAAACTTGAATTAGGATGTAAACGGGAGAAATATATGTACCGTTACGATAATGGAGAAAGTAGTGACACCCACTCGCGAAACGGTTCTCGCAGGCAGCCCCGCGCACACGCACATACACGCACACCCAAGTGCGTGGTATCTCGTCACGGACGAGAGAGGACGACGCGTGCCCGCGCGGTTTGCCAAAATTTTGCGATAGCCCCCTCGCCGTGTCGCGCGCACGCGCATTATTGTGAAAGAAATGAAAAAGTGAACCAGATTTGGGGACCCACCTATATCTGTCTCGAAGACAACGGGGATGAGTTTCGTGCCTGCACTCAAATGGCAATTCACAGTCTTACAAGGTTTTATACACGTTGGGTGTCTCAAAATGACCTGACATTTTAATTGATTTATTTTAATTATTTTCAATTATTTATTTTAATTATTTATTTTTATTATTTGATTATTTATTTTTATGATTTTTATTATTTAATTATTTATTTGAAAAGTACGAATATTTTTATTTTAATATAAGGTACAAACATGGAGGTTATGTGTTGACGGGGCCGGGTTGAAATTCCGAACTTTGAATGCTCCAACGGTTTAAAATTCCTAATCTCAATGTTCCTCAATTACAAGTTTCGTCAAGATCATGCAATTTTTTACCTCGAACAAAAAACAAAAATTCTTGCCAATCTACATTAGAATACCTAGAGAAGTACGTACGGAATTTAAAAAATATTGTTCCATTCAAAAGTTGTAGGTATCTGAATGAATTTTCAGTGAAAAGTTTCGTATAAAACTGCTCATAAAATAAAAAGTTTTCGTTTAATCAGAAATTCCGTACGTACTTCTCTGCGAAATGCAATTAGGAACATAACTTTTGAATTTAAAGTTAATCGATTGAAAATTGTTGAAGTTATTTGTCACGCCAATTGAAAAAAAGCTGTTTCGAGAAAAACGCGTTCAAAGTTTTAGGTACTCTATGGCCGTGCCAGAGGTGGGCTTACGTTATACGCTCAAAGTCGGTGAAAAAAAAATGTTCTTGCTACAAATCGAATAGTAACTTATTCTTATGATGATAAAGCACCGTTTTAGCGAGAGAGAGAGAAAAAATCGATTTTTTGAAAATTCTACTGGGGCCTTACCCCTTAATAAAAAAAAAAATTCTTGAAATGATTCGTCGATTTATTGAAAATTTTGAAACTTTCAAAACATTCTTAGCCGAGTTATATTGACGGTGTTCTGATTTTCGGAGTTTTCGTCTTTCGTGTAAAATGCTTTCGGAGTTTTGATCTTTCGGGGTAGTTTTTTTTTCGGAATTTTGAGCGTTCCGACCATTCAAATTTCGCAATTTCAACTCGGTCCGTGTACCTTATATTAAAATAAAAATATTTTATCGATAATTAAAAATGTCGGGTCATTTTGAGACACCCTTTATAAGAAAGATGCGAAGAAGAATGAATCCGTTAGGGCGTACGGAACTCCGTGACGGAGAACTCATTGCCTAAATGTCCGTAAGTCGATCCGCTATCGTTGTCATTATTTCCGCCAGAGTTCCACGCACGCACGGACATACAGACACACGGATAAAGATCATATATATATTTGTACGGCAAACCCGCAGCTTTTATGTCGAGTTTGTACTGGCGTCTTCCTAGACTTTACATACGTCCGTGTAAATATCAATATATTTATATATTTTTTTGAACTCATTCATTTGTATTTATTATTTATTCATTTGTATTTTTATTTTTCATTTGTATTTTTCTGAATACAATGAATACAATGTAAAATTCTGAATATTCGCATTATTTGAATTTATTCATTTGTATTTTTATTTTCCAAGTGCCAAAATATCTTCGTGGGTTTTTACGTATTACCCTTTCCAATTGGACGCTCTCCTATCACTCCCTACCCGCACTTCGCTAATCTAACCCAACTTCCGCTGCTACCCACAGTCGTCTTAAGGAGGTCATCCCAATTTACAGCTATTTTTTTTCGCTTTTTTGGATTTTTTTTACGAGTCATTGAAACAAACTATCTTTGAATTTTTACCACACATTTATTAACATTTTTACAGTCTCTCAGAATTTGATCAAACAAAAATACCGAGTTGAATCGACTCTGCACCGTTCGGAAGACACTCATGTGTAAAAAACGTTGGTCGACGACTGTCATAATTCCGGAGGTTTTGCTCATCTGAAATAAAAATAATCAAACGGCGTTTTAATTTGTAGACCTGAGGCTATCGCCGGAACTAGGGTAAAGTAAAAATATCGAAAATTGCATTTTTGGCACGATTTTAAAAGTTAAGGTCCAAGTTTCGTCATTTTTGTGACTTTTTCGGCTTCAAAAGAAAACTATAGCAGATATCAGAAATATTCTAGTTCGGGTGACAACTATAGATGCGCTGACTATACCTTGAAAAGTTGAGCGAAATCCGTTCAATAGTTTTTCAGATGTCATGGAAGCCAATTTGAAAAAATACAGTTTGAGAAAAACGCCTTTAAAAAGTAAAGTACGATATACAGAAAGAAAATGTTGACTCGCCATTAGTCTGCTATACCGGATTCATATAACACGCACACATTTTTATCGATTTTTTCGACCTGTCACATGGGATGGCCACCTTAAGCTACACTATACCGCATATGCCGAGGGTCACGAGGAATTTAATAAATTGTTTTCGGATGAAAAAGTTATTTACTCATAAAATTAATTACACATCAATTTAGTATGAATATCAAGCTGTGAGAAAATGTATATTTTTTTTTCGATGTACAAAATGGCCGACTAATATTTTCTTTTGTTATATTTTTTTAGGCGCTCCACCGCGTGACATTTAGCATCCACAATTTTTAGTACGAAGAATTACGTACGGAATTTAAAAAATATTGTTTCATTCAAAAGTTGTAGATATTTGAACTTAAGAAATGAATTTTCAGTGAAAAATTTCGTTATAACTGCTCATAAACGGCTCATGGAATGAAAAGTTTTCGATTAATCTGAAATTCCGTACGTACTTCTCTGCGAAATGCAATTAGGACCATAACTTTTAAATTTGAAGTAAATCGAGTGAAAATTGTTGAAGTTATTTGTCACGCCAATTGGAAAAAAGCTGTTTCGAGAAAAACGCGTTCAAGGCGGTCCTCTAGTTTCTCGGATGTTTTTTTACGGCTTTTTCAATAATTTTATACGGGCAAAGCATCGAAATAATCAATCTCATTGTTTTTGCATAATCTTTATGAACATTTAAATAAGCTTTACAAATTTTTTGAAGTCAAAATATATAATAGAATAAAAGTTATAATGGCCGACAGGAAGACATCAAGTAAAAGAGGTGCTTGACGGTTACCAAGATTGCGGCTGTTCTGCTTATCTGAAATAAAAAAAACCAAACGGCATTTTAATCTTCATATTTAAGACTAGCGATTGAACTAGAGTGAATTCTAAATTACAAAAATTGACGTTTTTTATACACTTTTGCAAATTACATTCTATTTTTTACTCATTTTTTCTTAAGTTTTTCGCTCGTACAAAAAAAACTATCGAAGCAATTATGATAATCCTAGTTCAATCGCTGGCTCATAACATATTAAAGATGCTGTATAAATTTGAACAAGATCGGTGCAGTAGTTTCTGAAATATCGTGGTCACCGTTTCGAAAAATGGTGTTTCGAGAAAAACGCGTTTGAAAGTATACCTGCTCCGTTCCAGGGCCGTAACTTGTGAACCACTTCGAATATCGAAAAATCCTTCGGCACACATTTTCTACACACGGTTTAGATGTGATTTATGAAGAAAAAAAAACGATTTTTTCGACCCGAGAAACTAGAGGACCGCCTTAAAGTTTTACATATGCCTCTGCCAGTGCCAGAGGTGGGCTTACGTTATACGCTCAAAGTCGGGGAAAAAAATGTTTTCTTGCTATAAATCGAACGGTAATTTTTATGATGATGAAGCACCGTTTTAGCGGAAAAAATCGATTTTTTTTTAAATTCTACGGTAGCCTTACCCCTTAAATGAAGTATCAACACGAAGGTCTCAGAAGTATTGGTCTTCCGCTGACTGGTTGATGAGCCAGCCGGTGCACGGCTGAGCGGCCACCGCTCCAAGTATCGACCATGCAAAACGTTGCTTAACCTCAAAGTACCGCCGGAGCCGAACCCCGACCGCCTATCTACCAGGGTCGTCTCATAAATAATGCGGTTTTTTCAATTGCACGAACTAAGAATTGAAGCAGAAGGGGATAAACTATCTGCATCAACTTACTATAAAACGGTTAGTAAGTTTACCTTGTTCTTATTCTTAGTGCAATTTTCAAAGAATATTGTTCATCTCACTTTTTTTTATAAAATAATTATTCAATAATATTTTATTCCTTGCTTACCCCTTTCAAGGGTGTTCACATAAATGGTAAACACCCTTATCATTCACATCAATTAATTTACATATTTTTCTTATATCAATCCTAGTTGCTAGTTTCTCAAATTATCTGATCTGATCGCATAGTTGCCCGTGCAGAAATGTGACCGGGCATTCCCTACTTTGTGTCCCGCCCTAACCAGACTTGCCCCGTCTGATTCACCTGACCGGGCTCTCCCATGGAACAAAACGAGAAGATCGCAAAATCGTTTTTTACAGTTTACCCTCTATGTTTGGAAATTACACGCTTCGCCTTCCATTCCTCTGCACCCCGCTTCCATTCGCCAAATATCGTTTGGGTCGTTTCTACTTATTCCCATGGCCATTTTAAGGGGGGATTGTCTTTTTTTTTCGCAAAATTTACCGCTTTTTGGGATTTTTTTTTGTGAAGAAAGTATACAACGGGAAACTTGTGAAACTTGGCATATAGTTTTATTGATCTGTTTACTACTTACAAAAAAATTTTTAAACAATTTCATCAAAAAATCCGCCTCCCACCCCCCTCGACGCGCGATGGTCCTTTTTTGATGGTGTGCACGATTTCTCAAAAACTATTCAACCGATTGCCTTCAAATTTCGACAGAATGCTCAGCTGACATCCTTTTATCGTTTGATGAAGCAAAAAAGCAATACGTTTAATAGTTTTTTATTTATAACAAAAAATCGATCAATTTTTTTCGAAAAATCGATACTTCAAGTTCAAAACGTCACCGAATCGTCAATTTTTTTTTCCCCTTCATCGAACGATAGCTATATGTGTCTAAAGTAAAATGCTTTTTGGGTTTTTGTTGCAGGATGAACGTGAAGGCTGTAATCGTGTACACCATCAAAAAAGGACCATCGCGCGTCGAGGGGGGTGGGAGGCGGATTTTTTGATGAAATTGTTTAAAAAATTTTTTGTATGTAGTAAACAGATCAATAAAACTATATGCAAAGTTTCACAAGTTTTCCGTTGTATACTTTCTTCACAAAAAAATTCCCAAAAAGCGGTAAATTTTGCGAAAAAAAAGACAATCCCCCCTTAACATACCCTGCTTGAAATGTTTCCACCCGTTTCATCCTCTTTCACCCGCGAATTTCGGATCCATACAGCATGCCACTTTTTACTATTACTTCCATGCGGTAGTCTTCTTTAGAGGCTAATAATTCTTGCACGCTCAAAGATCCCCCATGTTGCGTTTATGACTCTTAATTTTCCCATCGCCATTTTAGTGTACTTTGCAAAGGTGTTTTCCGCAAAGAACCATATCCCCAAATATTTGTAGTCCTTGATTATTTCCAGATCGTTATTTTCATTTCTTACTTTTCTCATAAAAGAAGTATCTTAAAAACCTATATTTTTTAAAATATATTTTTAAAATATATATATATATTATATATATATATATATATATATATATATATATATATATATATATATATATATATATATATATATAGGGTCTTCCCATAATGCGGTTGTTAAAATACGTCTTTTATGAGAAAAGTAAGAAATGAAGATAACGATCTGGAAATAATCAAGGACTACAAATATTTAGGGATATGGTTCTTTGCGGAAAACACCTTTCTAAAGTATATATATATATATACACACATTCTTGTGCATTGCTAGTGGATCATCATAAAGTTTTTATCGAACCACCACGCCTGTATACTCACACGTGATTATAATTGTCGAGGAGAATGGGACCGCCCGCTTTTTTTTATACATACATACATATATACATACATACATACATACATACATACATACATACATATATATATATATATATATATATATATATATATATATATATATATATATATATATATATTAATTTCGAGTTACTTATATCTATAGAGCAACTGGACCGCGAGAGGCCTTCAAAGCGCATGAAACATTGTATTACAGGTCGCAAAAAAATCGTTTGAAATTAACGACCACGGTAGAACTCATTGATATATCTACATACATATATATTTATGTATATTAACGTAGTTATGAGGCTTTGTGTATGTATATGTGCATAAATTTTAATGAAATGTCCCGTTAATCTGCAGCGATAAAAACAATTGCCACTCCAACGAAGAATTATATATATATATAATCGTGAAAATAGCGCAATATTTCGATGAGAGCATCTCGCCGTTTATCACAATCATTATTAATTTCGAAAGAAACTACTCCAGTGAGGAGATCAACGAGTATGTGATGAATGTATTTGTGCACATCCCTGTATACGTGAGTATACATATATATAAATAAATAAAATTTACGTGCAATATTGTACGATATATATTATTAGAGAGAATTTGTTCGGCGAAAGCCCACAGACGGAGCCGTGGAGCGCAAGGTATTCAAATATCTTCACGGATTAGCACTTACGTGCCTGTCTATCCTTCCCCCCACGTGCACTGTACAGGACCATTCAGAATAGGTCATCCATCGAATCTTTTACTACTGCCCTCGACATGTGATTTCCAGTGTAGCGACCCGGGCCCAGACGAGCCTAATTGTCATCACTTGGTTTGACCATTGCAAAAGATTTTTTTTGACAGAAAAGTACACTCCCCCCCCTTCTCAACCCGCCGCGGATGTCGGCGGAAATACGATCGACTGCTAATACTAGTGATGGCAAATATGCACATTTATTCTGAGTGATGCTGTATATAAATGTACGCTGATGTTTCATTTGCATGAGAATCCGATTCGTATCGAGTAAAATTTTACCGTGTCTGAGAGGAAAGAAACTCTGCTCGAACGCTTCGGATCGTCCTAGTTGGCATAATTCATCGTGTGTACTTCTGCGCTCGTCTATTCGTACACGTAACTGTAGCACCATGCAGATTGTGCATATATTCGTGTATATGTACAGGGTGGCCCGAAAAGTGGTGTCCAGAAGAAAAATCGATGGAAAGCAACGATATTTCCTTTTTTTTCATTTTTTTATTCGTTTGTTCTTATTATTGCCCAAAGCCTTCTTGCGACAAATTGAGGGCGGACATTGCAAGGATAGGTAAAAATGTTCGAGTAATTTTTAATAGTCTTAAACGGCGGAAGAAAAATTTGAGCAATCAAAAAATAATGAATTCTTATTGCATCCAACGATGCAAACTTCATCGTAAGTCTTGATGGAGTTGAAGTTTGCGTCGTTGGAATCCAACAAAAATTATTTTTCATTTCTTACTTTCGTTATGCAAAATTATACTTTGCAGATATAGGTTGTAGATCGCTGAATAAGAATTCTAAAAAAATGTACGTGTGATTCTTGTAGCTCAAATCTGCCAAAGGAAATTTGGTTAATGAGAAGCAATTTTTTTATTGCATTCCATACGCTGCAAATTCGATGCAAACTCCGTCAGTGATATCATGTATGTTTCACGATCTTTTTTACCTTTCGAGATCAAAAGATTTTTTTATTTTTTCGAATTTTCCTGTAGCATAAGTTTTTACGTTTTTTTTTCTCTTTTGTGTATATACCTTCTTCGAAGAAGTTTTTTGAAGCAATTGGGAGTCATTTAGGCTAGTGATGATGTTGAAGTTTGCATCGTCGGAAAGCAACGAGAGTTTTTCTTCGATTGCTCATATTTTTGTTGCCGATTGCCGATTTGAGTCACGAAAATCACCGAAATGATTTTTCCTATCCTCATTAGAGATCCACGACCTTAATGAATTTTGAAAAATACGATAAAAATGAAGAAATGAAAAGAATGAAAAATAACTTCTTTGTATTCCATCGTTGCAAACTTCAACGCCATGGCTAGTTTAACTTTTTTTTTAAATTATCTTGAAGTTTGCATCACTGGAACGCAACGATGAATTCTTTTTCATTGATAACAATTCTTTTTGGCCGATTTAGGCTATGAAAATCATTTGCACGTTTTTACGTATTTTAATTGCAGATTTACTACTTCAAGTTGCAAAAAAAAGGTTTCGAGTAATAATAAAAATGAAGAAATAACAACACAAAAATCGTTGTCGTCCAACGATGCAAACTTCAACGTCATTTTTTTTATCATCCGAACTTTACTGACTGATCCTTTCAAACCTATTTTCCATACTTTTGATCAAAATCAAAGGCATCTACGTTAGTGTTCAGTTGGTCAATTATTTATCGCACAATAGTGCACTTCATAGCGATGACACAAATTTGAAAAAATACGACAAAAGTATATCCACAAAGAGAACAATAAAAAAAACGGTAATTATGCAGTTTGAGGACTTTTCCGAAAAAACAACGGACATTTTTTTTGCCATGAGCTGCTTTAATTGGTCACCACTATTGACATTCCGTCGGGGGAGACTGAAATTTTCTATTAATTCCATAAGTTATGGGGTTTTGAAGTTCCCGGAAACATGTAATAAAATAGGGCATTGTGAAATATTTCGGTGGGGGAGATTTATAAAAGAAACCTACTTGAATACAATGCCGAAGAGAAATCGCGGGGGTCACGCCCCCCTCTTCGCTTGCAGTTGTTTCTCCGTTGTTTGGGTTGTCTTGGGTTGTTATTAGGGCCCCAAAAATTATCAATGTAGTGCAATTGTAGTTCATTTAAAAATATTTTAAAAATACGTTTAATGTCTTTAGAGAGGCCACTTCCACCCCCGCAAGGGTCTCAGCTCCTTTATTAGGGCCCGTTGTTATTAGGGCGCCAAAAATTATGAACGTAGTACAATTGTAGTTCATTTGAAAATATGTAAAAACTACCTTTAGTGTCTTTGGGGGGACATCGCCCCCTCCACCCCCGCAAGGGGCTCTGCCCCTTGACTCCGCCGGGGGGTGGCGCCCCACGTACCACCTGCATGGCCTCAACAGACACCTTGCCGCATACAGCAAACAAAAACAGAGGGGGGGGGGGGCAGGGCGTTTTTGAAACGCTTCTTTTATAAATCCCCACATCCAATATAGGTGTTCCGAAAATGTTCAAAAATACTCTGTATTATAACTTTTTTTCCTGAACTTCATATTCCTATACCCTTTTATGGAAGAGTGACCGCCGCGATTTTTTTCCGGCATTGCATTTAGAAAGGCTTTTTTATAAATGCCCCCACCCCCAATACAGACCTCGAAATATTTAAAAATGCCCTATTTCATCACGTGTTTCCGCGAGCATCAAAACCCCATAACTTATGGAATAAATAAAAAGTATCAGCCTCCCCCCGACGGAGTATCAAAAAATGGGTGGGGAAAAAAAATGTCCCGTCGTTTTTCGGAAAAGTCCTCAAACTGCATAGTTACCAAACATTCTTTCGTTCCCCAAGAACTGAACAAGGATCATAGAACATAGAAGGGGCTGATTCGGATAGATATTGATAAAAGGTATCTAGATTTTCCTTTCGAGCGTCACTTTTCGGGCCACCCTGTACATGAAAAGCGACCACAAAAAGAAGTGCAATCCGCACGTGTATTCCACATGTCCAATACCACATGGGTGTTACGCCCTTATGCAGGTACACATACGTCTATATACTTATATATTAGCATAGATCGGCGCGGTTATACGGAAATATTTGCCTTGAATTATCGTAAATCGTACCGCCCTGGCGCAACACAGGCACACGTTCGGATGCATAAATCTTCGCGTACTGTAATAATATACGGTACACGGGTACCGTTATTGTTGTTTTTCATTGTTTTTATTTTACATTTTTCCATGACAAAATCGAGTCCTACCGCAACACTACGTGATCTCACTATCTCAAGCCACCTAGAAATAATGACAATTCAGCGCCGACGATAACGCGAAGCGTGCGATGTACGAATTGACCCTAAAGTCACGCGAAAGAGCTCGTTGCATAATTAATTATGCCGGGAAGCGCGCGAGGGGGAAAGACTTATTTCCGAGAGAATTTATATTTGTGAATGAAACTCGTTTGCTCAAGCTATCGCATACACACCCACACACACGGACGGTTTTAAGTACAGTCATTCGCACACACACATGAAGACTCTACTTTTGAGCCTCATTGAGCCAGGCCCGATCTTGCGTGTTATACCGTACGTATGAATACGAGGATTCAGCTATCTGTCGTCGGTCAGTGTCGTGTCATACCTCAATGACTAATCCGAGAAGAGTAATTCGTCTCGTCGTTTCATCGCGCGTAATTGAGCTCGCAGAATTTTTATATTCTCCCCCTGCTGTACGTATGAGTGTATGTTTATCTATTTATTAAAAAAAAAAGAACAGGTCCCAAAAAAACGTTTGCGCCGGTCTCGTGGCCTGAAATTGCCCAAAAATTGCACGAGGACAAGTTTTCAATTATGGCAAATCCATTTCCATTGCTTTTCAACAATGCGAACTTTGCCATTATTCGTTCAAAGCGTTATTTTCAACCAAAAAAAGAGAGAGAAATATCAGAGGGAGAGAGAGAGAGGGCGGAGGGGGGCGGGAGAGTGAAAGAGAAATATATGTACAGATACATCAGTCAATTCCTTCTCTTTTTTTAAATACCACTTTGGTCGATTATTCGTTTGAATGGTGCCCATCCCTCGATGTTGCGAGGACCATTGATCCCTATTTAACTTTATCACGGGGCTTACGTGGTCATATATATATATATATATATATATATATATATATATATATATATATATATATATATATATACACACACACATACATACATACATATATATAAAACCACAGCCAGTGGTCATTCACAATGAATTTCTGATTCATTGCGAGACGGGAAACGAAACTACCGGTTGGCAACGAAGAATCTTTTGCTAATACGATTGCCGATTATAAAATCATCGAGAAAAAGTTTTGTTTTCATCAACAATCCAGATTAATGTAATTTTTAATCACGTTCATTTGGTCCGATGAAAAATAATTAGTAACGTAATTGCCAATTACATGAACAGAGAATAAAAATCGCGATAGAAATGTAATTAATTGACATCGAACCTATAATTGAATTAATATAATGAATTGTAGTTGAAATTGAAATTGAAAATTATAATTGAAATTATAATTGAGATTGTAATGGGAATGGTAATTGAAATTGTAATTGAAATTGTAATTGAAATTGTAATTGAAATTGTAATTGAAATTGTAATTGAAATTGTAATTGAAATTGTAATTGCAATTGTAATTGCAGTTGTAATTGTAATTGAAATGGAGATTGTAATTGAAATTGAAATTGAAAATTATAATTGAAATTATAATTGAGATTGTAACGGGAATGGTAATTGAAATTGTAATTGAAATTGTAATTGCAATTGTAATTGCAATTCTAATTGAAATTGGAATTAGAATTCTAATTGAAATTGTAATTGAAAATGTAATTGTAATTGTAATTGAATCAATGAAATTTTAAATTACATCAATCTCGAATGAAAATACAGAAAAATGAGCATCAGGCAAGCCCGACAAAATAAATGTAAACGAGAATAAACAAATGTATCGCTCGGCCGATCACCACCAGCTCGACACTTTCCGTAATGCCCCAAGTATAACGATTTTCCCCGAGTGGGAATAAAATAACGCGCCTCAGCCGTGTGCAATATCCAATGTAAC
>OY723393.1:35126037-35333537 GCA_963210295.1 Ophion ellenae
AACAATGCGGAAAGATCTAGCAATCGTGCCCGACACACTCGCTGCGATATGCAAGAAATACATTCGGTATTGGCATAATAGTTTCTTTTTTTTTTCTCTCGCGAGTAATTGACGTCGTCATCATTGTCGCGTTTACCATCGTTTCCGACGACGCCGTGATCGCGCATAAGTATTTGCTCGCGCTCGATTCGGCCGCGCTCGCTCAAACACAATAGCCGGCGAAGAATTGAAATTTGCATGAAAATTCTTAACGCACGTGTACACGTGTAGATATGGCGCGCAAACTCTAGTCCGTATAGCGCGCGACGGATTACGAAGGACCTTGGAAAAGCCAAGGTCCTTCTCTATATATATACACACACACACATATATATAGATATATGTAACTTATTTTGGGTGTAAAATAGTTTTGTATTTCGGTTAGATTTTTTTATCTAATCCCAATACATGTATTCAAATTCTTTTCTTCAATTTTCCGCAGATTTTTTAAGGGGGATAATCAGTTTTCGGATTTTTTCCATACTTGTATGGAAAAAAAACCGAAAAGTGATGATCCCCCTTAAAAATCTGCGAAAAAAAAAAATTATAGACCGATAAGTCATTTACAAGTATGGAAGGAAAATCCGAAAACTGATTATCCCCCATAAAAAATCTGCGAAAAATTATTGAAAAAATTGTAGATCGATAATTAATTACAAGTATTAAAAAATTATAGCCCGCTAATTAATTTATAAGTATAGAAGAATAATCCGAAAACTGATTATCCCCCCCAAAAAATCTGCGAAAAAAAAATAAATTTTACCTCCATGAGTGAAGCGGCATTTTGAAGAGCAAAAGTTTTTAATCGAAAGGGAAAGGAAAATACGGGTGGTTCAGTCGAGCCACCAATTTTTCGTTAAAATTGCGAGAAAAAATCGTTTTTTAATTCTTCTTTTTATAAGTCTACATCGATGTATTTTTGTCCCTTGAATACAAATTCGCCTTTGATTTGATGAAAACAGGTTTTTCCTTTTTACCCCGCGTAATTTTGAGCCTCCGTCAAAAGCTCGTTGATTCATAACCGCGCAGAATTCCCAACGTATAAGTCCTCACGAGATACGATAGAAAGGGAAAAAAAAAAACATAATTTCGTCTCCTTTTGAGCGGTTCCGAATCGTCGTCCCGCCCATGATCGGATCAATATCGATAGTCCGCTCGCAGCGCGTAATTACCCCATGCGAAAAATGCCTCCTGTGAATTATTGGAATGGCATTCCATTCTTTCTTTTTTCCTTTCGGTAGATTTGAACACTGTCAATGCGCGTTCGTGGGGCTGCAGACACGCGTAATGTTTAATTCTGTATACGACGGTCAGACGTTGCCCGTTAGGGCTCTTCGTCATTTACATTAATTTCCATTCGAAAATGTGTACAAGCAATTTTCGAAGACTCAGTAATCGAACGACATGCGACCATGCGAGACCGTCATCGTTGCGAGGCCTGTAGGCTTCCTCAATAGGGTATCTTGACAAATTCCGCAACGTGAATCAACAGCCCCGAAGAGTATGCGTGAACTTTTTTAATTATCGACTCCTTTCTTTATTTTTGCGACGAAAATACCTGCACGAGCGTTTCTTCAATTATCAGATACATAAAAAAAGAATTTTCAATATTTATAGTTCAATTTATGATTGGATCATCTGCTCCTTCTAGTTAGGGCTCCGCATGATTTTGAAATTCCAAAAATATGATTTTTTCATTGCATGGATTTATCGCCCAGGATTTTAATTTTAATTAAAAACGAAGATTTCGTAAAAAAAATCAATAACTGACCGAGTTATGATTAACGCCTTTTCTTTTCCGTTTTTTTCGAAATTATGTTTTACGAAACGGTGTAAGTCGAAACTCAAAATTCGAACAGAGCATAGTTGATGCCATTTTCTATCGTGTGACCGGATGATTTTTTGCTACGTCTATCCATTTGTTGATAAAAAATGATTCAACTTTTTTTGTGACAAAAATCAATTTTTTTTCCTCAACTAGCCTATTTTCAAAATTTCGAAAAACAGTTCGGCCATACGAGACGTTTATGATTATATCAATACTATAGATTTATACCAATACTGTACTATACATTTCGTTTATATTTCATTTCAGATTAGCCTAGTTGCCAGAAGCACCGACACCGACGTGCCAGGCAGCAACGTTGGCACTTTCTTTGAATAACAATAACTTCATCGTTTGTCGATATTTGGGAATGAAAAAAAACTCAAACTTGAAAAAATTGAGTATTGTAGTGTATGTAAAATCTCGACCTCGTTATTCCAATACTCTCAACAGGGGAAAAAATAATTATAAACCGACCTGTTCTTTTGGGCCTTGCGCTTTTGCAGTTACCCGTTAACTGGCTCCATTAGGTGGGTCAAAGAATGGAATTTTTCAAAAATATGTTTACTCGATAGTATCACCTTTTATCTATATTCCCTGAAAATGTCATCGAAAGATTCCTAAAATTGAATGAGCTACAGGCTCTGACAGTCGATCGGGCGAGCGGTAACAGAACCATACCTTACACTTTAAGGAGAGATATACACCTTGATGGTCGAAGTCGAGGATTTAGAAGCTATGAACATTCCGTCGACCGTAGAAGACCTACACTATGGGCCTGGTATCGATGATTCCATGTAAATTGACAAATTTCATGATTTATTCATTCCCAAATTTTCAAACGCGTTTTTCTCAAACCCACGTTTTTCAAATCGGTACCCAAAATTTCTCGAAAACCAATGAACCGATTGCCTTGAGGTTTTTTGTGGTTATTCTATACACCATTATCTAGTGCTTGTCATAGGATTTTTTTCCCGTTACTTAGTTTTTGTTTTATAGGCAAAATAATAACTAATTTTTGGGCCAAAAATCACTATTTATGTTCAAACGTCCGCCATTTTGTCATAAACCGATATTTTCAAAATCGGCTATGACAAGCACTAGATTATAGTATCTAATTTAATAATCTTTTTGGTTTTTTTTTTCCAGATGATTTTTGAAGAAACGCCGGTGAGTACCGAATCCGCAGATTTTTTTACGATGCTCCAAGGATCATACAATATCCTTGTATATTTTTGATATTTTTAAATAAAGAAAACTAAACATATTTTTGAATGTATATACTTTCAGATAATTAAAACCCCAATCCGAAATTTCAAATAGTTTTCCTTAAAAAAATTCACAAAAATGACCTTTTTTCCGGCTCCTTGGTGTGTATCTCCCCTTAAACGAGTTTTTCTCGAAACACTGTCTTCAAAGCCGGTGGACATAATATCTCGAGAACCACTTGATGGATTGTTTCCAAATTTACAGGAGATACGATGAGAAACATTTAAAGGTCGTTGACGATCTCACTTTTTTTAAGTCGATCTTCATTTTTTAATAGTTACGTTAAAATTACGACTTTTTTCATAGATTTCGTATGCGCGAGTTTCAATTCGTCGCCACGGTGTTAAAAAAAATTATTTTAAGCATCGACGATCGTCAACAACTCGTATTTATCGTTTAATTGAATAACTCGTTTGGTTTTTAGATTTCAGATAAACCATTTAAGCTGGAGAGTGTCCACCGCCAAACGTCGCGAACAAAATTTCATCATCTGCCGGCGGCCATGTTTTTCTGTATTTTTTGGTAACTTTTTTTTCAAAGGCTCTCAACATATATACCTTTGTGTTTAAAAAAATGCGTTTCTTTTTCACCAACCGTTTGCCACCATTTTTTTTGCATTTTGACCATTTTTTTCGGGCCTCTAGGTAAATGTAGCTCCTTGATAAGATTCGCGATTGATCGTCTGTGCTACAGCTGACTTAATTCTCGATTACGATATTCCTCGCCTCGATAGCCAAGATAGTGCTAAATAACCCGGCAAAATAATGATCGTTATTGGCCCGTGTGTCCGGGCTGTAATGCGAGTAGGTACTCGTACGTTTTATTTTCTTCTTCGCGCTCGTCCTTGCGGTATGGCGAAACAACGGGCGCGAGCGCGCGGATAAGTGCTCCGCGGATTTGCGCTTGTTATACCCGCCCGGGTTCGAGTTGCCAT
The DNA here is from genome assembly GCA_963210295.1 of Ophion ellenae. Taxonomy (NCBI): domain Eukaryota; kingdom Metazoa; phylum Arthropoda; class Insecta; order Hymenoptera; family Ichneumonidae; genus Ophion; species Ophion ellenae. Next base: position 35,130,105 of record OY723393.1, read on the forward strand.
AGTGTCTCGTGCGCGGATCGCTCAACATGGGGAGAGATTGACGACTGGCTTTTATATACGGGATTCGTGTCAACCACGTTCCATGCATTTTTTTTCTCTATCGCAACTACTGTGCACTCGCACGTACGTGTATGTATACGCTTTGAAACGATATATTAAAATTCATTGAATTTAGCACATTTTTTTATATAAAATTCGTGAATTCGAGTGAATTTTTTACCTTTTTTAATCAACCTTCTTGAGTTTCATTTTTAATTAATTGACTTTGGTAAGGGTTTAATTAACTAACCTTGATAACGTTTTAATGATATAACCTTAATAACGAGCCTCAATACTGACCTTATGAAAGTTAATATTTCATAGTTAAGGTGCACCCCAGGGTGTCTCAGAACTGAATGCGGTCCTCGAAGTGGGGGATTGGGGGTGAAATTCTGAGTCGATTGATATAAGCATGTGTGGGTCTCAGATGAAACCCTGAATTATTATTAATTTTTAAAGGCGGGCCAATCAGGTGCGCCCGATGAGCCGGCGGTATCGCTCACCGACGTAGGCCGGCTCATCGGGCGCACCTGATTGGCCCGCCTTTAAAAATTAATAATAATTCAGGGTTTCATCTGAGACCGTCATATGCTTATATCAATCGACTCAGAATTTCAGCCTCAACCGACCATTTCAGGAAACACATTCAGTTTTGGGACACCCTGTATACTGGAATTTTAGTTTAGTAAAAGTCCCACGGTTTTGAAGATAAAAATCATCTTCTTTTGGCTTTTCGCATGCCATTTCTACAAATAATTACTTTTTCGACCCGGTTTTTTAAAAATACTCTTGGTTATTTGTTTTAGCTAGAAAAGTCTTCTTTTTAACCTTAATGTGTCTTCTCACTTTAGACGCTAAAAAAGGTTTTTATAGTTGCTTATGATATAATTTTTTTATATACACATTTATATTATATTTATTTTATAAAATATATGTCCTGTTATGAATGGATAATCCTGCAACTGCCGATGGGTCAGATCATGTCCTACTACATGCTGGAATTTCAGTTTAGTAAAAGTGCCACGGTTTTCGAGATAAAAATCATCCGCTTTTGTTTTTTCACATGCCATTCCTACAAATGATAACTGTTTTTGACCTGGCTTTAAGGCGTTACCCCCACTTGTAGCGCAAAAAGGGCGTTTTTCATGAATTTTTTTAAAGAAAACTACAAAACTTTTTTAATCGATCAATATACCATTTTAAAGAACACATCTTGAAGAACTTTCAGTAATTTTTTTATTGAAAAATATTACATTGTTTAGTGGCAAATGGCCGTCGATGAAATAATGTTTTTATATACACGGTTTGCGGTGACCAACATTGCGGCGAAGTGGATCATCTGAAAAAAAAATGCGGATGGATTTAGTCAAATATAAGTATAAACTAGTCTTTAATCGAAGGATTTTAAAAAATATTCATTTTTCACAAAATGGCGGACAGTCAAAGTTAATGGTTCGATTTTAACGAAAAAAAACGGCCGTTTTTTTGGGTATAAAACGGCCATTTTTTTCGAAAAAAAAATCGAACGATTAAAGACTACATTTTTATGTATTAAATAATCCTGCGAAATTTCAAGAAGATCGGTTCATTAGTGTTCGAGTAATCTTGGTCACCGACTTCAGAAATGCCATTTTGAAAAAAAAGGGGTTTAAAGTTTCTCTTTCAACGCTCTTTCAACGCGGATTCTTCTCTTTCAACGCTCATATCTCAGTCAATTTTGTTCGGATTGACTTGAAATTTTCAGGACATATTCTCAGACACATATACTTCAAAAAAATGCAATAAAAAAAATCGACTTTTTCAAAATCGCAAGTGGGGGTAACCCCTTAAAAAATACTCTTGTTTATTTGTTTTATCTAGAAAAGTCGTCTTTTCAACCTTGAATGTTAAGGAAATGTTATAAAAAAAAGATCTTATGCAAAATTTTCATACAAACCAAATCGAACATCTGACTTTGATGGCCTTCGGTGTAAAAAAAAAGCACTACGCATACCGTGCTAATTACTTTAAATAGTTGCTTAGTTATTGTCGATTCATATCATTCATATCATTCATATCATTTGCTTAGTTATTGTCGATTCATATCAGAAATGGCATGCGAAAAACCAAAAGCAGATGATTCTTCTTCAAAAAGTTACATAAAGCCCATCTTGAAAACCGTAGGACGTTTACTAAACTGAAATTCCAGAATATAGTAGGACATGATCCGACCTATCGACAGTTGCAGGATTATCCATTCGTAACAGGACACCCTGTATATAAAAATCCGATTTTTCAGTAATGACATATGAAGAATCGAACGCTCGAAGATTCGTGGACTCAAACGATGCACAGACTCGAGAGACACGTATAATAACAATAACTTCGCTTCGTAGATTCCTTCGTCTGTTATCGCCTCGTGTTGTTGTCGTACATTTTTCTCCGCCTTCCTCGTCGCTTCTGAGCCGGTCGAACGTTCGTTTTTTCTTCCCCTTTTTTCGTTTTGTTTTGTTTATTTGTTGCTTGTCATTTTTCGGCTTGCCTCGAGTAGTTTCGCTTTTCTCTTTGCAACTCTCCCGCAGTTAATTCGTTAATGACACAAGGTGAAGAGGAGCCAAACGCGATAGAAATTCCGAGAAATATCGCGCCACACACGCGTCTCCCGTCCTCGTCGAGATGTCGCAACTTTTTCTTCTTCTCTTTCTTTTTTTTTTTGCAGATGATAAAGAACCGAGAGGACGCGGTTCACTCTGTGAGTTTCTGCGGCGCGAGGGAAGGGGGCGGGGAAGGGTGGGGAAATGGAGGAGAGAACAGCAGGAGAGATCCTCATCGCGGAACGCAGAAACAAACCGACACGCCCGTGCCAGCCTAAGGAGGTTGGAGCGTTAGCCAAAATCCAAGGTTAAATTAAATCAAAAATACATGTTATTGCTTACACTATACTGAGTCTTTACGAATTTTTTGAACTTTTTTCATCACCAAACACCAGAGACAAAAAATAGTTTAATGTATGTAATTTAACGTGCGGTTAGATGGGCAAGACTTTCACACTAAAGGTTATGTAATTTTTATTGTTATTTAGCACCAAGATAAACCATTTCTAACAACGGATTAACGCAAACTGAACCTTTGTGAACATGTAGAAAAAAAAATCCTCATCGTGCCCATCGTAAATCATGGGCCAATAATCTCGTTACGTAAATATGAATAGGCATAATTATGAATTACTCAAAATTTCATTGTGAATTAAATAAAACATTCGTTGTCGTAGTTTTTTCATAATAATCATCGATAATGTTATGCTTTTTCAAGTTAGTAGTAACACAAAAGTTTTTCTACTTTACGTAATAAAAATGTTAAAATGCATAATTTTGCTCTTTAATTATATATTTAAAAAAATTAGCATATATAGAATAACTGTACCTCGTATGCATTTTTTTGAGGTTCATTGAAAAAAAAACGAATAAACCGTCATAACCTCCTTAAGCCGTGATATAATTTACAACGATAAAAAAAGTCGATTTTTTTTTCTTCTGTAAACGATAGAACTATGTAGTAGAATATTTTTCCCAAAGTTTCAAAGCGAAATTCGAAAAACTTCAATCGTTACAGCCCGTCAACGCTGTGCCTCGCCGCTTGGATTCGGAGCGGGCGTGAACTTCAAACGCATTTTTCTCAAAACTGCATTATCGAAATTGGCGTGCAGGACTATTAAAAAACTATTGAGCCGATTGAGTTGAAACTTGGTAGAAATATTGATAATATTGGGACCTTCTACTTGACGAGAATTGTTTTTGAAAAATTGGAAAAAAACGACTTTTTTAATCCACATTTTCCAGGAATGTTGCGTGAAATGTTGATTTTTTTTTTGTAAATACATGTCACTTTCAAAAATTTGCTTTTTCTTCATTTTGATTACCGTCACATAGAAACTATACATGTTTTAACTGAAAAATGTTTGAACTTTTTTGCAAATCAAAGTCCACGGGAAGCTAGACCGCACGCCGATGCGCAACTCCGGCGGCAACCTTGCTGTAACACTCTGCCACAGCTCCGTCATTTTGATGATGAATTAAGGGAAGGTTCTGCCTTGTTGGGTCAAAAAATGTTCGATTTTTCACCAATTTTTTATGCGAGAAGTATTAAATATAGAATGTTGATATTTGGTATGTTGACTAAGCGGTCTTTATTGAACATCAAAATATTTTTTAAAGTTTGACAAACCATGGTGGTGGGAGTGGGAGGAGCCACGTATGTCGGTGCGCGGGCGATGACATTCTTCGCTTGCGGAAGTCCTAAGTTCCGGACAGGTGGTCTGAAGCAAAAAAATCAAACATATTTTTACTTTGTACAGTATTGTGTATAAGTTGACCTAGAATCAAGAAGAAAAATTGAAAAATAAAAAATAGTGAGCGATCGGAAGGAAGTTTGTTTTTTTTCCCAAAAATTTTCGCAGCTTTTTGCTCACTGTTTTTTTATTTTTCAATTTTTCTTGATTCTAGGTCAACTTATACACAATATTGTACAAAGTCAAAATATGTTTGATTTTTTTGCTTCAGATCACCTGTCCGGGCCTTAAGACTTCCGCAAGCGAAGAATGTCATCGCCTGGCCACCGACATACGTGGCTCCTCCCACTCCCACCATCATGTTTTGTCAAACTTTAAAAAATATTTTCATGTTTAATAAAGACCGCTTAGTCAACAAACCAAATATCAACATTCTATATTTAATACTTTTCGCGTAAGAAATTGGTGAAAAATCGAACATTTTTTGGCCCAACAAGGCAGAACCTCCCCTTAATTTAAAAAAATTGTTTTCTACACTAAAATATACTATTAAAGTATACAAAAAGTTTGATAATTGTAGAATAATTATTTCTTAGTTTAAAAAATCTCTCAATATTGCTTATTCTTTCCTCTCTAAGTGTATATCCCGCCTTAAGGACGTTGAAGCGTTAGCCATAATCCAATATTTAATTTTAAAAAAAGATACATTTTATTGTTTAGACTATAGCGAGGCTTTACGAATTAAAAAAAAAAATTTTCACCGCGCAACATCTGAGAAAAAAAATAGTTCAATGTATGCAATGTTACGTGCGGTGAGATGGGCAAGACGTTCGCGCTACGGGTGATGTAATTTTTTTTGGCTATTTAACACCGGAGTAAACCATTTCTAGCAGCGGATAAACGTAAACTAAACCTTTGTAAACATTTAGAAAAACATTTAGCATCTACAGAATAAATCTATATCGCGTATGCATGTTTTGAGGTTCATTGAAAACAAAAAAATCATCAACCGCCATTTGACTCAGCTGGACCGCTCCAACCTCCTGGAAAGAACCTTTCGTTAGTTCATATAATAGAATCTGACGCGTTCGCGTGTTTCCATCTACGAAGGCCCCAACGGACTTTTCGAGCGGAGCTCGTGTCTGCTGCTGTGTCTCTTCGCATTTTTTTTTCTCGGTTGTAATTAGTTGTTTCCGATATCTCCCCCTCTCACTTTCAGGTTGTTGGAATCTTTATTTCAGATCGGTTCGTATGCAATTCTTCCTTGTGTAATATTTTTTTTACGCGATTCTCAATTTTTTTCCTATATTGTATAATTCTGTTTACGATCCCTTATTTTTATTCCATACTGTAGAATTTCTAATGGGAGCCTCCCTTTTGTAAATAAACAACAAAAAAATTTAATGCGATTGCCTATTTTTTTCCTGTGTTGTATAATTGAGTGAAAAATCTGAGATAAATTGAAAAAATTATTATAGCTCGATGAATGAAGCGATATTTTGAAGAGGAAAAAATTGCGAGGAGAATAAGCACCAAGTGGAGTTTAAAATGTAAAGAGAAACAAAGATATAGGTAATTTAGTCAAAGCACCAATTTTTCGTCAAAATTGCGAGGAAAAATACGTTTTAAATGATTTTTTTTCTTGTAAGTGTACATCAATGTATTTTGGTTCCTTGAATACAAATTCGCCTTTTATTTTATCAAGACACGTTTGTCGGTTTTACCCCGCGTCATTTCGAGCCTTCGCCAGAAAGTCGAAAAAATAATTTCGTTTTTTTTAAATCTCGTATAATTTTGTATACGATTGCTCTTTTTTTCTCATACTGTAGAATTTTCGTCCATTTTGGCACTTTTTGCCCTATATTGTATTATTGCCTATACCATTCATATTTTTTGTCTATATTACATTTATTATTTAATATGCGATTCCACACTTCGTAATATTTTTTTAAAATGTTACGAAGATTAACGAAGTTAAAAGAACAATTCCTGTTTTTTTTCCTATAATATATAATTTCAAACTCCTAAATTTTTTTATGCTATAGAATTTTGTATGGAATTCTTCTTTTCTTCCTTACATTGTATTGCAATATATGGATTTTTTTATTTGTTCCCTCCTATAGTATATGCCTTCGTAGATCCTTCATTTTTTGCATCGCTTTATTCCGCACGTGAAATATTTTGCACTCACATTTCATTATTTTCATGCCATTTTTAATTTTTTCTTCCTTCGCGTGTCAAAAAAATTCAATTTTATTTTATTTTTATTATATTTATTATTATTTTTATTTTATTAGAAAATACGAAAAATTCTAAATATAAACGTAAAAAAAAAGTATTTATCTCAATCGTGTGCGAGATCTCTAGTTGTCACCTTCTTTTTTTTCCCCCCCGGCTAATGCGATCATCGAGACGACGAGTATTGTTAGTGCACGCGAAGGAATGCGCGCATCGCCAAGGACACACGACCGACGAGATATCGTAAAATCGCGCGAGACAATGCCTCCCGGTCATTTTGCGCGAACGGCCGATTTTCACGAGACGCGCGCCGCTTTATAACGGTGTGATTTTTCTCGTCCCTTTTTTTTTTACCGCTTCTTTTTTTCTTTTTAATTGTTATTCTCGCTCACCGCTCGTACCGGCGCGATGGTCCCTCGGGCTCCACGATATTTCTCCGTCCGAGAGTACCACATATCCGGGAGTACATCTCCTTCGTTTCTTTTTTTTTTCGACTTTTTTTCCACCCTCCCGTAAACCATAGCCGAGATGATGATAATAATCCCGGTGTAAACGTATCCGTTCGCGTTTTGCGAACAGATATCTGCCGAGCACGAGAGTAGCGTGTGTATATATCCACGCTGGATTATTTAGCGCGAGAATATCAACGTCGGCGCTCAAGGTCCGAGTTGCACAAGAGCCGGGAAAACTTCATCTCCCGGGAACAATGCTAACGAGGGAGTGCAACTATTCTTTCATTTTCATGTATTATTGTTTTCATATATATAGAAAGAGAGAGGGGGGAGAGTGAAAGAGAACATTCTTTACCAATATATATATATATATATATATACAGGGTGAGGCACATAAAGTGTTACAGAGCAATAGCACTCAAACTATTGATCATATCCAAAAATGTTTCAGACAATAGTTTCAGTGTTCGAGAAGACCCCCATACTGGACCACCCTATTTTTTTATCGTTGGAACTTTTACTTGGACTATCACTTTTTTAAATGGAACCATGTATTTTTCAAAAATGAGATTATTACCGATTTCAAGGGGAGATATACACCTAGATGGTCGAGTTCGAGGATTTAGAAGCTATCAACATTCTGTCGACCGTAGAAGACCTACACTATGGGCCTGTTATCGATGATTCCATGTAAGTTGACAAATTTCATGATTTATTCATTCCCAAATTTTCAAACGCGTTTTTCTCAAGACCACGTTTTTCAAACAAACCCAAAATTTCTCGAAAACCAATGAACCGATTGCCTTGAGGTTTTTTGTGGCTATTCTATACACCATTATCTAGTACTTGTCATAGGATTTTTTTTTCCGTTACTTACTTTTTGTTTTATAGGCAAAATAATGACTAATTTTTGGTCCAAAAATCACTATTTATGTTCAAACGTCCGCCATTTTGTCATAAATCGATATTTTAAAAATCGGCTATGACAAGTACTAGATTATAGTATCTAATTTAATACTCTTTTTGGTTTTTTTTTTTCGGATGGTTTTTGAAGAAACGCCAGTGGGTACCGTATACGCAGATTTTTTTACGACGCTCCAAGGATCATACAATATCCTTGTATATTTTTGATGTTTTAAAGTAAAGAAAATTAAACATATTTTTGAATGTATATACTTTTAGATAATTAAAACCCCAATCCGAAATTTCAAATAGTTTTCCTTGGAATAATTCACAAAAATGACCTTCTTTTCCGGCACCTAGGTGTATATCTCCCCTTAAGACGAATTCAGCGACCTACAACACAAGGTCATTCTAGTCACGCGAAGTATGAAAATAGTCGAAAAATCGAAAAATATCGGAACAATCACTTTCAAAGGATCCACTAACTTTGGTTTGGGTCTACCTACAGAAGATGCTCGAAGTGATGACCCTCGACTTGTAAGCACTTGTTAATTCGCCGATGAAAAGACCGTCTAACTTCAGCCAACATTTGTGGTGTAATTTCGGTACATGCTCGGCGTATTCTTTCTTTCGTGTCGTCAGACGTGGTAGGTGCTACCTCCATTACGCGTTCTTTGACAAAACTCCATAAAAAGTAATCTGGTGATGTTAGACCTGGCGAATGAGGTGGTCAAGCTACAGGGTCGCCTCGTCCTATCCACTTTTCACAAAACATCTCATTCATCACTTGTCTTGAACACAGAGCATAATGGGGTGGTGCACCGTCGTGCTGCATCCACATGTTCATGCCAACATGCAACGGCACGTTTTCCAGTAATTGAGGCAGTACGTTTGGAGAAAGTTTGCGTAAACTTGCCCAGTCGAGCGACCTTCAAAAAAAATATGTACCAATGACGTGATCGCCGACAATGCCGCACCAACAATTAACGGACCACGGATGTTGAAATGGTACAGTTCTCATCCATCGAGGATTCTCATTTGCCGAATAATGCATGTTATGCCTATTCACATTTCCCGTATTTGTGAAGTTAGATTCGTCATAAAAAAGCACATGACTCAAAAATGAGACATCTGTGCGAATTTTTCTACGAATCCAGTTACAGAAATTGACGCGATTTAGGAAATCATTAGGAGGTCAAAGTCGTTCAAGGTCGTTCAAGGTCAGTATCGATAATAGAAATATAAATATCTCGGATCACTAACAAATATTTGGTAGTGATCCGAGATATTTAGATTTGTATTTCATTTTAATAGGTGACCTTGAATGACCTTGAACGACTTTGACTCCGTTTTTTATGCGGCTTGGGGTGCTCCATAAGATGGATGAAAAAATGTACCATTCCATTTAAAAAAAGTGGAGGTGACCTTCACTGTGCGTCAGCGCCTCCAGAGAAAAAAAAATTGGTTGCATTTGATGGCCCCCTTCACACCGTACAACTTTTGTCTGGAATATTTTTTTGTGGCGTCGACAGTTGCTGAGTTATTTCGGGTAGCAGAGATAAGAGGGACACCCTGTATATCATAACAATGATAAAATAAATATAATATAAGATTAAAAATTTAATGAATAAAAATAATAATAATAATGACAAGCAAAACCAAACAAAATGATATTAAAGGGTGTCTCAAAATGACCTGCCACTTAACTAAATTAATAAAACGTATTATTTATTTGAAAAGTACGAATACTTTTGTATACAAGATTCACCAAAAGAAATTCGGAAATATCAATTTTTGTTGCGTCTATGTTCGCCACAAAAAAAATTGCGCCATTTAAAATGTCATGTCATTTTGAGACACGCTTTAATAATACATATCCCTATACAGATGTTTATATGATTTGTCAAACGTCTCCTTATGTACGCCATAAGTAATGGAATTGAAGTTTGCATCGTTGGGATGCAACGAAAATTCTTATTGATTCCTTTTTTTCTATACCATCGAAAAACATATTCTGTAGATTCGTTTCCTAGCTTCCTAAACGAGGATCCTCAAAAATGTTCGCGTAATATTGATGGTTTAGATCTGCCAAAGGAAATTTGGGAAATTAAGAACAACGAAAATTTCGTCGCATTCCAACGATGCAAACTTCATCGTCATCATAAATATTACTTACAATACGATGTCGGAATATGTTTAAGTAAAAACGTAATCAAAATGACATTTTTTTCGATTCGTCCAAATTTATTTTGACACTTTTAGGCTACTTTGGGTAATCGTTCGAATGTTATTTTTTTATTTACTTTTTATTTCTTCGTAATATTGTTAGGATGTATCACTTACATCTGCCACGTGCAAAATACAAAGAAACGGAAATAATGATAAAAATTTCATTGCATTCCAAATTGAAGCGCAAACTTCATGATCGCGCGATCAGAATATTTTATTCCGAGCTGTAGACGAGGATGAGACATTTTTGGGGATGCTAATTCTCCGTCGAATGACACTTTGATTAACGGACACGTGCGAACATTTTTGAGTGGCGATTGTCCAGAGAGAGAGAGAGAGAGAGAGAGAGAGAGAGAGAGAGAGAGAGAGGGTAAAAAAGATAAAAGAGTAAGAGAGAGCCAGAGAGAGAGAGAGACATTTTTTTCGCTCCTTCCGTGTCCATTTATTTTTTCATTCACCTTCTCAAAATTCACACTACCAAATTTAAAAAAAAACCCAAAACCCCGTAAAACGAACCAGCATTTTCGTTACCATCGTATAATGTTGAAGTTTGCATCGTCGGAATGCGACGAAAGTTTAATTTTACGTTTTTCATTTCCTCGTTTTATCATCATCCAAAATCTGTTTTTACACATTTACATTGTAAACCACGGGAGAAGTATCTCCAAAAATGGCTAGGGGGTCTTTGGTAGGCAAATTCTGCCGCAAGAAATAAAAACAATTTGGGAATGTCAATTTTCATTGAATTCCAAGGATGCAAACGTCAACCTCATACCATCGTGCGGTGTTTGCACCGCACGCCCATGTCGAGAGATAGCACGGCATAGCCGATTACAATTTATTGGCAGGCGAATCGTAATACGGTTGTGTCACACGGCCACGTGGTTATTTTCAAGCATTCGTCTCGAAAATACACACACGCGAAAGGGGGTATTTCGATGCGGGCGGCTCGCGGCTGGCGTGCCTCAGACGTTCGTCCTCTTTTCCTTTTTTTTTCTCTTTTGTTCTTTTCGTTCTCGCTATTATCAGCCCGCGGAGTAAGGAGAGCTTGGGGAGGTGGAAGGGGAAAGGGTGCTTCCCTGTGGAAACTGGGTCGTCTGGATATTCGACATGAAAAGAGAAAAAAAGGGAAAAAGAAGAGCGCAGTGGGAGCACTCAGACTAGCGATAGATAATGGAGGGGCGTACACCTCTTATCGCGTGCATGCCCTCCCCAGTGAATCATTTTTAATCCGATAAAAAAACGAAACGATGGTGTTGACGTTTGCAATGCTGGAATGCAACGAAAATTCTTTTTTAAATTCTTCTCTTATTTTTATTATTCTGTTTAATTTCTTTTGCCGATTTCAATTGTAGTTCTTTAAAGAAGCATGGTAAAAAATCTTTGAGGGTTTTTTATAGCGAAAAATAGGAAAAAGGAATTCGGACAATTGAAAGAAGGAAAAGATCGTTGCAAACCTCGGTCTCATGCAACAAGTCGAGATTCTCAATAAACATCATTATCATCATCATCATTGTCATCATCATTATCATCATTATCATCATCATCATTATCATCATTATCATCATCATCATCATCATCATCATCATCATCATCATCATCATCATCATCATCATCATCATCATCATCATCATCATCATCATCATCATTATCATCGTCATCATCATCATCGTCATCATCATCGTCATCGTCATCGTCATCATCATTACCGTCATCATCATCATCGTCGTCATCGTCATCATCATCATCATCATCATCGTCATCATCATCATCATCGTCGTCATCGTCATCATCATCATCATCATCATCATCATCGTCATCATCATCATCATCGTCATCATCATCATCGTCATTATCGTCACCACCATCATCGCCATAATAATCGTCATCGTCATCATCGCCATCACCGTCATCATCGTCATCGGCATCATCATCATCATCATCATCATCATCATCATCATCATCATCATCATCATCATCGTCATCGCCATCGTCATCATCGTCATCATCGTCATCGCCATCATCGTTATCATCATCATCATCATCGTCATTGTCGTTATCGTCATCGTCATCATCATCATCGCCATCGTCATCATCGTCATCATCGTCATCGTCATCATCGTCATCATCGTCATCATCGTCATCGTCATCATCATCATCATCATCGTCATCATCATCATCGTCATCATCATCATCGTCATCATCATCATCGTCATCGTCATCATCATCATCGTCATCGCCATCATCGGCATAGTCATCATCGTCAACATCATCATCATCGTCATATCATAATCACATTATCATAACGTTTATTCCCCAAGCAAGGTCGGCCTTCGGCCCAAATCCAATGATATACTTTTTCTTTTCTCCACTTCATTCGTTTGATCAACGATAATCGTACGCTCGCTCGTCGCCCCCGCCTCTCTCGCGCGTCAATACGCTCGCACTATCTTAATTCTAAGACTGATAAGGGGAAAAAAAAACAATTCGTCAATTCAATTTTATCCCTAAATTTACTCACTTTTATTCCCCATCGCGGGAATTCAAGGCGATTTATTCTGAGAAAATCCCAAATCGCGAAGAATCCGCGTAAAAAAGAGGAGTGAGAAAAGTGTCGATAGCATTTCTTGGCCTCAGCCTCTCCGCACTCGAAGGTAAACAAAGATAATGGCTCTTTTTGTTTTTTATTCAATTAGAAAAAAAATTACTCTCGTCGTATTTTGCTGATGCGCGGCGCCGTCTCGATGAATTTCGATAAAATTTGTTTGGATATTAAAATTTATGTATGGAAATATTACGTGCCAAGTTGTATATATATGTATATATTTTTTTCTTCTATTCGTATATAGATTTATATATAATAATAAACACTTATGCAAAGATACACACACACACACACACACACACACACACACACACACACACACACACACACACACACACACACATATATATATATATGAATAGGTATATGCACAAGCGTGCGTAAAGAGTTGTGTCATCATCGAGACTGCGCCTACAACACGAGAATCGTATTAGCATGAAAGACAGCGTCATTAGGGAGGTCCCGAGGTTCTTAAACGTATTTACAGGTGAATATACTTTCTCGCACAGGCTGATGAGAGACTGAGAGAGAGAAAGAGAGAGAGAGAGAGAGAACGAGTGCGCGACGCAGAACTCTGCAGTGACACGAAGAGAGCGACAGAGATGAGAAATAAACGTTTGACTCTTATTGCGCCGGGGTCAAAATGATGTATCTCGATAGGTTTTCTTTTTTTTTCCCGTGTCTCCTTTTTCGTTCGCGTAACATATGCATAGCAGCTCACATTCCCGCAAAGACGAGCCGGCATATGGGTCTCGAGCTTGCATCGTTGGGTTGCAACGAATCGTTTTCTTTTTGATTTTTTTTCTTTCATTAATCGATTTGGGTTTGGCAAGAAGCAAAGAGACCGCGCGAGAACTTCGATGCAATTAAATTGAGTTACATAAGCGACGAGTGATATTGAATTTTGATGCTGTGGAAGTTCAGATGGTGAATGATCATGAATTTCGATGCTGTGGAAGTTTAGATCGTAAATGATATTGAATTTTGATGCTGTGTTTATATTTTATTGAAAAATAAAAGAATTTTTTTTTTTAATATGTTCATTACCTCCTTTTTATTATTTAGAAAAATCTTTCTCGCAACTTTATATTTTAGATTTTTGAATAAGCAACTAAAAAGATTATTACGGATTTTTTGAAGCTTAGATTTGCCAAAAGAAATTGGAGCTCGAAGAAAATCACAACTTTTGTTGCGTTCCAGCGATGCAAACGTCAACATCGTTAAATTGGAGTATACGAGACTAGTCATTTTAAATTGGGGATATGATAAAAAATTGTTGCTGCCTCCAACTTCGAATCGTAATGCCCCCCCCCCCCCCCCCTCTTGCTCGTATCTTTGCAAGTACAATACTCGTGCAGACCTACCCTTCACATTTTTTTTTAATTTTCAATTTTTATTATACACACACAGACACGGGCAATTACACATCGCAAGTTTATATCGAAAGCGAGACGATAAAGACTGCAATCGTGCGCGAAGGTCCTGCACGTAGGCGTGCGCGCACGCACACACACACACACCTACTTGGCCATAATAATTCATGTATCATCGATCGAGGGTTTATATTGTACGGTATGATAAATATGGACGTGGCTCTCATATAAGTTTGAAGGACATTCCACAATTGAGCCTAAGAAGGAATAATTATGACGGGAAGGCTGTATCGCGGGACGATGTCTGGCGTATCGATATTCTGCACTTACGTACAGATACAGAGTGCCCGGACTGTGATCGCCCGCGGCTCACGATCGCGAATTTAGCGCTCATTGGAGAAAGAGTAAATAAAGTAAAGGGTAAATATTTACAAGTGGGGCTCCAGCTAGAAAAGGGGTTTAGAATTTTTTTTTACCGAGTCGATGTATTTCAAGGCACTTTGTTTGTAATATTTAAGTCGGGGGAAGACAATTTCAACCCTTATCTCATAACCCAAACAAACAAACTCAAACAAACGTATTTCAAAAATCGAATATTTTCCGGAAATATTTTTTTTCCTACTGAAATACCCCTCCCCTGTCATGAAAAACATATTTTCATATTACAGGATAGCCCCGAAAAAGTGAAAAAAAATTTTGAGCCGATTAGGGCTGGAGCCCCAATTGTAAATATTTACCAAATAAAGCGCAGGTCTCCCCAATTTATTTTATGAGTCGTAAAATGAAGGGAAAAAAAAGAAAAAGATGAAAAGCAGTAAAACGCAATGTCCCTCCAATATGTTTTATTTATTATATAAGAAGAAACAAAAAAAAAGATTGAAAAAAAAACAGAAAAAAGTAATGTCTCCCAATAGATTTCGTTTGTCGTAAAATAAGAAGACAAAAAGATAAAAAGCGGAAAAAAATAATATCGTCGCAACACATTTTATTCATCATAAAATGAAGAAGAAGCAAAGGATAAATATCAGAAAAAATACTGTCCCTCAACACATTTTATTTATTATAAAATGAAGAAGAAAAAAAAGATAAAAAGCGAAAAAAAATCCTCCGAAAACATTCTATTAACCAGAAAATTAAGAAAAATAAATAAAAAAAACAGGCAAAGCTACTGCTCCCCAACACATTTTATTTCTTATAAAATGAAGGGAAAAAAAATATAAAAATCAGAAAAACGTCAAGTCTCAAGTTTATCATAAAATGACGAAAAAAGTAAAATAGCAGAAAAAAGTAGTCTCTCCGACCCATTTCATTGATCATAAAACGTTGAAATTTGATTAACTAAAAAAATTAAAAATCTTCACCCGTAATTTTGTATCCGTCCGTCAAAATGCCACTTGACGACAACCAATAAATCCAAGAAAATATAAAATATACCCAGGTGTTTTTTTTTTTACTGAAACTTTTTTTACTCAATTTCGCACTCCGTCTTATCTCCCCAGGAAAACTTCGAGAACATTTTCGCGTGGAAACCAAATGATTTTACGGTAGTGTGCCAATTATAAAATTAAGTCGGAACAAAAGTTACATGTGTTCGCTAGTCACGTCACGTGACGCAATTTCACGCCTTACTTGGTGGACCGGTGTGGGCTCTCGGAGGAGGGAATCCGAGCTCGAGTTTAGCCGGTAAGTAAACCAAAGCCGAGACGTGAGAGAACTCTGTGGAAATACGAGTTTAGCAATCTCCCCTCCCCCCTTCTCTCTTCCTTCTGCCCCTTGGACGTTTCGCGAAAAACTCTCTCTGGGTGACTAACCAGCAACCAAACTCTCGAAAGCCCCCGCAAATATTGATTTGAGACAAAAAAAAAGTCACACACCAAATTAACCTTGTCGAAGTTTGCATCGTTGGAATGCAACGAATCTTTTTATTCATTTACGTTTTTCCTCCATTTTTATTGTTATTTAAAATCACGATAGATTCAGGCTGTAGGTCATTAATGAGCATTTAAAAAATAACTGCCGCAGCTTTCTCGTTCTGCCAAAGAAAATCGACAAATGGAAAAAAATTATTTTCGTTGCGTTGCAACAAACTTCAATATCATCCAAATTAGCTGCCTCAAGTACTGCATCTCGGTTCGATCATTTTCTTTTTTTTTTCTTCTTTCAGGCGATCGCGTCAATCAGATTTCAAGGTCAGCTCCGCTTTCTCGAACGGGAACGCCTGTTTTTGAAAGCCCTCTTCCATTCCTTGTCTCAAGCCAAACCAATGACCTACCGTGATCTTGGAATGACGTTGGTATAGCAGAAGCGAGGAAAAAAAAATTAATGAGACGGGAATAAACTCGAGGCGGGCAATATGGACGTGTCATTTCCGGAAGCGAATGACAATAATTGTTTTTTATTACAAGTAGCGCGTTCTAAATTTTTTCCATTGATCGTGTAACATTTCTTTTATTGTATTATCTTAATATTGTTTTTTGTTTTTTTCCTCCTACAATTTCTTTATGACGTTCGGATCCTTTCATCCTTTTCCACGAGTGTCAAATTCTAGCGACTCGCTCTCTCTCTCTCTCTCTCTCTCTCTCTCTCTCTCTCTCTCTCTCTCTCAGTGTGTGTGTGTGTGTGTGTGTGTGTGTGTGTGTGTGTGTGTGTGTGTGTGTGTGTGTGTGCATACACGTGCATACACGTAAACGTGTATGCACGCACCTATACCTAATCTTAAAGGCATAAGTCGTCGACCCGGTTTCTCTTTTATATATATATATATATATATATGAGTATGTGCAGATATGCTGGTCCACGTGTGTGTTGCTCATACAGCACCAGCTGTACAAACGCACAGGAGAGATTTTTGATCCGCGATCGATCCCGATCTGGCACATTGATCACCTAATGAACGCGGAACGAGCTGCGGTATATCGGCCTGCTGCTGTTGCTTCTCGCGGTCCCTCTCTCATACACGCACTGACCACCATCGTCGGGGGGTCATTGGTCTTGAGGAAAACTGCGAGAAAACTGTGGACGCGCGCGCCTGATCCGCGTGAATGAACCACCTTGGACGAATCGACCGTACACGATCGTGTGCTTTCTTTTCTCTCTCTCTCTCTCTCTCTCTCTCTCTCTTCTTCACGCAAAATGCGCACGTTGCTCGGTGTCGTCTTTTTGGACTCGCTGACACGAAAAGAAAAGCAGGCGAAAAAAATTGCTTCGGTTCAAACAGAATTTTTTTGAAGAAAAAAAAGAAATACAAAGTCGCACTTTGCGGTCGCCGACGAATTGTTCTGTGTTCGTTGGCGATTTGCGCGAAGCGCGAAAAAGAAGACGGTAGGAGAGACAAAAAAAACCGCCATCCGTTGCACATTGCGCGCTACAGATTTGTGCAGCATTCGTGCGATACACGCGTATTCTATACTCGATGTCCTCCAGACTCTATTATACGACGTGGAGCCAATTACGGTAGTCGCGGAAAAAACGCGAGTCTGCGTTACGATATTTGAGTATGTACATATATTCGCGAATATATATATATATATATATATATATATATATATATATATATATATATATATATATATACACAGGGTGTCCAATAGGAAGTTGCTGAAACTAATCGACTGTCATTTTCAAACACGTGCACAGAATCAGAAAAGCCAAAGTGCTTTAAATAGAGGAAACTCTGCAGTTTTAAACGCACATAAGTAAAACCCAGTCAAATATTTTTTATGTCAATTTATTACATCTTATAAAAGTAACGAAAAAGTACAGTGATTAATGATAGATATTTTCGAAGTGCGAACCGTTAGATTGTGCACAAAAATCAATTCTCTTTTGAAAACTGTGAAAAACTGTGTCCAACATATCGTTCGTAATGCCGCGAACCACTTCCTGGATGGCCGCGATCAGTTCTTCTACTGTGCTGGGGTTTTTAGCGGAACAATGATCTTTAATGTAACGCCACAAGAAAAAATCACAAGGGTTCAGATCCGGTGAGTACGGAGGCCATTCTAGTCCGCCTTGAGCAAATTTAGGGTACCCCAGACCGATTACTCGAGTCCCATATACGCGATGAATAGCTTCAAACACCTCATGAGTCCGGTGCGGCGTCGCTCCATCTTGCATGAAGTAAACATTTTTTAACCAGTCCCCTCTTTTTTGCATAAGGGAAGAATTTCGTTTCCAAAAGCTGTTTGTAACTCTCTCCTGTTACCGTAGATTCCAAGAATTGCAAATAAATTCCTTTTACTGAAATCGCTGCCCATGCCGTTACTTTCTGTGGATGAAGGGACTTCGCTAGCGATATGTTGGGATTTTCCGTTCCCCGAAACCGGTAATTTTGCTTGTTCACGTACCCATTCATCCAAAAATGTGCTTCGTCGGAATAAATAATCAATTTCTCATTAAGTTCTTCGGCTTCAAACATTCCCGTAATAGTGTTACAAAATTCGATGCGTTTCGTCATGGCATGTTCAGTTAACAATTGATGAGTGCTTATTTTATACGGATGAAACTTTAAAAAATATTTCGAAATGTTGTGTAATGATGATTTGGTTATTTTTAATGCTTGAGCAGCTTTCCGAATCGAATCATTTGGATTTTGTTTGAAATAATTCTCAACTTCGTTGATCTTCTCTGGTGTAGTCACCGTAACAGATGGACCTGGCAACTCGTGTCTACGATCCTGGAGTGTACCATACTTCACGAAGTTATCGATTATCCTACAAAAATTAACGTAAAATCACTTCAATGCAGCTTAATTGAATTGAAACACAAGTTGTGTGATAGATGAATATGAATAAATATTTAATTCTTACCTTTTCAGAGTGTTTTCGCTGGCAACTCTATGAGTTCCAAACTTAGTACGAAACCCTCTATACGCATTACTATAAATTTTTCCCCTCGAGAAGAAGCACTCAATAAGATATACTTTTTCTTCCGTGGTGAGCTCACTCATTTTAACGCGCGCGTACTTGCTTCAACCACGGCTGGAATAAAACTGCGGGGCCTCAGGTATGCGCGTGAGAAAAAGGGACCCCTCTTGAATTCATGGAGGGAAGAGACACTTATTTAGTTTTAGCAACTTCCTATTGGACACCCTGTATATATATATAATACTGACTCATAACGAGCACATGGAAAATTGTTGTTCTCAGATTGTCAGGAATTCAAGAATAAATCAGATTGGAGTTCGTATCATTGAAATCCATTAAAAATGGATGTTTGCAATTTTTTTTGAATTTTCTTCCGCAAAATTTGCCTACGAGAATATCTTGGCTATTTTTTTAGATCCTCGTTCCGAGATTTACAATATAGGGTGTCTCAAAATGACCTGACATTTTTATTTATTAATGAAACGTATTATTTATTTGAAAAGAACGAATATTTTTATTTTAGTATAAGATACAAACATGGAGGGGCAACACAATATCCGATAAATGGCCGCCTCGTCCCTGTTTGCAAACGTTCACTCTTTTGACGACATTTTCCATAACATTTTGGCATAATTGCGGACTAATTTAATTAATCGTGCGTCCCTTTATAAATGTGCAATACGTATTTTTTTATGATAACAAAAATAAGGAAATGAAAAAAGGAATATAAGAAATTTTGATTTGGAACGTGGGAAACAAAAGTTTCGGATGATATTGAAAATAAAGGAATGAAAAAATCCGGAAGCGCTTTCGTTGCGTTCCAACGATGCAAACTTCAGCACCATACTAAAATGATGTTGAAGTTTGCATCGTTGGAACGCAACGAAAGTTTCGTTTTACATTTTATTTTCCATATTTTTATTGTTACAGGCGATCTTTTTAGATAGATTCATAATATAGTACGCTAAATAAATATCTTTGAAAATAAATGAAGAAATTTTGTTGGCGAAATGTGCCAAATGAAATTAAATTCGTTGCAGTCCAACGATGCGAACTTCAGCATCGTGAACTAAATGGGACGTGTTGAATAATTTAAAACTTGTCAAAGAATAAAAATATCTCTTATTATGCAAATGCTATTTTTTTCAAATACCATTTATATTAGAGGCATTTTTATTTTTTGACAAGTTTTTAATTATTCAACACGTCCCATTTAGTTGTGTAGATACGGGTGATTGTATTGGTGCCTAATTTCCCAAAATTTCCGAATTTTCCCAAATTTCCCAAAAAAAGTACCTAATTTTGGAAAATTTTCCAAAAATCATACTCACCATGATAACTCAAAATAAGGTAACCTATCACGCCCTTAAACCTTTGCATCAACCTTCTTAACACCCTTTATATATACCGTGAGGCAACAACTTTTAGCAGTAGAATTATTTTCTACCCTATCAGACTCGGTAGAAAACTTTTCTACCAGAGTTGCATGGTTCGAAAGGGTTCATCGAGTGGTGGCTACGAGGTTCATCCAGGCGCTTCGAAGATTTCAAAGTCACCTCCATTTTACAATATGGGACCACTATTTTCGTCATATTATTGTCAAGGCTCTAAGATAAGTTCACGCACCAAATTTCTAAATGATCGATCACGATTTAGTATAAAGAAATCGATAAAAAATAAAATCCACCGTTTTTAGCCATGGAACGATTGAAAAAACAGGGCAAACACGATTACTCCTATAAAAAAATATTGTATTGTCTTATTAATCACGTCAGTCAGCGCAAGATGTGCAAGGAAGAATAATTCTGTTCGTTAATTTGTATACACGAGCACAAAATCCGTTAAGGCGGGATTCAAGTATAAGTATCCTCAAGAGTGGTTATACTAGGCTAGACCAAAAATTACTACCATGATGTTGAAATTAGCATGGTTAAAATGCAACGAATGAGGTTGATGTTTACGTCGTTGGAATGCGAGAAAAATAAATATTTCTGAATTTTTTAAATATGTTCCGGAAGATTTTCCCAACAAAAATCCCTCAACCGTTTTTCAACATATTCATTTAGTGACCTACCATATAGATCTATAAAAAATATCTTCCATAATAACGAAAATAAGAAAAATAAAATGTAAAAGCCGCTTTTGTTGCGTTCCAACTATGCGAACGTCAACACCATATGCAATGAAACGTTTATCCCTAATTACGGACATTTTTCTCGCCGATTTCACGACGAGAAAATCACTCGAACGGTTTTTCCTATCCTTATTAGAGCTTTACGACCTCAAAGTATTTAAAAGAATTATATTATAATAAAAACAACGAAACAATGGAAGAAGTAGAGAACTTTGGTTGCTCTCCAACGTTGCAAACTTTCACGTCACCTACTACTACCCCTGCCACAACTGGACCCATGTATTCAGGGTGTCCTGTTATGAATGGATAATCCTGCAACTGTCGATAGGTCAGATCATGTCCTACTATATGCTGGAATTTCAGTTTAGTAAAAATCCAACGGTTTTCGAGATAAAAATCATCTGCTTTTGGTTTTTCGCATGACATTTCTACAGATAACTTTTTTGACTCGGTTAAAAAAAATACTCTGGGTTATTTGTTTTATCTAGAAAAGTCTTCTTTTTAACCTTAAATGTAAAGGATACTTTATGAAAAAAGATCTTGTGCAGAATTTTCATACAAACCAATTCGAACATCTGACTTTGATAGCCTGGCGGTGTTAAAAAAATATACTACGCATATCATGCCGATTACTCTAAAAAGTTGCTTAGTTATTTTTTATTCGCATCATTTGTAGAAATGGCATGTGAAAAGCCAAAAGCAGATGATTTTTTTTCAATAACATAAAGCCCAAAATCTCGAAAGCTGTGGTACTTTTACTAAACTGAAATTTCAGTAATTTACTACTAACTAATTTACTACTACAAGCGAACATTTTCTTCTAAAATCATAGATAAATAGTTTTCGGATAATTTCCTCGTTTGCAGTTCATTTCCCCACAACTACAAACGATAAATACTGAACTGCCAACAACTACAAACGATCTATCCTATCGTACGATATGCTAGATCGTTTTCCTGCCTTTGCTGACATTGTAAAGGAAAATCTGCTTATAAAAATAGTGAAATATTGCATCTCGGTAATGCCGTCATTGTAGTTAATGTTTATTTTCCGGCCGGTTCATTCTTCGATGTTCATCCATCCATCCCTCCATCCATCCATCCGTCCATCCATCCATCCATCCATCCATCCATCCGTCCATCCGTCCATCCGTCCATCCGTCCATCCGTCCGTCCGTCCGTCCGTCCATCCGTCCATCCATCCATCCATCCATCCATCCATCCATCCATCCATCCATCCATCCATCCATCCATCCATCCATCCATCCATCCGTCCATCCATCCTTCCGTCCGTCCGTCCGTCCGTCCGTCCGTCCGTCCGTCCGTCCGTCCATCCGTCCATCCGTCCATCCATCCATCCATCCATCCATCCATCCATCCATCCATCCATCCATCCATCCATCCATCACCCCACTCTACTACAACACAGTGGCAGTGGAGTGGGGGGTAGCATTAGTTTCGTGTGACATCCTGCTAATCAGACCCCTATCCCCAGCCAACCTTAAAAAATATACATCTTATAAGGAGCTATACCAGTGTGACACTTTCAAAAAAATTTTCTGCCTTTTACAACAGTTTATGCTTTCAAGAATATCATTATCATTTTAATCAGTCATATGAATATCATTTTATCTTCAAGATTTAATATATAACTATATAACTATCGATTTTGCAAAATCGATAGTTAAATCTTTAAACGCGTTTCTCTCGAAATGAGATTTTTCAAATTTGCTGACATTGTACCTCAAAGAGCAATTATCCGATTGACTTGAAATTTGAACTGAGTACTCTTGAATATATTTACTCTACAATGACGTAGAATATTTTTGATTGCATGAAAATTGACGATTTGGCATTGAAAAAAACGACCATTTTATAGGCAAGAAAACAGACGTTTTTTTTTCATAAATACGCCGTTTCGTTAGATATTGATATTTCCCGAAAATCCTACGTCATTGTACAAGAAATACCTTCCAGTTTAACGACGTTTCTTCCTTTTTCGGTTTCAGCTACTCAATCGGCCGGAATCGTGTAAGCAGTGGAGGGACTTTTTTGGCGCCTCCGAAGGCAGCGCATAAGTCACTTGGATCTCAATATTTTTCGATTAAAAAATTATATAATATAGGTAAAATATAGCCAAATATGTTCTTAATTTTCCGAATCATTTAACTGCGTACTTTTCTTTCAAAAAATTCCCTACAATCACCCAAATTTTCAGCGTCCACACTGGTATAGCCCCTTAAATTGAGATCGGAGATACTCGGGTGCCAAGTTCACAAAGGTAAATTTCAGTATATGGCAGGACATGATCTGGCCTATCGACAGTTGCAGGATTATCTATTCGTAACAGGACACACTGTATGCGTGAGCATTGGCCAACAGCTGCATGCACTAAAATCGTTTTTTCGATCCACGCCTCCCCAATATTCAATAGTCAACGTTTTCCCTGCCCGGCAATTATCACGAAACACAAGGAGCCCGGATCTCGCGTGTGCAAATCCATATCCAGAATTCAACAGGAATGTCCCAGTTAGAAACGAACGGGACACTCCTTCGATAAATACACATCTCGTCTATGCGAGGCCCATTTTTTTTTTTTTTTTCGTCTCCGCACCCGCGTCTATATTTAGGTGGCTCGTATAGTAATAAAAAAGGCATTAAAAAACGAGACAAGGTGATCATCAGTCCCCGCCGTTAATTAAAATGGGCGAAAATAAAACGGCACGTTACAATTTCACGAAAGGTTCGTGTGGGGGCGTATAGGCCAACTTTTACGTACACGTTCACGTACACGTGTCGATAAAGACCATCATCAATCTTCTCGACGATGAATACGAGCGAGTAAGTTAACGTGCACATACGCGCGCACGTTTGTATCCCGGGGCAGTATAATTTCGCGCTTCGAGAGAAAAGTAATTGCAGCTGTGAGCCCGTGTACCAATAGACGGTAAGCCTCGCCGGGTTTACGCTCGCACTTTCTCCGCTATGATTGACTAATGACGTTGTCAATCGATCTGGATGCGGCCGAAGCCCATGGCGGAATTTTCTTCGTCGTCTTGGCTCGTCACTTGCGTCGATAGTTTCGCGGCCGGCTATTGAGATCCGCGGAGTCAGCTGATCTCGCGCAAATAATTGCTACTGACCTTCGGAATTGAACGTGGCGGCTTCGTACTCGAAAAAACACACCCATGTACATGCTCATTATATATATATATATATATATATATATATATATATATATATATATATATATATAGGTGTATATAGATAGTACGAAAATTATATACAGTATATAATTTTTTTCGAGTACATAGCCATTCGAATGTATTTTCGAGTGCGCACATACGCGTATGTATATATTGAGAATAAATAATGAATGGCACGGCAAATAGTTTCGATGCCAGTCAAACACGCAAGTCGATCGTAAATATATCGAGCCATTAGTCTATCAGCTCGTACGCCCTTATCACGTGATCCAAACTTCATGGAGGAAACTTTTTATTATTTCGCATCTAGGTAAAAGCCTCTCTGTGTACGTCGGATATGCATAGATATTCGAATTCTTTCTCTTATTTTATCGTTTTTCATATATTTTTTTGGAAAACATTGGATAGAGAATCGAAAAAATGTATATATTTCGAAGTGAAGATGATTCTTTGCGTTTAACATATTTGTAATTTTATCGATTTGCAGCAAAAATTATATATATATGTATGTATGTGTGTGTATATGTATATGTATATATGTATGTATATGGGCCACCCTAATGTATGCATAAGTTATTTATGCGTATTTTTTCAATACATTTTCAAAGGTATGGAAATTTAAAAAAATATCAAACAATACGGACCTCCTTTTTGATAATTCATCGATTATATATATGTGCATATACATATACATATACATATATATATATATATATATATATATATATATATATATATATATATATATATATATATGTGAGAAGAAAAACGTACATTTATATATTCTTTCTTCGCAAGAGACATAAAAATGATAATTGAACAAGAAATTCAATACGATTGGAGCAAAATCGATGAGTCAACATACTGCAAGGAATATGAACATGGGAAAACAGGTATACACATGAAAAAGTATTGCGAGGACAAGATGATTACCGTAGTATTGAAAGAAACGGTAACGAGGATAGGATGTGGAAATTTCGGAAAAGGCGCGAAAAAAAGGGCACGTAGACGCTAAATGTCAAATTTGAAAGCAGGCAATTGAAAATTCGAGACATATTTGCGAGTGTACGGAAGTTCGGGGAAAACCAAACCAAAAAATAGTAAATAAACTGGAGTAATGGCCGAACAATGGTATAGGGGTTAGAAATTGCATTAATGTAAACACCCTTATAAAGGGTACACAAGAAATAAAATACTACTACTACTATAGTCTTCCTTCGCTTATTTACATTTTATACATATATTTTTTTAATGTTCGCTAAATTTAGAAGAAAAGATTTTTATTGTTTTACATATTTTTGTTTCTATATATTCGACGAAGTATATATACACATAGATATAACTTATTTACATATTTTCAAACAAGTTTTCAAATGTATACAAACATAAAAATATATAAATCTTTTTTTCCAAATATGTGAATCGTTTTGCGATAACTTATGGAATATTGAAAAAAATATGTATAAAAAAATTAAGAAGACAAGAAAAACGTATAATTGTGTATGCATATATATGCATGTATTTTTTTCTTTTGCTTATTTTTTTATGTATATTTTTTTTACACATTCGCAAATAATATATATGTGAATATGGAGAGAAAAAGCGAAAGAGAGAGAGAGAGAGATATGCACGGAAAAAAGAGATTGGAATGCTCTAGTGAAATGTGCGTGAAACTCCCTTCATATACATTATTACGCAAAACGTGTCACCGACAATGCGAGCGCGTGTAAGACTCTCGTCTAATTGCAAGATATTGTCGGGGTGTATGCATACGCGTGAATACCGAAAGTAATGCGTCGGTCACGTCCACTCTATATGTATATATGTAAGTATGCACGTATAGATGAATATTTATACATGACAGCACGCACGTGCGTTCGTACTACATTCAATCAGAAACGAGAAAGAGAAAGAGTGATAGAGCGAGAGAGAGAGAGAGAGGGGGGGGGGGTGATAGGCTGATAGAAAACGCGAGTCCATTAATCGACGTTCCAACACAGGCCCAAGCGCTATAATAACAGCTTTCGTTTTCCCCTAGAAATTCATAAGCGCTCACTCGCGAATATTCGCACGAGCAGAGCAACAGAGAGAAAGAGAGAATAAATACGCACACGCACACACCATCGTAAACACAGACCTTGGCGTACTTGGCAAAATGCTGTGACTAATGCATATTTGCGTTTCATTCATTTTTCAAACGGATCGGTCTTTTTTTCTTTCGTTTTTTTTTCACTCTATTCGCGGGCTCTTACTTTCCGGTCGAGCGAGGACGAGAACGCGAAGAAAATACTCGCTGAATACAGGAAAATAGTAGGCACACTGGCCATATGGACGGACAAAACAATTTTTTGACGCGAGCTCCATGGACGTGAAAAATTTAACAAAACACCACACGTGCTCTTTTCTCGCGATATTGGGATTCGAGTGACGTTCGGGATATATTGGGATTCGCAAGTGTGCGTGTGTGTGTGTGAAACGAAATTTTTCACTGAAAATTAATTTCCTAAGTTCAAATACCTACAACTTTTGAATAAAACAATATTTTTTAAATTTCCATACGTACTTCTCTAGGTATTCTAATGTGGATTGACAAGAATTTTCGTTTTTTGTTCCAGGTCATTTCCGTGACTTTGTTGACCCGTGCTTTTTTGTTCCGTGACTTTGTTGACTTTGATTTTGTACATCGAACAAAAAAAGTTATATTTTCTAACAGCTTGATATTCATACTAAATAGATGTGTAATTAATTTTACGAGTGAATCACTTTTTTATACGAAAAAAAATGGTTAAATTCGCACATGTTTTTATACCCGTTACTGTGGCCCAACCCCTTAACGCGTTTGAGTCTTTTTATTTCGCCACGACGATCTAGTAATCGACGAGCCAGTGTGTTGAGTTGGTTCTGGAGCCTCTCCATGTATCGTTTGCCAAATCCTTGGATGTCATTTCGCCGAAGTGTGAACAATATTATAAACGAATAATTTTTTTTTCCCCACAGTGTCACCAAGACCAAGACCAAACATGTCAAATTTCGTGCAAAAAAGAAACAACATCCCGTGCGGAAATTGAACCAGGGCTTTGGTCGGGCCCATATAGAATTTCCCTAACTTTAATAGGGCCCTAATCGGGTCGCCTCACATGGGCCCTTAGTGGCCGGTCACACTTTGCTACTGAGGGCCATTAAAGGCAGAATAATGAGGGCCTTCAAGGATGCCTGATCTACGTCTCATGTAGGCCATGGTGTGCCCATAAGCTATCCCTGTCAATGGATATGCTCACGTGTGTGTAAATGTATGTGTTTCTGCGTATATGTGTACGTTTATATAAGGTCACGATACACTGCCAATTTTTTTAAATTTATTTACATAGGATCTATTTAAATGAGATAGGTTTTTTCCTCGTCTCACGGCCTACTACGATCTTATTTGTTTCAAAGATATTTTTTTATTCGTTTCAGCTATTCTTTTTAAATGTCAAATATATTCAAATCGAATAAATAAAGATTCGATTCGAATAAATCTTTGTTTGCTTACAATGTACACTGTAAATCTAAGTGTACTATGTGCATAAAATATTTCATAAATCCAAAATGAAATTAAACACTCAATTGAGAGTTTACCACGACGATTTTTAATCGTAATTCGCCATGCCCTGGCCTTTCGGAATGATTTTTTTCGAAGAAAATATTTCACCTATATCGGTATTGAACCTAGTACGTACCTACTCATAGCTACGCACGCTGCCCCTATGCTACCGAGTGCTTGTAACATCTTCGTCGCAGATATGGCATAAGAGACCAAATTAATTCCTATAATTATTTGCTGCATCACATAAACAATATGAATTAGTTAATATCATTGTGATATTAACTATCACAACGCGAAATAATTTTCCATATGGAAAGTATTCGGCGAAAATGGTCACTATAAAAATGTAACAAAAAACCGAATGGGATTGGCTCAAGCATACGCGCGGGCGTCACTCCATGAGTGAATAAGGCAATAAGAATAATATGTAATTTTTTGAAGGATTTGTAAATGTAATATATAATAATTTTTAATGCCCTCGCGTTTTTATCCTATTTTTACCTATTATCGAATAATTGAGTGTAGTAATCAACCAACCAAGCCAACCCCTGTCGGGATTGCCATATAAGGGCCTTCAAGGGCTTATTTGAGGCTTCCCTGATAGGGAAAGCCTCAAATAAGCCCTTAAAGGCCCTTATTTTTATGAGGGATGCCCTATCAATTTTCCGCACGGATATGCAGAGATTGGTTTAGGCGCTTTAAAAAGAATGCATTTGATGTGTTGAATTGGAGGCATTACTTCATGAAGGCATGTCAAATACTAGCTGAACTTGCAGAATCATTAGGAGTTGACCACACAACAGTTTCGAAACGTTCGAAAGCATTAGGAATGAATTTTTTGGGGTGTGGTTCCGAAAAGGACATACCTCCGATTAATTTGGAATTTCTTGTACCCATGTACTTTGACCCGCTGACTACGAAGATGATAGTGATAATACCCGCAAATACGATTTTCAAAGTCAAAACTCACAAAAACTGATTTTTTAAAAAGTTTTTCTACTTTATTTAAATAAATGTTTATCTTAGAGACAAATGTTTCCCACAAAATTTGTAGCCTATGAAATGATTGATCTTTTATGTTCTATACAGTTTTTGTCTAAAAGCATTTTGTTTCGAGAAAAATGGGATAATCCTCCAATAAGTACCTTTTGCTAAACTCCATTAGCTTCGATATTATCTACTTACGCACATTACCGCGGGAAGGTTGGAGTTTGTTTGTTATGTGTTTGGGTTTGTCTGTTATTTGGAGATGTGTTTGTTTGGATTTGTCTCTTGTGTTGTTTGTTGTTTGGGTTTTTCGTTTGTTGTTCAGATTTGTTTGTTGTTTCGGGTTGTTTAGGTATGCGCATAATGTTAAAGATCAGACTGCAACCTTCCCGCGGTAAAGTGCGTAAGTAGATAATATCGAAACTAATGGAGTTTACGAAAATGCACTTTTTAAAGCATTATCCCATTTTGCTCGAAACAGATTGGTTTTAGACAAAACTTGTATAGAACACAAAAGATCAATCTTTTTATAGGGTACACCTTTGGGAGCAAACATTTTTCTCTAAGATCACCATTTGTCACAATAAAGTAGAAAAAACTTTTTCAAAATCAGTTTTTGTTAGTTTTGACCTTGCAAAACAAATTTTCGGGTATTTTCACTATCATATTCGTGTTCAGCGAGTAAAAATACACGAGTACACAACATTTCAAATTAATCGGAGGTATATCCTTTTCGGAACATTATCTATGTTTTTTATAAAGCATTGATTTTCACGATAGAACAGCGAGAACTCATTCGACATCCCAATATATATATTACATATGGAAGAGCCATCCTCGACATTACGCATCTCCGACGACGATATTGAAGTTTGCATCGTTGGAGCACAACGGAAGTTCAGCACCTAGCCTAATTTTTTTCATCATATTTACACGACGCAAATGACTGAAAGATTTTTCAGGATTTCTATGAGGGACTTCCTATGAGGGATAGCTCAAATTTGCGAGATAAGATTTTGGATGTTAAAAAAAATCATAAATAAAATAAAAACCAAGAATCTTCGTTGCCTGCCAACGATGCAAGCTTCAACATTGTCACTGACGTGTGTCTCGCGACGTTTCCCGAAGACGAAAAGGCCAACGAAAAAAAAAGCCACACAACGTTACTCTCTTTCTCTCGTCTCGTTGACCACACACACAACACGAGTAGGCACACGGCTTAACGAGGAAATTATGAGCCCGCGAGAACGATGAGTAATGTCATTCATCTTGTACGACTCACACGGGCGACGTTTTATCGCCTTCGATGCGTCGCGCCAAAGACAACTGCGCAAATGCATTATATATCGCTCGATGTGTTCGGCACGATCGAGCCAGCTCGAAGTCGACGAAAAAAAAAAAAATATATATATATATATATATATAATTATAAGTATATTTAAAAAGGTTTTTTATCAGCGAAACATCACCAAAATAAAAATTATCGCGCACTGTTATCGTCCTCATTAAAAACACATAAATTTATGTACTACAACGCCCCCCACCAGTCGCTGTAAAAACAATTTTCCGAATGTGAAAAGGGGCGGAGTCCATTTTAACACCGATCGTGTGTCGGGGGTGAGCAAAAAGGGGCTCGGGCGGCCTAGGGATATGTGCGGATGTACATACCGAGGCCTAGGGATATATATGCATACATGTAACGAAGTCTAGAGATATATGCATATATATATATATATATATATATATATATATATATATATATATATATATATATATATATATATATTGTTAGGTCTAGGGACATATAAAAATGCACGTTGCGAAGTATAGGGATATAGAAGAAAGACATTGCAAGAGCTAGGGATATTTGTGCATACACGTCGCGAGATCTAGGGATATGTCGCTAGGTACACATGCCGCGTAATCTAGGGATATATAGGTTTGCGTATCGCGAGATCTAGGAATATCTGTGCATACCTATCACCAAGTGTAGGGATATCCGTGCATACGTATCTCGAGGTCTAGGCATATGTGTACATGCATATTCGCGAGATCTAGGGATATGTGTGCATGCATATTGCTAGGTCTAGGGATATATGTACATACACATCGCGAGATCTAGGGATATGTGCATACATATCAGTAAGTCTAGGGATATGTACATACACATCACCAAGTCTAGGGATATGTACATACACATCACCAAGTCTAGGGATATCTGCACGTGCATAGTGCTATGTCTAGGGATATAGGCACATGCGTGTCGCGAGACCTAGGGATATCTGCACATGCACATTGCTAGGTCTAGGGATATAGGCACATGCGTGTCGCGAGACCTAGGGATATGCGCATACCTATCACTAGTCTAGGGATATGTGCATACACATCACTGAAGCCTAGGGATATGTGCATGAGTATTACTAAATTCTAGGGATATGTGCATACAAATCAACGAAGCCTAGGGATATGCGCATACCTATCACTAAAGTCTAGGGATATGTGCATACACATCACTGAAGCCTAGGGATATGTGCATGAGTATTACTAAATTCTAGGGATATGCGCATACACATCAACGAAGCCTAGGGATATGTGCATACACATCACTAAAGTCTGGGGATATGTGTACATGCATATTGCCACGTCTAGGGATATATGCCATACGTATCGCGAAGTCTAGGGATATATCTGCATACATATCGCGAGATGTAGGCATATCGTGCATACACATCGAGAGGCCTAGGGATATATATATATATGTATACACACACACACACCTACGTAACCAGATTTACGGATATTTGCATAGGTCCAAACAAGCTAAAAAAAATATACGAGAAGAAAAACAAAAAACGAGAAATGAACAAAAAAACACACCGTCAGTTGACTCTTGTCGGGCGCGATAGCGGTGATCTCGATGTGTCGGGGATCGGGTGGATTGGCTCGTTGCAAAAAAGCCGCGGGTACACGTGCGACCATTGACAATCGTCTCGTGAGACGTCTGCCCAATTCGGCACGTCGACGAACCCTCACTCGCGATCCGGTCGACTTGTAACTACCGAATTCCATTCTCAGCGACATTATCACACTCGCGCGAGTGCGCGCGACTTTTAAACTTTCACGATGCTTCTTTTCTTCGCGCCCCGTTCGAGAAGAATATCGTCGATTTTAGCGCTCAACGAAAGGGCACGTTTGCTCTTTCGCCGGTTAGTCGCGCAACGCGCCGCCTCGCGGATGACGAACGATACCGCGATTCTTATTGTTTCCGCGGCTGTTAGCGCTGCACGGAATCATCGCACGCACGCCCTCACCGTACAATACGCCCGACCTCGTTCCCTTTCCAGCCACTGTGCTCCAACAACGAAACTCGCCGCGTTCCGATGTTTACACGCGACACGTAACGATCATCACGCACCGTTGGTCCATCCGCGACGAGGGCCACAGCACTGAGCGCGCTCTTCGAACACGTTTGCACGATGCCGCTTATGTCGAACGCGATCGAAAAGACATGGCAGGATTGTTTTTTTCTTTTTTGTTTCGACCACTCTTTAACGACACAGACGCGACTTTCTGTGGCTCTAATGACGCGTTTTGTCGCACGAACACGATAAATTCGCAGAAATATCGCGAGTAACGATGATTATCGACAAATTCGATCTACTTTTGGTAAAATTGTCGTGGCTGTTTTGTTTTCGCGTTCGACGAACGTTTACGCCGCGAGTGTTGCACCTCACCGCTAGATGGCGCTCTCGGATTCAACGCGAATACGTTCGGACTGCACGAACCCAAACTCAAGGTCACGAATTTACACGCGTGCAACGGAAAAATAAAACGCGACTTTGGGTAGTTATATTGTTCGTCCACAAGAATTTAAAAAAATGTAAAAAGTCGCTCGTCACGCGTTGCTTAAACTCGCGATTATCCCACGGCTGCAATCGCGGAAATGAGAGTCGATGCGCACGCGCGCTAAACCTCGCGAGCACCGAAAAGAGGCGTCGCGCATTTTTTTGCACCGTAAAACTTACTCGGCTACTCGCCAGCGCTTCGTATCACGTAATACCTTTTTTTCTCTTACTCGTCGACAAAGTGAGCAATGGTTCAAGGGCGCGCTACCTGGCGAATAAAGAGCACCCGGATTTTTCATGCAGCATCCGAAAAAGTCTCCCAGGCAGGGAGCGCGTCGCGGAGCACGAGCGACGAGAGAGACAGCGCGGGAGAGCGGAGCACGTGCTGGGCACCTCGAGCGCGTTCTACGCAACGCACGGACCCGTTTTTTTGCTTGTATGGCCAGAAACAAACACCGTGCGCACTTGACGCAAACGCGAGGAAGATTGTTTAAAAAAAACGCGAATTGGCGGCGTGACACAACTTTTTATTTTCTATTCTATGCTTGCGCAAAACGACGAGCTTTTCTCTCTCTCTCGAGGGAAGAGTAGAAAAAGCGCGAGCCGAAATAGTTCGCGAAAATATTGAGACCGTTCGATGTGTATCGCGCGCGCGCACTGTTTGGCTCTTGCGCGCAGA
This sequence comes from Ophion ellenae, assembly GCA_963210295.1. Lineage (NCBI taxonomy): Eukaryota > Metazoa > Arthropoda > Insecta > Hymenoptera > Ichneumonidae > Ophion > Ophion ellenae. The sequence continues at coordinate 35,163,512 of OY723393.1, forward strand.
CTGAAATCGGCGAGACCGCTCCTCCGGGCTCGGCTCGACGTTGCTGGCGGCCTCTTACTACTACTACTACCACTACACTGCTCTCTGTCGCGAGAGCTCTCCGTACGATACGCCGGGCGCGAGAGACGCAGACGGAGCGATCGTGAGAATCGGACGACAGAGGAGGAAGCAAATGTGTGCACAGTCCTGCGCGTAGTGAGAGCTCGGCCGCGACAGGACGAACACGTTACGGGCAATGTTTTCATTTAACGTTGGGTTACGCAGCGTTGCGTCTAGTGATACCTTGAAATCGGAAAATCGGAAAGACTCTGTCGACAATATTCTATTTCGCAAATTACGTAACGCAATTTGGGGGGGGGGGGGGTCCGGCCAGGCGTTACGTCACGATTTTGGAACTGCCAGAAATAGCCGAATTTCTGCATGTACAAGTTTTGAATTTAAAACTCGCGCGAAATGTCAGTTAAGGGGGGAAGTCACTGTGCAAGGACTTGCACAGTAGCTTTTCTACGTGCTCCTACGAAAAAATCGATTTATTTCCGTCAAAGTGCGCTATTTTTTCAAAAATTGAAAGCAAATTTCTCGATAGTCTCATAGCTAATAATGTATAAATTATCATTTGTTTGGTTTTTGTTTCAGGTCTTATATTTTACGAGAAAACCGTTCTCCCATGAAGCTATTTGTAAAAAAAAATACGTTTTTCTAAATGGGCTGTATCTCCGCCATTTTGAGTTTGAGTTTGAGATCTTTTCTCGCTTTTGCGTTTTTTTTTTCCGAACCGTCATGAGGAAATTATGAATCGGCGGATATTTCGACGTTTGATGTCACGATCGGTCTGTCGTGAGGTTAGATACTCATCCGATGACTTTTACCTCGTTGACCAATATATTACTATATATGTAGGTGCCGCTGCACCCCAGCGCCATCACTTCGACACATTTTCGGGGACGCTTTTTTTCAGCGCCTTTGCAATCGATCGGCCATATTGAATGGTTGAACTGTTGTCATGGAGACCACAACACTAGCTAACTTCAAGCCGTCGCTTATAACAATCAGCGCCACGAAGTGGCGCTTTTGTGAACACTTGCGTTCCTCGATTTTGTGCTCTCTTCCCTAGTACACAGTTCGGGCGCCTTTATGTAGCCTCCATGGTCCAAACTGTCGGCATTTTGTAAAAAAAAACCAAAATAAAAAAACAGCGCCCCGTTACGATAGCTACATTTGTATAGATATCGCTAAGTTGTTGACTTTTTATTTGCAGATAACCTTTCAGCAAGATATCGATGGGACAAGAATTGAGCAAGTTTTTTTTGTTTTTCTCGTACTTTTTTGGTTTTTTTTTATGGCTAAAAAAAAGTTTTATGTAAAATGATGTTGTTTCGGCTATTTTTTACGGACTTTTATCTCAAAAACAAAACTTTTTTTGTATTTTTGGCCCGTAAGTCCGTTATTTTTCCATATTTTTATAGAAAATAAAGTTTTGCTATATTATTTCTTGCTTTTTCGGTTCTTTTTATTAGTCCATGCTTTTAACTGAAATAAGTTTGTTCGTTCTAACAGTTTTTGAAGATGGGTGAAAGAAGTGCATCTCAGGTTATGTACAACTTACGCGACCGTCGCCTTGAGGTGTTGCACGATGAAGAAAGTTGAAGTGAAGCCGATGGAGACGAAGTTCATGAAGAAAACAAAAAAAAACAATGTATTCTTGTGCATCGTGCGAAAAGCCGTTTGTGGTGAACATCGATCGCACTTTTGCGACAATTGTGCACTGTCAATTCTTTTTTTGTCACCAATTATTATTGATATTTCATCATTTTTGTATTTGCAACAATAAAAACTCATTTTGGACAAAATAATTACGTAGCCTTGAGCAGATGGCTCGACTTTGAAAATTTATATAGCTCAACTTGGAAAGTGAGAAGTTATGGTAAGGTATACCAGTGTGAACGCTGAAAATTTGGCTGATTTTCGGGATTTTTTTTAAAGAATAGTACTTAATTAAATGTTTCGGAAAATTAAGAATATATTGGGCTATACTTGACCTATATTACATAATTTTTTCATAGAAAAATATTGAGATCCTAGCGGCTTATGCGCTGCCTTCGGAGGCGCAAAAAAAAGTTTCTCCACTGCTGACATGATTCCGGCCGATTAAGTAGCTGAAACCGAAAAAGAAAAAAATTTCGGTAAACTGGAAGGTATTTCCTGTACAATGACCTAGGATTTTCGAAAAATATCAAAATCTAACAAAATAGTGTAGTTATGAAAAAAGTCTGTTTTCTTGCCTATAAAATGGTCGTTTTTTTCAATGCCAAATCGTCAATTTTCATCCAATCAAAAATATCCTACGTCATTGTAGAGTAAATATATTCAAGAGTACTCAGTTCAAAGTTAAAGTCAATCGGAGAATTGCTCTTCCAGTTACAATGTCAGCAAATTTGAAAAATCTCATTTCGAGAAAAACGCGTTTAAAGATTTAACTATCGATTTTTGCAAGATAAAATGATATTTACCATAAATTGGCAAAACTTATCTTTTGTAATAACCGTGTGTAGTTCGGTAGCAAAACTCATGAGATTCTGGAAAAAAAAATGTTTTGGGTGCATCTCTATCGAGTCCGTCCGCGGAGGACCTCCAAAAAGTGCGTTCTATTTGTACCGACCACTGGGCCGCCATTTTGTATTTATTGGGAAAATGAAAATTTGATTTGAGTACCTACGGATCCGTAAAACAAACCCTCTAAACCTCGTTTTGATTGCTTTATTACTATTCTTCCCTCAAAATCTTGTTTTCTGAACAACCAAACGTATATAAGGTCTTAACTAATTATGCAATGGTTCGTAGGTCTTTGTTGACTCGATTATGTCTGCATATAGGACTGCAGCATAATTTTAAGGCGCTCAGACAAAAACTTTTTGGTTTTCATTAAAACATTCCATAAAAAGTTTGAAACATACATTTCTCTTACGTACAACTTTATTAATTAAAAAATAAAACTAATAATGGCTATTACATCAGAATTATAATTTCATTTACTTTCAATCATTATAAACAACTATTTTATCGTAAAGTAATGTTAAATCTTTTTTCGATCGAGTGGTATTCACCTGTGTTCGAGACGTATCCAGTTATCGACATGGCCACGGACCAGTAATCGACAACGTTTACTTATATGTATATCTCTTTTTGCTGTCGCGAATATGTGTATGATGATTACTGGTCCGTGGATTCTTCAGACAATGCTAATTGCCGCCCCAATATTTCTTTTCCGACTTTCTATAAATTAATATTCGATTGATAAGATTTTTTTTACTAACCATGTCCCAGCTATCGACAGTCATGGCGATTAATCGGCAGAGTGTTTATATTGCTAAACCGGTAATCGTCATACATGAAAACTCGTTGAAATGAACATAAAACTATAATTTTTTATGCTGAATGCGAAACTACGATCATTGTTAATCACTTGAAAATAAACCTACTTCACGCAAGTCCAAGCATTCTCAAATCAGCAGAGACATGACTCGGTTCACTTTAAGCTCCTTATGAAGGATTCGGCCGAAATGACAGACAGACGTCGTAGCTGAATATATCTTATTTGATTATTCTTGAATACGTATACTTACGAGTGTGGCAATCAATGGCGTGGCCAGCTAATCGGTCGAGGGGGGCAAGATGGAGGAGGGAGGGTAGGGGAAATATGATTTTTAGACATTTTAGACCCTCATATACATTTTTTCGAATCTCTAGGGGGGAGCTAACCGTCTCCATTCTTTTTTATCATTTTCAAACAACAGACGTGTAATTTAAAAAAAAATCCGGTTTCATACTTCTACACCTGGTATATTACAGATCTGCACGAAGGACGGATTCTTATCTTAAAATACTTATTTAATGAGTAAACATGACGATCACTAGAACCCTGACGACCACTGGGCCGACTACCTTAGATACACTACGGTCCGAGGTCGGCAAAAAGTATTGACATCGTCATCGTTCGTTCCCCTCAGAACCATCAAGCTTATGGAGAGAACGTTTTTTCATCCGACTTTATTTTCTCGGTTCATTTAGAGTGTTTAATTACAATGAGTCACATATAAATAGTCGGCTAATTATTTCGCCAAACTTATTTTTCGCAAAAAATCGAAAACGGATAAGGTGCGGGGGTGGGTTTGTGTCGCAAAAAAATTATACGTTCAACAGTATCATCTTACACGTATATTTTCAGTTTAATGTACCTCTTTGCACCATTCCGCAGTTGTAGTTCAATCAAAAATCCATTATCCATTATATCAAAGGAAATAAAGCATATGTTGATGATACAGAATTACACAGAAAGACTTCTAGCGTTGCTTCACGCCATTAATGAAATCTAAGGATTTGTAGATGTTCGCGACAAGCATGTATCGATTATTCAAAATACACCGTGTCGAAGCTAATCCAACGATTTTCCTGCGGTAAATGATTGATCCACCGCTATCACCCTGCAATGAAAACTATATGAAGCAAGGTATACAAGTATACAGGGTAAACCATTTAACGTGACCACTCCAAATATCTCCGTTGCCTTTCGAAGGACGAATAAATAGCCAGGAGGTGATTCGATTGATTCCGAAGGGCTGATACAGTGGTGAAAAATTCATTTTTGTCAAGGTTATACTTTTTGCGTTCTCAAGATCATCAATGGTTTTTCAAATGGGAACATGTTTGTTTTTTTTAATTAAGACGTTGTAGCTGATATTCAGACGAATCCAACAACCTATGATATCATGACCTTGAAATGATTTTTCACCAAAATACCCGGTAAGAACGGGAAATCGTGATGGTATTTGCAATAAGAATATCCGAATAATGTAATTGAATATTTTGTGCAGAAAATGTATTGTAACAAATGTTCGAAGTGATGGCCATTAACCTCGACACGTTTTTTAAGACGACGGATGAATGATTCTCTTGACCTTCGAATAGTTTTTGGTGTAATAGCGGCGCAGGTTATCCAACGGATACAATAATGTCAATAGTCGGAGATGTTTTTGATGTTTGTAAATACTGGCATTGTAACGTAGTAAAACTGTAGTATAGTGAAGAATGTTTACCATCTACCAATATTAGAATCAGTAGACAATTGTATCCATTCAAAGTAACATGCAATAACCGTATCGAAAATGGTATTGTACAGTCAAGCAGAGAAAGTGGAAATGATTCTGATTTATGGTGAGACCGGCAGAAACTCTGTGCAAGCGCAGGAACTTTATGCACAACGCGCCGCTATCACACCAGAAACTATTCGAAGGTCAAGAGATTCATTCATCCAACGTCTTCAAAAATGTGCCGAGGTTAAGGCATCTGGCCACCATGTAATTTTTTTTTTTCATAAAAAAAACTTATTTTTAATAAACCCTGAACTGTTAAGAACAATCTAAGCCATAGTACGTATTGAAAAACGCAAAATTGACCAAGTTACAGTTATTTTTCTATCTATCGAAATATCGTAAACTATCGGTCCGATTGCTTTCAAATTTTTACACAATACTTTTACATACATTATATAAAATGTCACGTGGGATTTTTGCGATAACTTGATTAGTTTTTGTTTTATTATTGTTTTTGCTCGAAAAATTTCGGTGAAAAATACAATTTTTTTTCTTCGGCTCACCATAATTTTTTTAATGGTTGAAAAAAAAAACCGCTACCCTACATTGTAGCGACACTACTCACGAATGGGCGGATTTTTTTTCTGATGTGACATTACCGGGTAACAGCTGGGACAACGACCGCGCGTATCGTGCGGAGGGCCTCCGTGGCAATGTGCATAACGGCGCCATTTTTTAATATTTTGAACGGAAATTTATTGACTTTATTCTTAAAGCCCTTTCTGACGTTGTGTAAAAAAATAAAAATATTCCGGCCCATACTTTCGAGTTTATTTTTATTTTTTAAATATACCCATTCTTCGATCGGCCAAGGTGGCCAGACGCCTTAATGGCCGTCACTTTAAACATTTGTTACAATAAATCTTTTGCACAAAAAATTCAATCACATTATTCGGATATTCTTATTGTCAATACCATCACGATTTCCCGTTTTTTACACGTGTATTTTGGTGAAAAATCATTTCAAGGTCATGATATCACAGGTCGTTGGATTTGTCTGAATATCAGCTACAACATCTTAATAAAACAAACATGTTCCCATTTCAAAAACCATTGATGACCTTAACAAAAATCAATTTTTCACCACTGTATCAGCCTATCAAAATCAATCGAATTACCTCCTGACATTTTTTCGTCACGTTCAATGATCCACCCTGTATATAGATATATGTCTAACTTAGCATCCCTCGACAAATGAATACAGAGAACGAATTAAGTGATCCCTTTCTCGTGCCGATTGGAGTCTCGATAAGATTTATGTAGAGCGAAACCGAAGAAATTATATTGACATCATCAAGATGACGTACGCTACATGAAAAGGGAAAAATCGAACTAGTACTGTGCATACATTCGTCGGAAAGCATTCTGAGTTCTTCATTTTCGTGATCTAAATTTTTTGTTTTTATGTCAGAAGACACAAAATTTCGCACTTTGTTCAGTTACTTCATACCGACTTGAATATTGTTATTTGAAAATACTTGATATTAAGGCCTTATGCCACTCTAGAGGCCGAAAAAAAGCTTTTTGGGGATTTTTTTTTCAGAAAAACTACAAATTAAATCGAGATTACAAAAAAGGGTGTTTATCATACATATCAGTGACTGTATATAATACTTTTTTTTAAGCGATTAATTTAAAAATGGCGGCTGTGCAGCGTTTATCTCAAAACTGAATTTTTTAAGTTGGCCGGAAACATAACTCAGACAATTTTCAACCGATTCAATTGAAATGTTGAATAGAGCTTGAAAAATACATTGTCTATGGAAGTACGTAGGATTTTTTTTCATATTGCATAGTTTATTTGTTATCAACAATTATCTGGCGATTTTTTAGGCAAACTCTTGGAAAGTGAAAAATTTGCCTAAAAAAGTCGTCAGACAATTGTTAATAACAAATAAACTATGTAATATAAAAAAAAATCCTACGTACTTCCATAGACAATGTATTTTTCAAGATATATTCAACATTTCAAGTGAATCGGTTGAAAATTGTCTCAGTTATATTTCCGGCCTACCTAAAAAATGCAGTTTTGAGATAAATGCTGCACAGCCGCCATTTTGAAATTGATCGCTTCAAAAAATTATTGTATACAGTCACTGATATGTATGACAAACACCCTTTTTTATAATTTCGATTTATTTTGTAGTTTTTCCGAAAAAAAAATCTCCAAAAAGCCTATTTTTTCGGCCTCTAGATTGGCCTAACCCCTTAATTATCCAGAGATGCAACAATTGACTTCGTCTCATCTGCTTATGAATGATACTCGCCGTTAACCCCCTTCATTTTAGTTGGTTAAAATTCTTTCTTCCCACGTGTATAGTGCAGTCGGGCTGTATATTGGAATCGAAAAAAATTAGAAGAAGGCCAGTTTTTTGACCGGTTATTTTGTAGGTGCCACGGGTGCTAAATCCAAGTTTGCCTAAAAATCGGGGTGTAGGGTTTTTTTAGGGGATGAAAGGGGATGAGGCTGGATTAATGCCAAACTACAACCCCTACAAGGTCGGCGCCAGGAGACGAAATGTACAGAAAAATCCGGGCTTTATTTCTGTCCACAGCGCCGAAGTCGTGGAAGTTCATTTTGGGCATGAAAAAGTGGGGTGAATTTTGAAAAAATCAGTTTTCATTCGATAGCGGTTTAGGAAAAATTCATACAAATTTTGTTCAAATGCTTGATCAACGATCAAGCATTTGATCATCCTCCTCCAACAATATCTTCACCCCCAAAATAAATGTTGAAATATTAAAAAAAAATGTTAATTGAATAGCTCAAAAACAATCGATTTTCGGGGATGGTTTAAATGTACGAAATGTAGAGAATAATTTTCTCTATATTTTCGTTCCTATGGACCACCCTTGAATTTTGATTTCTCGAACCCCCTCAGGAGTTGAAAAATCAAAATGAAATTCTGGGAAAACTATTTACCGAAATTAAAGAGATACGAGTTTGGCGCTGTGAACAAAAATGTAGCTACAAATGTAGGGTTCAAGCAACAAATTCTTCCACGGCGGCGAATTCGTGCGGTCAACAGTTTTCCCAGAATTTCATTGTGAATTTTCAACCCCCGAGAGGGGTTGGAAAATCAAAATTCAAGGGTGGTCCATAGAAACGAAAATATAGAGAAAATTATTCTGTACATATCGTACATTTGAACCATACCCGAAAAATCGATTGTTTATGTGTTATTCAATAAACCATTTTTTATGTATTTTAACCATTTTTTGGAGGGTTGAGATATTGTCGGTGAGTGATGATTAAATACTTGATCAACGCGTATTTTCAAGGGCTACAACGTTTCCATTGGAACAAAAAGTGTACGAATTTTTTCTAAAGAGTTATGGAATTAAAACTGATTTTTCAAAATTTCACCCCACTTTTTCACCCCCAAAATGAGCTTCCACGACTTCGGTACTGTGGACAAAACTAAAGCCCGGATTTTTCTGCACATTTTGTCTCACGGCGCCGACCTCGTAGATGTTGTAGTTTGGCATTAATCTACCCCCATCCCCTTTCATTCCCTAAAAAAAGCCTACACACCGATTTTTAGGCAAACTTGGATTTAGCACCCGCGGCACCTACAAAATCACCTGTCAAAAAACTAGCCTTCTGCTAATTTTTCCGATTACGGGGGTTTTCACCGACAGCACGACTGTAGTAGTATTGCGGTGCCAAATTGTATTTATTATCTTTGATCCAATGTCCCGAAACGTCCATACATTTGAGCGCTTCGGTAAAAACATTTCGAGAAAACAAAGAAACAGAGAAAATTGATGCACGCGGTCAGTGCGAAACCAGGCAAGCTAAAATTGGTACCTACCACTCCTGTTGATTTACCATTGCCGGCTATTCCACAAAACTCATTAGACAAATTAATATAGTCACTGGGTTCAAGGGCTGGACAGAACTCAATAGAAGCTATTACCAGCTCCAATTCGTTAACATGAAAAATATCTTCTGAGTCTTCCTCGGTATTAATTGATATCAATGTGGCATTTATAGGAGGCTCTAGCTCCTCAGTGGGCAATGCTACGAAATTTCTCTTCATGCTCCACTCGACCCGTTCTGATAGCTGCGACGTAATAGAAGAAAATTAATGAGATTTTTAGGCTGTTAAGTTTGGATTTGTGCGACGACTCTGATTTAGAGAGTTGCAACGGGATTACCATCGAATCCACATAGTACATTGAAAATTAGGTGCTTCATTGTTTCGATATAGCATAACCGATCAATTCAAACTCTTAAATCGAAGTCGTATAGTGCGAGGAATACTTTTCATTCTCTTACGATTATAACACCTATGTTTTTTTGGGGCGATCGCCAATCAAATTCGGGGTGGATAGCGACATGATGAATCTGATGACGAGTACCTGTTGCATCTATGTTATCTATACCGCTCACCACCTCCATGGAGGGAAAGGTTGTGTAAAATCGATCGACAAGACAATGAGCTAAGGTAAGAACGCTTCTTCTGGTTATAAACGCACCGCCGCAAGTGTATCTACCGTCCACCGTTATTGATACGAAAAACGGTGCTCGATAAATCGGAAGCGATGATCCGCCAGTGGAACGTTTTAGATGGGTAGCTGTTGTTTCTATGACAAAACCGATCACAATTGTTGTTATGCCTCAATGGTTTATTGATTCGTCGGTGTTTTTGAGGAGGCAATCTTTTGATAAGTTTCAGAAAAAGGTAATATTGACAATTTGTTACGCCTCACTGAATAAACAATCGGTGGATTCCTCGCTAATTGTGCGACGTATGATCTATTTCTTTCGCGAATTTATTGGCGCGTGAGGTAATGGTTCCCATTCGTTTGTACCTACTTACCAATCGCGATAGTCGCTACATTTTTCTTTTTTCAAAGCAAAATCAATTTTCCACTTCGGAAAATGTGTGAGTGAGATCTTTATTACAAAGGGAGAAAACTTGGATAACCAATGTTTTGAGAATCGCTTGGCAAAAAGCAAATATCTTTACACCCATTAAGAAAAAAAACCCCGTTGCAATTGGAATTAATATCGTTGAGTTGCTGATTAAAAAATGACACGCAATCGGTAAACAACAAAGAAAATATTGGAATCTCTGCACGGTAAACATTTGAGAAAGGGATCAGCGCACAAACATGAGTTGCGCTGAAACGCAATCATCAACAATTTTTTTAACACTCATAATGTTTTTAATTACAAAAATGCTTACGGGCCATGAGAAAACAATATGTTTCTATGTACCAGTATTTGTTAACTATTAACAAATGGTAAAGTTGGATATGGCGAAATAAATATCTTCTTACAGTTAATGAATCATTGATTTGAGCCTCTGAATTGTCACAAATAAAGATTTGGCAATAGTTAAGAAATGGGTACTTTAATGGAACATACCCCTTCTTATAAGCCAATAGATATACAGTTGGTCTAACTCGATGCTTCGTATTAATGTACTACAAACACTTGTTTTCTATAACTGAGGTGTTTATTGAATGAGATCAGTGGAAAAGTAGTCCCAGATGTAAAGAATAGTTGAGTGAACGATATTTTATATTCGCACAAATCAAGATTCGTGTATAGTTACCAAATGAATATTTGGACAAAGTCATTAATTGATTGTCGGCAGATGAATGTGCAGTTGAAAGTAGCACTATAGTGTTAGTGGGCAAGTGTACAAGGAACAATTCTCGGATGGGGGTCAAACCTTCGAATGGCCAAATGTAGAACGACAAAGATTTCGAAATGACAGAATTATAAACTCAATGTAACGGAGGTTCAATTATTCGAAATTTTATCCTTCGACCGATGACGAAATCGAATAACTATTACACCAAAGGATTATTTATTCGAGTGCTCATCTATTCGAGAACATGTATTCAGATAGTGTGCAGTTTGAGTGATGCAAGTACAGATTCGAACAATCTACAACATTCATATCCCCGAAATAGAACGAAAGTGAGTATCTAATATTGGTAACACCATTTATAGCAAAAAGCCATATATCGAGAATACAAACTTCGAATGTGTAGATCATAGATACGCAAATGATCGATGGTCGAAAATAGCGAATACCTAAATAGCGAACATGGGATGACTGCTTTACTCGACTGACCACCAGCGCCATCTGCCAGCTGCATTCTGAAGCGCAAGTTACGTATTGCTTGATCATAAGTTTTCGCTTTTCGGACCATTTGCCTTTTCAGCCCATCGCTATTTTAACTAATCGACTTTTTGGTCCTTCGCTTTAATGAATTCGAAATTGTAAACCATTATAATATTTACAATTCGATTATTTGTCGTCTCGAATTGTTCGGTCTATTTATACCGGAAAGTCAATATTATATCTCTCATTATTTTGTTAAATCTTATATTTATTTTCGTTATAAATCAATTTCGAGATATTTGTATTCGCAATTTTTATTAACTATATTACAGACCATCATACGATTGATCTGTCTATATTGGAACGTTCGTCATTAATGAATTCGAAATTTCGGTCCTTCTGAATATTGATCGATCGAATTTCCGACACCTAACCTCAGTTTGTGATCGTGAAAACGTGAATTTATTCTCTGCGCCGATGGCATCAATCAACGATTTGCTTGTTTTGTGGGACCTGCCAAATCTTTAGGAAACTTTCAAAAGTATATATAGAGCATATTAAGTTATGTATTAGAGCAGGGATGGCCAGGACCTCCTCGTCGCGTTTGCGCACGAACGAGCTTGTGCGACAAAGGGCCATGGTAGCGCACAAAGTATACGGTCTTGTCAAATGTACGATACTTATCTCAAGTACAGATTTGTTCACTATTACCAAATCATTATTGCAGACGAGTCGTCGATTTTTTAACAATTGTTTGCTAACTATTAACAGGGCTATATTTGATTCAACTGAAGATTTTTTTTATTATTACCGAACATACATTTTGTAATAAGTGTCCACTGAGAAAAAAGAATCGTTGAATGTGCAAAATGCATTTTGTTGTCTCGAAATTTTGTTGTTTCAACAGTTGCTTAGACATGCTAAATAAGCAGATAGTTTAAATGTACATTTGGTTACTGCCCAACTATACTGTTTTGTTATGCCAATCAAAAATCGAGTTGAACGTATTTATAGATACAATTTTGTTAAACCAACTGAATTTTGGATGGATGAACGAATTTTTTCTTTCAGTGTACGACTTTTATCTCGAAGATCTACTCGGCCATCTTAAATACAGATTCATCAATAGTTAATAAATCCTTATTTGCGTTAAATTGAGAAGTTGTCGCGTCAAATGTGTGACTCTTGCCTCAAATGCCGCTGTGATAGTCGTTTTGAATGAAGATAAGTTAATTTTTGTGACATTTTCATTTGCATTGAACACAGGACATTCGCGGCAACTATACGCTAACGGCCCCGAGTCTGAATATGTTAATTGTGATCAAAGCTCTACTCCTGTGAACTGTATTATCATTTCGCAATTTCAACTTGTTTTTCGGTTACCATAAACATCTACTGAGTTGAGGGGTGAGATGCAGTCAGAATTTTCAAAAAATCGATTTTTTAAAACATTTTCTTGAAGTATGATGTTTCGAAAATATTCCCTGAAAATTTCAATCCAATGAATAGTTTCCGGGATATCCCACAATTAGTGAAGGGGCGTCCGGTCCCCATGGCAGGTAGCGGCTGACAAACGCGCAAACGATAATACCCGGGAAGGCAGAATGCTTCGAAGACAACAACAAATTGATATTTTGGAAGCTTCCACATCGGCAGAAGCCCACTATGTATGTATGTATGGGCCAGGAATTGATGATTCGATGTAAGTATTTTTTTATTTAGTAATTCTATTCACAAATCAAGTGTAAAATTGGCAAACTCTTTCAGAAATGTTCAAAAATTTATTACTCAAAAATTATGAACTTTAGAAAATTTTTATATAGAATACTTTCGTTTCGAAATTGCCCAAAATGTTGAAAAAAAAAAATTCATCCCGAAAAACTTTAATTTTTTGAAAAATTGTTTTAACAATTGGCTATAAATAATTGAAGGCTCGACTTTTCGGCAAAAAAATGTGATGTTCGAATTCGGCGCATCAAAATACATTAAAAAAAGTTTAGCTTCATCGATCGAGCTCAAAATTTTACGAACATATAATACCGTATCCACGTCGAAAAACTTGAAACGCGTTTTTCTCGAAACTATGCTTTTCAAGTCGGTGACCACTATAATTCGAAAACCACTCGATGGATTTTGATGAAATTTAGTGTGCTCATTGATAGCATTAAAAACTAGTCCGTAATGAAAGTATTTCCATTTATATTGAAAATCTCTATTTTTTTAAACAATAAACGAGCGATTTTTTCTTCAAAAATCGAAAGTTATTTGTCGGAAGCCGCCATTTTGTTAATTTTTAAAGAAAAAAAAAGCTTCGATTGAGGACTAGATTTATTATTAACCTGATGATTTTTTTTCATTTATTGATTTCAGATGATCCAGTAAAACTTTATGATGGCCACCGCAAATCACTACATGCCGAAGGAGGTCCGACAAAGATGGCGATATTTTTATAAATAACCAATATTTTTCTTTGAAAATTTGTACAAGTCAAGTTGAAATATAACATAAAAAGTCTGTGTAACCATGTTTGTAAAACAAACTTAATTACTATAAAAAAAAATTATTGAACATGCTCTTACCTCTGACTGCATCTCACCCCTTACGAGAAATAAAAGTGATCGAATAAATCATTCTTTTCAAAGAAATACTATGGCTATTAAATTTTGTCATGAGAACACAAATATTTCTTAACAACTAACAAATTTTGTAACAGTTAATGAATATTTGAATAAAAGTGCCAACTAAATGTATTTCTTTACTATAAATAAACTGTTTTCTCAGTGTGTGTGATCCTTAGTGCCAAAATACTCAATATAATCTATGCAAGCGTAGCTTCTCGTTTATGGTTACGGTATGTTACATAAATTAAGTGTAAGAAGCAATTATTCCATAATTGACTATTTTATTATCGGTTTGTCTGTTACTAGGGCATTGCAGCCTTTTCCGTTGGTTATCCCAATTGTTATCTATGCATAAAGTCATAATACTTGACCAAAAATATTCTCACTATCAACTCGCAAGACTCATTTTAACACGTTGACCGCGCACCGCCGAACGGGTGTTTCTCCCCCACCGAGATAGCTAACGTGTAAAATGCACTCACCTCCAATTGCGAGGCAAACGATTAAGAGGATGATCTTCATGATGGACAGCCTTCAAAAAGATACAGTTCGCCCGCGAATGTATACCTAAAAGCATCTCGGTTGAGAAATTTAATTATGAAATTCACATGCCGATAGAAATGAAAATATAATAATAAAAAAGATTATGCTGAAGTCTGCATCGTTGGAATGCAAAGAAAATTAATTTTTTTTAATCATCGATTTTTTTGGGCTGTGCAAATCACTTGAACAATTTTACGTATTCTTATGAGAGATTTACGACCATCATTTTCAAAAACAGAAGGCTTCGAATAAGCATGAAAATAAAGAATCGAAAAATGAAAAAAAAAGTCGTTGCATTCCAACGATGCAAACGTTCAACGTCATAAAAAAAATACTATTAGTATGTCCGGTACTTTTGAACTATTTTTTCGGACCGATGGTTTTATGACACTCCACGTACAAAGTTAATGTGACAAAAGAGAAATTTTACTAAGTTATAAATAGTTGACTCCATTAGGTTTCAATGTTGGTCACATTGAGAGAAAACTGATGTAAAGATAACTATAACTTTTTGGCAAGGCAATACAAACGTGGCTGACGCAGCCATATTGAGATTGTCCTGCCCCTAAACTATTATTAATGCTGTACTTTGAAATATGCTTACATACTAATTATGGTATTTCGATGGAAACTCTTTTAATTTTGCTCCAAAAGATGATGTCGATAAATATATAGTTTGTATTTCAATTTGACAAGAACCTCACCTGACAAATGTTTATATAGTTGTATCTGTGTACTTCACCCTGGCACAATCGCGCTTTGGATGAATCCCGCTTGTAGTTTACTGATGCTGAATCTGCGAGGCACAAGAAGAAATTGACGGCTCGGTGTAAAACTTTGCAAAACTATGTGTTGCCGATGCTGGTTTTGCGATACGCAAAAAGAAACAAATGGCTCGATGTAAAACCTTGGATAAGATTTCAGGAGGCAAATATGTACATGAGTATTGCATATGAATTTCCAGCTGATTGTGAATTGTTGTGTACTTCCTCATCGCTTTTCTGTGCTCTAACAATGACCACCGAATTTGTGGAAAGTCACGTACCCCGGACGCTCGTTCGAAAGGAGTTGACTCGAAGGCTAATGCTAATCTTTCCTACTTCTATGCACACTTTATCGAAGTAAAAATAATGCTGTCGCTTCGTAATGAAAAATTAAGCGAATTCTTAAAAAAAAAATGTATATATATATATATATATTAGGGTGGCCCTTATTTTGGCTTCGTTAAAAAAATTCAACGTCTAGCAAAAAAAACTAATCAAGATATGAAAACAAAAATCTGTGTAAAATTTGGACGCGCTGGGATAAGGAGAACACGTGCCACCGAGCAGGTTAATTTTCAAAGATACATGCATTTTTTTAATGGCCGCACTGAAATATTTATTAGTCTCATAATATTAATTAAAAAATCTGGAATTGGGTACATTCATTATACATATTAAGAGTTACAAAATATATTATTTACTGATTTTTTTTCCATCAATCACGTACCTCGAATTCGTACCTTTACATGAAATATTACATAAGTAATAGCAGTCCATGTATGAAATGATTGAAGTAGAGTACATTTGTTTACGTTCGGAATTTTTTCTTGATATTCGGCGACAACTTGAAGAACAAATTGTATTTGATCTTTATCATAAGTCAATCGATTTTTATGATCGGTGATAAGTTTGATCCCTCGCTCCGCTATATCATTACAGACTCTTATTTTTTATCAATTGCGCGCCCATTTGATAACTCTCATTCGAGTCGCAAACAGATACATCGGTGTCGAGAAAAGTACAATCAATTTTAAATCGTTCAAAAAACCCCATAGATTCGGGACTAATAAAGAAATCAATGTCTTTATCGAGCAGAAAAGTAAAGTCTGACTGGAAAACCCGATACCGTTTGGAACCGCATCGTAAAATCGAAATAAATTTGCAGAAACGTAAAGATTTCACGTGTTATATTTTTTTTTCTATGTCCAACAATGGCAAACCAACTCGGTCGGTAATGCTCGGTCGGTAAAAATGAGCGGACGAAGCCCCACGACCAAATTTCGAACTATTTGTCTGCACTATATTTTGTATTATCGCCACTACAGTTGGAAAATCTTCTCGCAGGCTCAAGAAAAAAAATATCATTTTGAAGCATTCAATACACGATTATTATATTATTATTTGCATAAAAAATCCGCTCCGATAATTAATTCACTGCTTCGATTTCCCGCCACAATGTGACCAAACTGCCACGTCCGTTTTCAAATTTTCTATTAATTTTCCAATCTACTCCCGACTGTACATAATTGCTGGAAAAAATCAGTGAATAATATATTTTGTACCTCTTAATATGTACAATCAATATACCCAATGCCAGATTTTTTAATTAATATTATGAGACTAATGAATATTTTAGTGCGGCCATGAAAAAAATGCATGTATTTTTGAAAATTAAACTGCTCGGTGGCACGTGTTGTCCTTATCCCAGCGTGTCCAAATTTTACACAGATTTTTTTTTTTCATATCTTGATTATTTTTTTTGCTAGACGTTAAAATTTGTTTACCGAAGCCAAAATAACGGTCACCCTAATATATATATATATATATATATATATATATATATATATATATATATATATATATATATATATATATATATATATATATTGTTTTATTGTTATATGTTGATATTGTTTTATCTGGCAAACGTAGGTAGTTTTATTTATAGCTTAAACAAGAACAAAAAATCACGTTGCATTGGTCAAATGTCATTGGATTTTTCATTCCCGGGTAGTTTTTCCGTAACGTCGATTCAAGGTCCAAAAAACACCAGTAAAAGGCTATCTTACTCTATAAATCGTACGCGGCGTGTTCGTCAGTGGCGTCGAAACTCTTAATGAACATAATTGTTTTTTTTTTAATTTATTAACACATTGGTATGCCCGTTACGAAAATCGGCAGAATGAAAAAGTCATTATTACAAAAGATATTACCCGATTAATCATAATCGTATTTTCTAGTTACAATATAGCTAATATCTATTACCATATTATAGTGGAAGTATTCATTATTTCCGGTATACCCCTTTAGGGTGTTTACACATAGAAAATCCCCCCTACGTACACGTTTCCCCTTACAAAATGTTCGTATTCCTAACTCATATCCCGAGTCGAAATTTTCGAGTCGCGTTCAACCCACAAAATGAAGGCGAGCAGAAATCGGCGTGAGCGGATTATTGGGTATCTAAAGGAGGGTACAATGTTTGAAAGTACCATGCGTTAGAGCCTCCGATGAACCTCCGGCATGGCAGAAAGTAGACTTTTTGACTCAAAGGAGGTCAGTGAGGCTCACAATTGAACCTACGGAACCTCAGGTCGGCCTACTTCGAGCGCTCCCGCAGAACCTACTGCCCCCCTTTCGGCCTACTGTACACTGCTAAACAAAAAAATTAATTTATATAGAATCTATTTAAATAAAATAGGTTTTTTCCTTGTCTCACAGCCTACTACGATCGTATTTCTTTCGAAGATATTTATATATATTAATAAAGATGAGATTCAAATTAATCTTTATTTGCTACAATGTACACTGTAAAGCTACGTGTACTATATGCATAAAATATTTCATAAATCGAAAATAAAATGAACTCCTTAATTAAGAGCTTTACCACAAGGATTTTTATCGTAGTTCGTCATTCCCTGGCCTATAGACATGATTTTTTTCGAAGAAAATATTTGCCCTATATGCGACTTGAACCTAGCCTACCTACTCCTAGCTACGCTCCGCTGCCCCTATGCTACCGAGTGCTTATAACATTTTGGTCGCTGATATGGCATAAGAGGCCAAATGAATACCTCTAACTATTTGTTGTATCACATAAGCTATATCAATTAGTTAATATGATTGTGATAATTAGAGAGTTTCATCGAATAACATGCTATAGATTTTTCAAACACACACACACACACACACACACACACACACACACACATATTTATATATATATATATATAAATCCTCTCTCTCCACCTTCTCTACCCCCCGCCCCTTTGATATGAGTGTTGCAATAAAGATGGACCGTTAGTTCAATCAAATAAAAGAATGGTTAACTCTACGAAAATTCTATTTAAGGTAAATTTTTAAAAAATAACTAGATCCATTCAGTGAACTTAACTAAATTGTTTTTTTGAACAGATGAAAATGTTGAACTGATGAAACCGAATCACAGATTTATTAGGATCAAATAAAATATGTAGTTATTGGACGATATTAAATAGATTGATTTTCTATAAATAAACATTTTTGAAATCAATAATTTTAATAAATGGAATGCAATAGGAAAAATTTTGTTCTATGAAAAATCTAGTTAATTCAAATAAAAAAGAATAAAAAAAGACGCGGTTAGTTAATATCATATTTAGCGGCAAAAAATAAAAATATGCTTCATACATACACGTGGAAATATTTTTTTAATTTTCGACGTGCTAAAAATGAAAACAAAGAAAAATAAAACATTTCATTTAAAATCGACGGTAATCGGCCGTCGCCATTTATCAACTCATTATTGACTTAACAAAAAAAAACAAAACGAACAAAAACAAAAAGAAAAAATAAAGAAAAAAATCGAATGATGTTGAATTATAAACCGACAATTTCAATCCTTTGGAACATGAAATAGACTATAATTAACACCCTAACGTTCCATATAGATATCAACATTATATGTAATTTAGATCTACACTGCCAGCCAAAAGTTTTCGGACACGCCACATGATCGCAAAACTTTTGAGCGCTGGATAATTGCCAAATAATGTTAGAGTAATATAATTCATTTCATTTATTATTTCACGAAGATACTATAAAGATCTATATAATTAAGTAATTATACAGAGCTTTATAGTATCTTCGTAAAATAATAATTATTCTACCATAAGTTTGCAATGATCCAAAGTGATATTAAGTTTTGCAGTTATCTGAAGTGTCCGAATACTTTTGACTGGTAGTGTATATTTGAATATATTAATGCAACTACATATTTCGAATATAATATATATATATATATATAGTATTATATAATATATACCGTCGCTTAAAAGTTTGGATACACCAGTCGATATTTCTTGCTGCACTAAAAGTTACACAGCTTCGTAAAAAAAAAGATAACCAAATTTACCGAACGGCGTTTTGACGGGAATAAATTCAGCTTTATATTGCTTTTCTGAAATATTTTTTAATAATTTTCTTTTCGACCCGGTATGCACTTTTATCTGTGACTGATTTTCGGCTTTTTTTCGACCGTCAAGAATTGAGCGCATGACTTATGAAAAAAAAGTTTGTTACGTTTATCCATGATAAACTTGAACGGGGTAGCAGGAACTCCATTTGCGTTTTTTATAAAGTTTTGTACGATTTTTTTCGCAATGTTATTTCATTTTTTGCTAAAAAAGACTCATTCTAGATAATGCAATGTAACTCAAGAACTAGAGGGCTTAAGAAGAAATGTCAAGGACGAAAAACGTCGCGTAAGCTTATACTGGATAGACTGGCATTTTTTAAGAATTTTCCTGTGAGATTTTTTCTCACAGGAAAAAATCTCGCCCATTAATGCGATAGAATTGGAGTAAGACTGTATATACAAGCATTCTTTTACGAATTGCCTATAAAATAATAATAAATCGATATTGAGCAAATTTGATTGTTTTCGCATATTAATATTGCACTAATAATTTGATAAGGGGACGATGTATTTTTATTAATTTCGTCTTATTTTCGTCATCGAACGGGTTACTGATCAGGCCACAATGGAATGATGATGGGCGAGATATCGAATTTGGGCCGAAAGCAGGTTAGGTGGGGTCGAGGCAAGAGTTTGAGGTTGAAAGCAGGTTAAGGAGGCCTGTGCTGTGCCCGTTTCACTAAAACTGGGGGTCGAGAGAAGGTTTGGGAGGTCTAGCCGAGGCTACCCTGGACCAAGAGGAGGTCTCTTCATGGCACTGAACTCGACAAATGAGGTTTCGTCGGTTCAACGGAGGCTGGCGGCTTATGTATTACAAAAGAAATGGGTCCTGCGAGGGTTCAGAGGAGGCTAAAAATTTCGACTCGGGATGTCCTATTGTCGTTTTACCTTTCGTTTCGTCTCGCATCCGCCACCCCGTTTACTGTTTTCCCAATTACTTTCTCGAAGTGTTTTATGTACCTACATAGTTCAGTTACCGGCTTCTTTCTTAGCACCGTCTGTATCTTTCTATCGATTTGCTCTCCTTCTTTATCCCCTATCCATTTTCCCAGATCGTCTAGTATTTCTTTTTTTTTTTTCCTTGGCTGTCTCGCACGTCCATATGTGCACGAAGTTTTCCACTTCCTTTTTACAAACCCTGCATGTGCGTTCACTGCATATCCCTTATTTCCTCCCTACCCACATTGCCACATCTCAGTCTCGTCCAAACTACTTTTGTTTCGCCCATTATATTGACATCCTCCCAGTACTTTTCTGTCCCTATGTAGTCCAGGAAATGAGCAGTTTTTGCATGACCCGCCTCTAGGTGGTACGGGACCTGGATATTCTTGTAGGGTTGATATAGCCCAGATGAAAAAGTACTATTTTTCAACATTTGATTTGTACGTGATTATTATTCCCACGCGTTCAAAGTTGGCGAAACGAGGTTTTTTAGCGATAGCGACGAAAATGTCAATTTGACAGACAAAAAGTAAACGAACTATTTGTAGGTATTAGAAAGACGAACAATTTGGCGCGTTGGACATTAAAATTGATTAATTAGTTCTCTTGCAAAGTAATAAAAACCAGCTAAAATGGACATTCCTTCAATAACTAATTATTAATGCAATAATGCATGTACAGCTTTGAAAATCTCGGAAAATATGTCTCTTAGTGTACTAAAGAAGTGTGCAAAACCGGGGCTCGATCGGATAATAACTTTGCGAGAAAAGTTATTTGTTATAAAAAAATCGAATTTTTTTGCAAGGAATTTCCGAGCTGGAAAATTATTGTGGAACAATTTAATTAGCGGCATTTTAATCGATAAGGGTCCTACTGTCGTGTACACTTTGGGACGAAAGGATTTTTTATAATTATGTGGGTGGAAAATGGCTCCAAAAAGAGGATACGTTTTTCGGTCATTGACAAATGGAATTCCGCCGCCAATTTTTATGTGACAGAGTCGAGATTAGCATCATTCGAAAGCTGTTCTTGTCACACGAATTTACAACAATAAAAAAATTGCCAAAAGTCAATCGGGGGCGGAGATAGATTTTTTTTCAACATTTATTGCACCGGCTGTTCTCAACATGAAGGGCTAAAAATTAGACACAGTATAGAGGAAGACTCATACTAACTGCCATAAATTTCCAAACAAATCAGTCATGAATGTGCTGCTTATTTTTGCGGTTAATTCAGGGACAAATTGCGGCTCCGCGTATGGCGGTGGAGTGGGGGAAGCCATTTCCGCCTGCAGACGTCCGCGCTCAAAATGAATTCGCGCGTTCAAATTCCACGAATTTGGAATATCTCTTCAACAAATTAACATATCGGGTTGTTTTTTTTTTTTAATTCCGACTAATTTTTTCGGCTGATCATGAATTTGCTATAAAAAAGCAAAAAAGTATATCTTCAGCTCATTTGTTCGCGTAATTTTTTTTTCACCGTTGGTTAATTAATTTTTTTATTCCATCCCGTGCGGAAAACTGATAGGGCATCCCTAATAAAAATAAGGGCCTTTCAGGGCTTTCCTAGTGCTTTCCCTAGTAGGGCTTTCCACAATGGGCCCAGACTTGGCCATTATCGGGATAAACTTGTAGGGATTTCCACAATAGGCCCCGACTTGGCCATTATGGGGATAAACCTGTAGGGATTTCCACAAAAGGACCCGACTTGGCCATTATGGGGATAAACCTGTAGGGATGTCCACAATAGGCCCAGACTTGGCCAGTATAGGGATAAATAAGTAGGGATCTCCACAATAGGCCCAGATCTGACTATTATAGCGATAAACCAGTTTAAATAGCTCAGGCTACATGGTTGATGGTATTTCAATTATTCAAATCGATTATATACATCAATCGAATAATATTATCGAACGCAAATTGGGGAAAAGCGTAAGGGCATTAGCAAATAAAAAATCAACGATGAACACAAATATGCAGACAAACATCAGAGAGTATTTATTTATCAAATTAAAGAAACCTTTTACATAGATACAAACAATTACTCATGGTTTCACTCATACATGGAGTAATGCTAGCGCATAAGTGTGAACAGTCCTAACCGGTTTTCTCGACATTTTTATAGCAACTAATTTCCGCTCAATACTCATCATAGGGAAAATTATTTCTTCTGAAGACTTCGCTGATATTTCCCATTCATAAACTTTATCTGACTGTGTAGGATAAAATTGGTCTTTGTTTTCCAGATCTTTCCCTCAATGGAAATAGATTCTAGTGATTCAGTAGACCGATATATTTTTTTTATTTCTACTACACATCCATTCCTTAGAATGGATTATTTTTTGTATTAATTTTGTCATAGCAGTTTTTCATAAAGGCTCACATGCAAATACGCAATCACATTTCTACGCACGCACACATACATACACATGTACTCACGCCCACACCTATGCACATGAACAATTACATAAAAATAAATACAGATATACCCTGACGCATTTAACATACACGTATATCCACTGATACGAATATTTTATGGCGCTGAAATGGTTATGATGAGGCGCCGTTGAGGCATTTTCAGGGCGCTAAAATGGTTTTGATGAGGCCTCATTGAGGCAACTTATAAGGCCCCGGTCGTTGCGCCTTTAATGGCCCTTGTTGACAAAGTGTGACCGGCCGCTAACGGCCCTCATGTGGCTTCCAGATTAGGGCCCGAATAAAGTTAGGGGAATATTATTGGGGCCCGATCACAGCCCCAACTCAATTTCCGCACGGGATCTGAATTGGATTGAATTGAACTGAACTGAACTGAAAAAACAAAGTCTTATCACTGATAGCAGTCAACTGCAAGATCAAAGTTGCAGGTGATACAGTAGCAATTGATCCGCTTTCAATATTCCAAAGAATTACGTTGAATATAAAAGAAATAGAAGAAATGCGACAATATCTCAAGTACGAACTCGCACCTTTTCCACTTTCTCTTTTCGACGAAGGAGGGATGCGCAAAACAGAAAAGTCGGTATTCTATGTGAATTTTCAGCCCATCGAAGAAATCCCCGAAACTGAGGAAATCATACATGTCTTCGATGGCGGATTTCTTATTCATAGAGTTCATTGGCATATACTCCACTCATTCCTCACACCGCACTTTTCCTTTTTCTATTGTTTTTATCTCACTCGAACTTTCGGAACACTCGGAACTTTCGGTTTCTCTCGCTTATCTCAAGTTCCACCGGGCACACGTATATCTGCTACCGCGGCCCCACGAGCTCTATCGATTATCATATATTATTTTAATGATTATAATATGATGATATTAATTATAATATGATCATACTGACATTTATTATTACAAAAAACAATATATGAATTCTATATCATCATTATTATTATTGCTGTTGCTAGGGTCTGTAATTATAATAATAATTGCCATAACAGCAACAAGAACAATAGCCGTATCAACGATAATAACAAACAATAACACTATAGTACAATCATTATGCGATGTTATCAATATAGACGTATCATTGTTATTGTTTTTGCTGTTATTGTTGGATTACCAAACTGCGGTATATACAAACGATAATAGTAATAACAATAACAACAGCAGCGATACTAGTATTATTATTAATAATAATAATACTTACAAGAACAGATCACGAAGTGCGTTACAGATGACTCACAATTTGCAAGTAAATCGCGTATCGTATATCATGGTAAATGGTCAGAGGTACTAGATTTCCAGGCGCTTATGAGAATGTATGTACAGGGTGTTCTGTTAGGAATGGACAATCTTGCAACTGTCTATAGGTCAGATCACGTCCTACTATAGGCTGGAATTTCAGTTTAGTAAAAGTCCCATGGTTTTTGAGATTTTGGGCTTTATGTTGTTATTTGAAAAAAATCATCTGCGTTTGGTTTTTTGCATGCCATTTCTACGAATGATATGAATCGACAATAACTGAGCAACTTTTTTAATTAATTGGCACGATATGCGTAGTACTTTTTTTTTACACCGCAGGCTATGAAAGTCGAAGAGTTCGAATCGGTTTGTATGAAAATTCGCCATAAGATCTTTTTTCATAAAGTTTCCTTAATTTTTAAGGTTAAAAAAAGACTTTTCTAGATAAAACAAATAACCAAGAGTACTTTTTTTTAAACAGTTTTATATCCCAAATGAACCCACGGCTTTCGAGATAAACATGATCTACTTTTGGTTTTTCGTATGGCATTTCTCAAAACGATTACTTTTCTGACCCGGTGTTTTAAAAAATACTCTTGGTTATTTGTTTTATCTAGAAAAGTCTTCTTCCTAACATTTAATATCAAGGCCTTGGGCCACAGTAATGGGTATAAAATAATGTGCGAATTTAACCATTCTTTTCGTATGAAAAAGTGATTCACTCATAAAATTAATTACACATCTAGTTAGTATGAATATCAAGCTGTTAGAAAATATATATATTTTTTTTTCGATGTACAAAATGGCCGACTACTAATATTTACTTTTGTTATCTTTTTTTATCCACAATTTTTTACCTAGAACAAAAGAAAAACAGAAAATTCTCGTCAATTTACATTAGAACACCCAGAGAATTACGTACGGAATTTAAAAAATATTGATTTATTCAAAAGTTGTAGGTATTTGAACTTAAGAACTGAATCATCAGTGAAAAATTTCGTTATAACTGCTCATAAACTGCTCATAAAATGAAGAGTTTTTGATTAATCAGAAATTCCGTACGTACTTCTCTGCGAAATGCAATTAGGAACATAACTTTTAAATTTGAAGTAAATCGAGTGAAAATTGTTGAAGTTATTTGTCACGCCAATTGGAAAAAAGCTGTTTCGAGAAGTTTCGAGTAGTCGGCCATTTTGTACATCGAAAAATCTAGCTTGATATTCATACTAAATAGATGTGTAATTAATTTTACGAGTGAAACACTTTTTCATACGAAAAAAAATTGTTAAATTCGCACATGATTTTATACCCCTTACTGTGGCCTAAGGCCTTAAGGAAACTTTATGAAAATGGATCTTATGCAGAATTTTCATACAAACCAATTCGAACTTTGATAGCCTGCGGTGTAAAAAAAAATGTACTACGCATATCGTGCCAATCACTTTGAAAAATTGCTTAGTTATTGTCGATTCATAGAATTTGTAAAAATAGCATACGAAAAAAAGCAGATGATTTAAAAAAAAAAATAACATCGGGCTCAAAATCTCGAAAACCGTGGGACTTTTACTAAACTGAAATTCCAGCATATAGTATGACATGATCTGACCTATCGACAGTTGCAGGGTTGTCCATTCCTAACGGCACACCCTGTGTATATATATATATATATATATATATATATATATATATATATATATATATATATATATATCTGCACATGCAAGCATATGACGCTCGAGTAGCCGAGAAGTTTCGCTGAACGTGTGCTCTCGAATGCTGTGTGTCAGAGCGCCTCAAATGAGCTACGTATGAAGGCGGACTTCATATCGGTTCATTAGGAGCCTTATGCGCAGCAGTGAGAGAGAGAGAGAGACATGGAGAGAAGGAGAGTCGATAATTGAGCTGTGGCTGCAACTTGTGTATATTTCTTTGCCATTTGCCATAGAGCACGAACGAGAACAGTTTAACGAAACGAAAAGCTACTCCATTAACATGAGTGCATCTACGTACATATACATTCAGACTGGATTGAGACATCAAGCCTCATTTGTCCATTGCACGATGAGTCTGTGCATCTTCGATGAGCTCGAATGCCAATTACTCTTGTTGTAATTGTTTCTACGTCTTCTCTTATTATGTTTCCCCCTCGTCTTGTGCTTTTTTAATGACTACATTATTTTATCAACAGCCATTATACTTTGCCAATTATTATTGCGAATTGGAAATATTTTTGTTTTTACAATCCAACCGTAATCGTTGGCACTTTATTCTGCAGGGACATGCGCATGCAGTGTGTCAGTATTTATCATTTACAATAATAATGATAATATTAATGTAATAATAAATATAAATAAACAAAAATATTGTTAATAATCATAATAGAATATTAAATCAAATATAATTATCACTATAATGAATGAAAAATAATTATTTTATATGTATTTATAAATGAAAGAATCGTATTAAAAATTATCCAAAAACAATACAAAAATAATAAAATAATTTAACAAAAATGAAAACTAAGAAAATAAAAATAATAAAAATGATCATATACATAGAAACATTTTTTTAAAATACTAATAATATTGGTGAAATTATAATATCATGGATAAAAAATAATAAAATATAATCATTTATATAAATATAATAATAATGACAATAATTCTACAATTCATAATATCGAAATAATAATAATAACGATTGTTAAAAAATACAAATACAAAATACATGTGCAATACAATGGAGGAAAATACAAATTTTCGTCCTTTATCCCCCCCCCCTGCCGCGCTTACCGCGCATATCCATCGTGCGAACCAACTGAATTTCGACGCCTTCCAAAACGTCGACAATTTCAGACACCTCCATAAGCCGCTGTCAAAAAATTTTCATTTTCCGGCATTAATCACGCAAAAATCATGACGTTCACGGATAAATCAGGAAGCTCATCGTTTCAGGACAAGCTCAGCAAGCGCAATGAAATTAATCGACAGTCGCTGATTCGCGAATTGTCGAAACTCAGGGAAACCGAGAGGCGAGACGCGCGAATCATCGATATCGCTAAACAGCGCTTTCGATCGCGTTGTAAAAAGCTCGGGCTCGGTCCTGTCGTTTCCTCCAACTGCAACGTAAGCTCGATTAAATTATTAATGTACAACTGACTGTGCTTTTGGTCACGAATGTTTTAATCACATCGTTTGCTAGCCTCTGCTTAACCTAGAAAAGCAATTTTCGTGCAAAATCCTCTTTCAGGATTTTTGTTCAATCGATTGAGGGCGGGATATACATTCGCAATGATAAAAAAATCGATTTTTGATTTTTTTTCATTCAATCGATAGAAATATATTTGTAGAATATTTTCCGAAAGTTTAAGGACGAAATTCGAAAAATAGTATTCGAAGTAAACTTCAAACGCGTTTTTCTCAAAACTGCCTTTTCGAAATTGGCGTGCAGGATTACTCAAAAACTCTTAAACCAATTGATTTGAAATTTGGTGGAAATATTGACAATATTATCACCTTCTACTTGACGAGAATTGTTTTTGAAAAAATAGAAAAAAAATACTGTTTAAGTAAACCTACCTTCTACTAGAGGAGAATAGTTTTTGAAAAAATAGAAAAAAAAAAGCTTTTTGAAGTCAAATTTTACAGAAATTCAGCGTGAAATGTTGATTTTTTTTGTAAATGCGTGCTACTCTCTTAAGGGGGGATTGTCTTTTTTTCGCAAAATTTACCGCTTTTTTGGAATTTTTTTGTGAAGAAAGTATACAACGGAAAACTTGTGAAACTTGGCATATAGTTTTATTGATCTGTTTACTACATACAAAAAATTTTTTAAACAATTTCATCAAAAAATCCGCCTCTCACCCCCCTCGACGCGCGATGGTCCTTTTTTGATGGTGTGCACGATTACAGCCTTCACGTTCATCCTGCAACAAAAAGCCAAAAAGCATTTTACTTTAGACACATATAGCTATCGTTCGATGTAGGGGAAAAAAAATTGACGATTTGGTGACGTTTTGAACTTCAAGTATCGATTTTTCGAAAAAAATTGATCGATTTTTTGTTATAAATAAAAAACTATTGAACGTATTGCTTTTTTGCTTCATCAAACGATAAAAGGATGTCAGCTGAGCATTCTGTCCAAATTTGAAGGCAATCGGTTGAATAGTTTTTGAGAAATCGTGCACACCATCAAAAAAGGACCATCGCGCGTCGAGGGGGGTGGGAGGCGGATTTTTTGATGAAATTGTTTAAAAATTTTTGTGTATGTAGTAAACAGATCAATAAAACTATATGCCAAGTTTCACAAGTTTTCCGTTGTATACTTTCTTCACAAAAAAATTCCCAAAAAGCGGTAAATTTTGCGAAAAAAAAGACAATCCCCCCTTAAATTTGCATTTTTTCATTTAAATTACCGTCAAATGGAAACTCTACATGTTCTGACTGAAATTTTTTTATATTTTCTTTGACATTTTTTTTTCCCGTAACACTCTGCCACAGTTCTGCCATTTTGATGATAAATAAATTGAAAAAAGTTGTTTTGTATACTCAAATATAATATACCTACAGTTTGATAAATGTAAAATCATTATTTCTTAGTTTAAAAAATTCCTCAAAATTGCTTGATTTTTTCTTTTTTAAATGTATATGCCTAAATGATTGATACAAAGTGGGCCGAGACCATCACTTTCATCAATGCTTCGGTTCGTCAGGATACGATTGCAACGCGAATTTTATTTTCTCCAGTATTTATCCACTGGCGTTATTAAACAATTTTTCTAAAGATGTAACTCGTAGAACTTCTATAAGGATACTGAAAAGAATTTGGCTGAGTCTCACATTTCAAGTCGGGAAATTCGGAAAAATAAACAAATAATGTTCATTGGATTCCAACGATGCAAAATTCAACTTCAGTAATTACCCGATAAACTATCGGTTTGAAATTTGCATCGTTGGAGTTCAACGAAAATTCTTTTCAATTTCTCATTTTCATTATCATCCAAAATCATACTTTGCAGATTTAGGTTACAGATCGCTAAATATGAATTCTGAAAAATGTTTGTATGATTTTCGAAGCTCAAATTTGCCAATGGAAAGTAGGGACATAAAAAAATTGAAAAACTCGTTGCATTCCTACGATGCAAGCTTCAACGTCATAATAAACTACTACGGTTTGTTGTGCTGGACTATCTTCCATTACTAGGTGCGCAGCAGCATTTTCTCTGGGTCAACGCCACTTCACCCTTATTCCATGCAACAGGTTTTGTCGATTTTGTCAAATTCTCTCTCTCTCCCTCTCTCTCTCTCTCTCTCACACACACACACTCTCTTTCTCTTACTTGCTCGCTCGCTCTCTCTGGAACAAGAGATTTCCTTTCGTGCAGGACACGATGCCTTTACGACTAAGAACCACGAAAGAAATTCGCGATGTTATCCGCGAGATACGAACCGTCTCGGCCGGGCGAAACGTTCCGTATTTTTCACCTATATACATACATGGAAAAAGATTATTTTGAAGACATTCAACTTCAGGGACCATCTTGGACCCAAAATCAAAGATTCGTTGAAAAAAATGTAAGGACCGTCCCCAAAACAGCCATATGTGCTGATAGCCCACATTACGTAGATTTAAGGGGGCATACCAGTGTGACACGTCAAAAAATCGATTTTTTTTTGCCTTTTTCGACAGTTTATACTTTCAGGAATATCCGGTAACAATTTCAAGAACGTATCTCTAATACCCCCCGAATGGCAGCCATCTAAAGAGTAACCGCTCGTAAGAATATGCCATGGAGTTTTAAGTCTTTAAACGCGTTTTTCTCGAAATGAGATTTTTCAAATTTGCTGACATTGTAACTCAGAGAGCAATTATCCGATTGACTTGAAATTTGAAATGAGTACTCTTGAATACATTTACTCTACAATGACGTAGGATATTTTTGATTGGATGAAAATTGGAGATTTGGCATTAAAAAAACGACCATTTTATAGGCAAGAAAACAGACTTTTTTCATAACTACGCCATTTTGTTAGATTTTGTTATTTTTCGAAAATCCTACGTCATTGGAGAGGAAATACTTTCCAGTTTACCGACATTTTTTCCTTTTTCGTAGATCAAATATAGCCAAATATATTCTAAATTTTCCGAAAAATGTAATTGAGTACTTTTCTTCCAAAAAATTCCCGAAAATCACCTAAATCTTCAGCGTTTACCCTGGTATATCCCCTCAACGCGTTCCGAACATACTTTCTCCATATATATGTGTGTGTGTGTGTGTGTGTGTGTGTGTGTTTGTGTGTGTGTTTGTGTGTGTGTTTGTGTGTGTGTGTGTGTGTGTGTGTGTGTGTGTGTGTGTGTGTGTGTGTGTGTGTGTGGGTGTGTGTGTGTGTGTGTGTGTGTGTGTGTGTGTGTGTGTGTGTGTGTGTGTGTGTGTGTGTGTGTGTGTGTGTGTGTGTGTGTGTGTGTGTGTGTGTGTGTGTGTGTGTGTGTGTGTGTGTGTGTGTGTGTGTGTGTGTGTGTGTGTGTGTGTGTGTGTGTGTGTGTGTGTGTGTGTGTGTGTGTGTGTGTGTGTGTGTGTGTGTGTGTGTGTGTGTGTGTGTGTGTGTGTGTGTGTGTGTGTGTGTGTGTGTGTGTGTGTGTGTGTAAGTGAACAGACGAACGATTACGCTGTATAGGAAGAAGGGGCCAGGTGAGAGTACGACGACCGAGAGAGAAATGGAAAGTGCATATGATCTTCGTGACGGTGACTCCCGGCGCATGATCTCTCGTTATATACGCTTTATACGCGAGGTGCTCGAAAAGAACGCCCGGAATTATCGCGGAAGTGTATGTCTGTACCGTACACATACACATGTTACGTTACGTTACAATCGACCCTCGTGATCGACACATTCGATTATTCAGGGAAATAAAAAAGATCGGGAGAGAGAAAGAAGTTAGACGGATAGAGTGAGAGAAGGAGATAGAGAGAGGCAGAATCTAGTGGAGATACTTCATTATAG
Source organism: Ophion ellenae (assembly GCA_963210295.1). Lineage (NCBI taxonomy): Eukaryota > Metazoa > Arthropoda > Insecta > Hymenoptera > Ichneumonidae > Ophion > Ophion ellenae. Next base: position 35,194,759 of record OY723393.1, read on the forward strand.
TGAAAAGGTCGATCCGATTGCTTCGAGATCGTCGTTTCGGGACAGACAATTACGCAATATTGGTATTATCACGAAAATCGTTTTTAGTGTGTATATAGTCGTGAACCTAAGTACACAAGAAGAATACCTCGGCTCTTCCTAAATAAGTAAAAAATATAGGAGGAAAAAGTCAGCACACACACACACATATATAGAAGTTAAATTATAATTTAAAAAAAGATGAAAATATTATAAAAGTATATATATAAGTTACTACATATATAGTAAATACAGGATGGCCGGAACATTGACGTCCAAAAATAAAATTTCGGTCCCTTGTATCGTGGGGTATCCGAATCACCCCCACGTATGTTCCGCGACTTTTTATAGTTTTCGAGTTATGATTTTTTTCTGAATTTTTGAGTATTTTCGACCTGACCAATTGAAAAAAAATCTTTAAAAAAAGTGGAAGACTTTGTTGAGATTGTTTTTTGCAACTGAATCTTCATAAGTAGTACTTTTATGGATAAAATAATCAGCTTCGTAACTGTGATGAAAGTTATGAAAATGTTGGTCTAAAGTGAACAATTTACGTTCGGTAAATTATGACTCAAATTTTCAACTTTAAATAAAAAATCTAAACAGGTGATCTCATGGTTCCTAATTGGAAAACAACAAAAAAATGTATTAAATTATTTTACTTTCTTCACTTCTATCGTAATAAATAATATTTTATCGGTTAAGATCGTGAATCTTTAATGAGGATAAGAAAAACCATTTCAGCGATTTTCGTGACCTAAATCGGCAAAAAAATGTGAGCAATCAAGGAAAAATTCAAGATTATCGATTTCTGTAGTGGTAAACCTCACTCCTGTTGTAAAAAAAAAACCTATTTTTTTTCAAATTTCTCCCTCCATGCCTTGCTCTTCTGCGGCTGCAAAAAATCGCAAAGTCCACTCACGTCGTTTTGTTAATTCTGTAAAAAGTCAGATACCTTTTAGACCCGTCTTGTTTACCTTTCGCCAAAGCTCTTTTCACCAAAGCTCTTTTCACCTTGTACTCTCGATATTTACTATCTTTTTTGGTGAAATTTCGACTTTACGGGTGATGATAATACAGGTTGGAAGTCAGAAGAGTCCTTTTTCCGTCTTGCAAGTAAAAAAAAAATGTTTAAATATGATTTCAGATGAAATTCAATTCAGGTGAGATGTATATTCAGACCTAAAAGTACTCTCCTTGTGAATCTAAGTAAATCTTGGTCAATTTTTGTCGCACGACATTTTCTCGAAAAGAGCTGTTTCGCTGGCAATGACACACCTATCTGCTCATAAAGGGAACCCTAATAGGAAGTTATACTATTATATAGAAAGTGTTGTGGGCACCGTCTAAGCACTATCTGGCGAATAGCAAGGATCTTTTGATCCGTCCTGTGCACGGAGACTTCAATATACGAAAATAATCCACACATGAAAAAAATTCTCGTCAGAGATCTGCGAGGCATTTCCACAAAAACGAAATTATTGCTAATAACAGAAATAATACAATAAACACGAAACAAAAAAATCTAAATGATATTTTAACAACAAAAAAAAATTAAAATTCCAGTGGCTTTCGAGCAGTGGACATTTTTCAACGACATATCAAAATAAAATGCAACTGAATTCGCAGGTGACCGATGTCCGAATGTACGAGACTCACAATCCTGGTTTTTGCTATCACTGCAACGGCGCGATAAAGGAGACCGGTTCAGGCTCGTTCGATCGGCCGATTGTCAATGAAGACGACTCGTACGAATACGTGAGAGCGATGCTCTTCACCGACGGCCAAGTAGACCCGGAGAAACTTCTCTGTCTTCATCTCGTGACGGCTCACACGTCCAGCGAGGTCGATCCTCGAGATCCGGAAACGACCAACTTTCCATCGCGCTTAGGTAGAGGGTTCGATGAATTTGTGTTTGAAGAATGAACTAACGAACTACCGGAAGCAGCGGACTTATTTTCCTTGTCTTTCGAGCCTCCAAGGGGAGCAGCCGATCGAACGGTGCCTGGAACGACATTCTGCCCTGTTACGTCATCGAGATTGAGAACGAAGCTGCTCGGAGGAAGTGGCAACGAGAAATGGGTCGAGGTAGCCGCGAAAGGATCGCGGGAGAGGAAAAACTACGCGATTTCGAACTGAGCTACGAGATTCGCGGGAGCGACGGTGCTGCCAGGCCTACGGAAACTCGCGGGTCGGTAGCCAAGATGGCGGCTCGGGGACACCGCGAAATGGCGATTTCAGGTTATGAGTTCGCACCGAGAGGGACGGTTTGTTTGAATCTTTGCTGAACTTTAGTTTTGTACTTTGAGAAATTGGGTATCTACTTTGAGTGATGTTTTCAATTGATTGGAACTGACGAATCGTATATTTGACGCAAGTTCAATTCTACTCGTGTTAAATGTACCTTTTTACTTATGCAATTTCAATCGGTTGGAAAAAGACACTGGTTCTAATATAAAAATGGCCGGTTGACTTTAACGGGTTACTTTTTGAGATATCGAGGTCACCGACCTTGAAAAAGTCATTTTGAAAAAAACGCGTTCAAAGTTTGCCGGTTCGCGGAACCTACCTATAAACGCCCATAAATCCTTAATTTTGAACAGATCGGCATGAAAGTTTCGAAGTATATTTTTAAAATGTCATATCTCGAGAATCTGTCCAAAATAAAAAAACGATATTTTCAAAAAATGTTATCAGATATGAGCTCTTAATCAGAGCAGAGATTAAAAGCTTACACCTAGTTCCATTTTGAATGCCGCAAAATATCCAGGAAGCTTATGGGGCCCAAAAAACAGGCCTTCATTATTTTTTTTAATGAACGTATTGGGGTGAAAAGGTCGAGATTTTACATTCAATGAAGGGGTTACGTGGGTTTCGAACCCGAAAAAGCATATTTTCTCTATTTAAAAAAAATATAATGAACGAATTATTTAATTCGAAATGTTAAACACATAAAAGAGCAACATTTCAACAATATTTTTTAAAAATTTCATGCAAAAATTTGGGAAATTCATTCGGTGGGACCTGGTTTCCGGAGACCCCTGAAAAAAGTGTCCTCGTCGTGGTCAGGATAACTCATGATAGCTTCATCTGAAATTGAAAAACCAATTTTTTTCTGTTAGTAGATAAGTATAGCTCGTGATTGAACAAAGGATTTTAAACAAAATTGAAATTTGAATTTATTGCAGTGTTGTATGCAGAATAGTTCAATTTTTGTTACAATTTACACTACGTATAGCCTTGTAAAATTAGTTGTAATCGAAAAAGAACCTTCGTTCAATCACTAGTCAATGCTCGTTTGAAGAAGTATGCAAAATTTTAATAAGATCGGTGCATCAGTTTTTCAGAAATCGTGTCCACCGACTTAAGAAAAAGTGTTTTGAGAAAAATGCGTTTACCTGTGTCGCTCCCGGCCAGTCTTTCCCAACGGGGGGAATTCCCAAAGGGTTTCTTTCCCAGACTTTTACTCCGATTGACTTAAAAAATGGGAGAATATTCTAAACATATTGTGCTATTAGATAATACATTTTTTTAAATGGTATTTTTGACTTTTTCAATCCTACGTAACCCCTTAATACATAGTCTAGCCAAGATGAATATTTTTTTTAATTGACACATCGACAAACAATCGCGTTATTATTATTTAAACAGAGAGCCTTCGTTGCTGCATGGCCCATCGGTGTAGGTCGTCGAAAAATTTAAAAAAATTACTTTTATTATAATAATAAAACTTTCGTACGATCGGATACTGTCGTGGAATTGAAAAAATTACGAAAACGACAAGTTGCATAAAAAAGTTGAGTTTTCGACCATAAAACAACTTAAGGCCACTCTAGAGGCCGAAAAAAATTGGCTTTTTGGGGATTGTTTTTTTCAGAAAAACTACAAAATAGATCGAAATTACAAAAAGGGTGTTTATCATACATATTAGTGACTGCATACAATAATTTTTTTGAAGCGATTAGTCTCAAAATGGCGGCTGTGCAGCGTTTATCACAAAACTGCATTTTTTAAGTTGGCCGGAAACATAACTCAGACAATTTTCAACCGATTCACTTGAAATGTTGAATATATCTTGAAAAATACATTGTCTATGGAAGTACGTAGGATTTTTTTTGTTATATTGCATAGTTCATTTGTTATTAACAATTATCTGACTATTTTTTAGGCAAATTTTTTACTATCCAAAAATTTGCCTAAAAAATCGATCGACCAACTCGAAAAACGCAGTTATGTGATAAACGCTGCACAGCCGACATTTCGAAATCAATCGTTTCAAAAAAATTATTGTTTACACTCACTGATATGTATGATAAATATCCTGTTTTGTGATCTCGATTTATTTTGTACTTTTTCTGAAAAAAAAATCCCCAAAGAGCCGATTTTTTCGGCCTCCAGAGTGGCCTCACCCCTTGAATAATTTATTAACAAATAGATAACCATATTAAATCCGGTCACACCATAGAAATTGTTATAAACTATGCTCCGTCCGAGATTGAAGTGTATCTGACCGACCATATTTTTCTCAGTGTCTCCTCGACATTGAAAATCCCTCGAAAGTCGATTTCCCTCGCCTGGACGAGGACGATTGCTCCGCGAACTGCTGTACCGACCGAGCGATCGACGGCGCCTGCGCAACCGACAGAAAGACTTCCACAACGTCTTCGATCTGCGGAAAAATCGACCGTAGCCTAACGATGCTGAAGAAAAAATCCGATCGCAACATCCCCGAGGACGAGGAGAAACGGCGCCCGATCGCGCCGCGAGGCAAATCAACCCAGGACAATTTGATTACGATAAAATCGAGTTTCCGCTCGCTCGAGAATTCGGGGCCGAAGAGCACGGAATCCAAACGAAATTGGCCTCAAAATCGGCAATTTCCGGGATCGCTCTGGTCCACGAGTTCCCGAGACTTTGCCGCGACCGAGGCACCTCGTCGATGTGCGATGATCAAATTTCGCCAGACCGTTTACCTTAATTTGCCGATCAGGAGCTTTGCCCTGGACGATCGGGACTTTCGCGTCGTCGATATTCTCGTGAACGATCAAATACGTGAGCTCGTTCGATCGATTCTTCGAGTCCTCGAGCGCCTCAATACCGACAAGATTAAATGGATCCTCGAGACTTCCGGGGACCGGAAAAAAATCCGCGACCTCTTCGCACGTGACGATATACAAATGTTCGTCGAATCTTTGCTCGAGCAACCGATCGTCACGTCGCCGCGGAGTTTCGTCGTGACGCGAGTCATCGCCGTCGATCGAATCGACGCCCGACTCGGCAACCTCGTCGGCGATGAACTGGTCGCTCTTGGTCTGGAACTTCCGGCGTCTCCGGCACTCGAATTACTGCTCGCGGAAATGCGCAACGATATTTCCGGCAATTCCGGAAGGAACGATCTTGACAACAGACCGCTCAAGGTACTCCCGGGAGGAAATGTTAGGACGTTGAATAAGTTCTCGCTGTTTTTCAACAGATGGCGTTACCAGAACTGCGTGCGGGTAGGTTAAGATGGCAACGTATTTATTGAAAAGTACCAAGGGGTGCCGCAAAATTACCTGACATTTTAATTTATTGATAAAACGTATTATTTATTTGAAAAATACGAATATTTTTATTTTAGTATAAGGTACAAACATGGAGGTTATGTGTGGAACACAATATCCGTTAATGACCGCCTCGTCCCTGTTTGCAAGAGTTCACTCTTTTGACGAAATTGTCAATGACATTTTGGCATAATCCTCCCTTTAAGGTAATCCAGGCCAGGCTTCAATCCATAGGATTTTCATTGCTTTTTTTTGAGCTTGACTAAATACATTAATAATCGTCTCCGTAAAATTTCAGGGTCGGTTATCGACCTAATTACTGAACATTCATTCAACAGTTCACACATGGAAAATTATAGTTATTACAAATTATTTTTTTTTGCACATGTTAAAAACACAATTTGTACAAGTCTCAAGTATGATCAGTGGTATGACTAGTGTGAAACGATAGGATTACCGTAAAGAAACAAATAAAACGTCACCGTGAAAATCTCATCTACCCAATTGAGTTGTTTAAAAAAAAGGTTTGATTTTTAAATTTAGAATTGATCTTTTGTGATAAAAAAAACAGAATGTCAAAAGGGTTTCTCTTTGAAATAATTCTGAAGATAATTATTAATTGTTTTATATCACGATAATTCAAACTGTAGATGTTGGCGCCAAAACGCCACGCGACCAGCCCCCTGACACTGGTAGATCAATGCTGTTCGCAAAATGTCCTTGCCGCACTGTGGCGCTAGTAGTCGTGTGACAGGCATGCATATATATGTATGTTGCACCGGTGTTTCGAATATCTTACATAAATAGAAGTCTAGTGATATATTTGGAATGATTTTCCGTTCTAATGATGTTCCATTTGAAGACAATAAATTACGTCGCCATAACGATAACAGGCGAAAGCCACGAAAGTATCGAATTGTTCAGCTGATCGGAGTTTTTAGAGCCGAAGGCTGTCACACAACAGCCAACGCTGGGCAGTGGCCATTTCACGAACTAAAAAGCCGGGACAAAACGCGTTTCCGTTTATCGTATAGGAATAGTAGGCCAGTGTCAGGGGGCTGAACGCGACCGAATAGCCTATGCATACGGCTTACACGTTAGTGTACACAAGTGTACAATTTGGTGTCATTTTACATCGGAAAACATCTTGAGCATTTTCAAAAACTCGAAAACTAGTTTAATTTTCGTGCAGCGATGTGTGAAAGTGGATTTGTGAAAGCATATTCAAGTAATTTGCCGACCGTGGATTTTTAGGTTAGGAGAGGCTTGATAAACTGTGTCACTCATTGTCGCTACGTATCATAAGCATATTGAAAAAGACGTATTTAGAAAAAAATAGATTTCAGTACAGTTTATGTTATATCACGTTTACACTTTCATCGAAGTGGTATTCACAGCAAAAATAAGTGGATGATGATTTCAGGTTAACACGTCGTGCTGCATCGAACCACCGACTTCGACGTTTCACGTCTTGTGGTACATTCAGAAATACCTTATTAGGGGCACTTTTTGTCGTATTTAGGCGAAGAGGAATGAAACAAGCCTAAAACGATTTTGTCGTTGCTATCGTTCACAAAAAACTCGTATTACACGAGTAGTTCGGATACTGGCGTTCGAACGGTGACGTCACAGAGCGCTCGGGTAACTTCGGATGCTTTTGGCGTGTTTCAGCCGAGCCGAACAGAACAACAATTTCAAAATGCTATATCGTTGATAATTGTTGAAAAAATAAAAGAAAAATACTTTGCTTCAGAAACTGCACGTGATCTTTACAATGAAAAAAAAAATCATTTAATGACTCAATTTTCTCAATATTTCTACAGCCGCAAAAAGCCCCACCGGATGTCAGCCATTCGGATCCGGACCGCGTGATTCTCGGGCGCATGACGAACTCCCAGAGAATTCTGGTTGGACGAACGTGCGCGGCGCTGAAAAATCGCAGAATCAACAACGAGGGTACGGCGCTCTGGGAAAATCATCGAAACTCGATTTTTAAATATTGAAATTTAATATTGAACATTCAAACGATTAAATACAAAAAATTTTATGTAAAAATGCTGTTAATTTTGAATATTTAAAATCGAATCAAATTGCAATTAATTCGCGCCTAATTTGACAGGCTTGATAAGGGAGAAAACACCACTCACTGCGCTCATCACACCGGTACTTTCACGCGAAAGTATAAAATCGCTCACACGCGGAACGATTTATTCGAAATTTTCTGGAGCCACGAAAGAACCCAAGGAAAAGGACGACCGGATCGGCACTCGCTCGAAAACATTAACGGGATCGATGCTCGCCAAGGTATTGTCGTGACATTTGCAATTGGTGGAAAATTTCCCGCCGGATAGAGATTTGAAATTGTGCAAAAGTAAAAAAAAAATCATTTCGACCTTTTTGGCCACTTTTTCAATATCGTCAAAATCAGGAAATGCCAAAAGGTCGTGGTGGCCCTACTTTAAAATTCTGCCGAAAGCTGAAAAATGATCGCTGCTTAACGAGACAAGCGGCATTTTTTTAGGAAAATTGAGTGTGAAGAGAATGCGCGCTGAGCGGAGTCTCAAATCGAAAAGGAAAATAAACGAGCGGCGATTTAGTGAAGACATTTATTTTTGGCTAAGTTGCAAACATTTGGATTTTTACTATTTTTTTTACTAGTCCATATCGATGTATTTTCACCTCCTGAATACGAATTCGCCGTAGAATTTTTACGGACCGGAAGTGTGACGTGTTTCCTTAAGGTATTCCTTTCACGAACGCGAATATTTAACAATTAACTGATTTTCGTCTATAATGAAGTGAAAATAAAGGGTGTCTCAAAATGACCTGACATTTTTATTTATTAATAAAACGTGTTATTTATTTGAAAAGTACGAATATTTTTATTTTAATATAAGGTACAAACATGGAGGTTATGTTCGGAACCCGATAAATGGCCGCCTCGTCCCTGTTTGGAAACGTTCACTCATTTGCCGAAATTTTCAATAAAATGTTGGCATAATTGCGGACTAATTTCATTAAGGGGCTATACTAGTGTGATACTTTCACAAAATCGATTTTTTTTTGCCTTTTTCGACAGTTTATACTTTCAAGAATATGAGATGAGATTTTTATACTTTCAAGATTTATACTTTCAAGGATATGAAATGAGATTTTTCAAATTTGCTGACGTTGTAACTCAAAGAGCAATTATCCGATTGACTTCAAATTTGAACTGAGTACTCTTGAATATATTTACTCTACAATGACGTAGGATATTTTTGATTGGATAAAAATTGACGATTTGGCATCACAAAAAACGACCATTTTATAGGCAAGAAAACAGACTTTTTTTCATAACTACGCCATTTTGTTAGATTTTGATATTTTTCGAAAATCCTACGTCATTGTACAGGAAAAACCTTTCAGTTCAACGACATTTTTTCTTTTTTCGGTTTCAGCTACTCAATCGGCCGGAATCATGTCAGCAGTGGAGGAACTTTTTTTTTTCGGCGCCTCCGAAGGCAGCGCACAAGTCGCTTGGATCTCAATATTTTTCTATGAACAAATTATGTAATATAGGTCAAATATAGCCAAATATATTCTCAATTTTCCGAAACATTTAATTGAGTACTTTTCTTCAAAAAAATTCCCGAAAATCACCCAAATTTTCAGCATTCACACTAGTATAGCCCTTAAGGAGTCTTCTCACTTTAGACGCTGAAAAAGGCTATTTTCATGCTTTTTTATAGGTTTATATTAAAGCTATTGATTTAAAAGAAAATTCTCATTTATTTAAGTCACTATTTTATAGACAAAAATGCCAGTTAAAAATGTCCTAAAAAATTGTAAGTCTGCGCTGTTGATGAAATCTCGGAGATGGAACATCCGAAACAAAAAAATCAAACGGTTTTAAATTAAGTATGTTAATGGCTATAGCGCATATCATACGATTTCTGATATATGCAAAAATAACAAAATAGCGTACATTTTTCGAAAACACAAAAAAAACGCGTTTTTCGCCGTTTTTGGCAAAAAAGATAGTAAATATCAAAATTTAAAAAAATCCTTGATATGCGCCATAGCTATAGTTGTAAAGAAAATGTGGTTAAAATTTCATACGGATCGGTTCAGTAGTTTCGACGATTTTAGCAACAAGCCGTCGAAAAACGTTGTTTCGAGAAAAACGCGTTTAAAGCTTGTTTGGGTTACATAAATACATTAAACTTTTTTTTTTATGTATTTCGAAAGTGTATTTATTAAGTGTAACAACTTTTATATCAATATCTATAATATAAAGCTATCGAAAAATTAATGAAAATAGCCTTTTTAGCGTCTAAAGTGAGAAGACCCCTTAATGGTGCGTCCCATTGCTTCCTCGAGCTCTGGAATGGTCTGTGGATCATTGGCATACACTTTTCCTTTCAGAAAACCCCAATGAAAGCAGTCCAATGTCGTCAAATCGCACGATCTTGGTGGCCAATTGACATAGCCGCGGCGCGAGATAACACGACCATGTTACTTCATCTGCAATAACTATGCAGTAACAATGCAGCAAATAACCATTTCTATGCGTTGCTCGATCGTGCAATTCTCCATGACTAAAGCTCAATACTTCCTTATGCCAGGTGTCAAAGATTAGTACTCTATGTTCGCCACAAAAAAAATGGCGCGCAGTTTAAAATGTGGGGTCATTTTGAAACACCCTCCCAGCATACTGGTACAATTTCAGGTTATGTTAGCAAATTTTGAACGAAAAATGACGACTCTAAAAATCGTCTCATTTATACGGCACTTTATGATCTTATTATACTTTACGATTCTGTAAACTTTACAGTTCTCCACTTTATTCTAAGGCACGGTAATTTATCGATGATTCAGAAGGGCCCTTCTTATGCCCCCACAAAATACGGTCCTCCGCGAAAGGAAGGTGATATAATAAATACCTTAATTTATTATATCAGCCCTCAGTAAACTACATAGCATACGATCTACTTAGCCGACGTATCCGTTCAAAGTCGATATAGAAGTGTACACGCGTCAATTGACGTTTCAGGTCCGTCGCGAGGTCGCCGAGCAGGAAACGAAACGGCGTTTCGACTCTTTTTTCGCGAATTAAACATGCCCGCGCACCGACAGACGAACAAAACGAGAAATCTACGCAGTGTCGCGTTTTCATGACGAATTTTTGACAAACGCACGAGAACTCGATGACTTACCGACCGATGGTACCGGCTCGAAATACGATACCCAAAATTGATGCCATCGAGCAAGGGCGCTCCCAGCAACAATGTTGTTTTATTTTTTCTTCGTCACGCGCCGCATAACCCTCGCAACACAACGTCCTGAAGATTTTCCGTCTGCTGCGACGTCACAGAACCGCAACTTCGACGGCAACAAACGTCATCCAGCATGGATAAGATTTTGACGAAATCGCTGAGGTCCTGCCGGATTTTGAGCTGCAAAACGCTGATCGGTTGCCAATGTCCGCAGTAAGCTCTTCATCCATCCTTGTGATGATTCGCATTAGCTTCGTCGAGTCCTCAGGCTTACGTCGCCACCGGAAACCTGCGAAACGTCATTTTGGTTCCGTCTGTCAGCTTCCCCCCCCCCCCTAGTCTTGTCACCCTGTTAATTACTTAATGTGGGCCGTTGGTGTTTTTTATTTTTTTTTCATTTTTGTTGTATAATCCTAAGTAGTAATTTTCAAAAAGCTGTTCAGAAGTCATTGATAGAGATGGTGTTGAAGTTTGCACCGTTGGAACGCAACAAAAGTTCTTTCTCACATTTGATTTTCTGTATTTTCTTATTGTAGATTTTGTAAATAGATTTATATCGTAGACCGATAAATAAATATCTTAAAATATGAATGACGGATTTTTGTAGGCAAAATCTGCGAAAACAAATAAAAGGAATTCAGAAATATTCATTTTTGTTGCATTCCAATGATGCAAACTTTAATGTCGTTTGAAATAGGTGACGGATATCCACTTAGAAGTTATATAACCAAAAGTCATTTTTTCGGATGGTTAACAATTTGAAGGTAACCTCGGAGCAAACTCTTGGCGCTCATTTAAATGGGTCTTGGGCAACTTTTTGAAAATTGCTACTTCGGATGGTGGTTGAAAGTAATAAGAAACTGCAAAGACCATTTATGAAAATGAAAAAACACGGTATTCTTGATCACTTAGCAACTTTTTATTTCTTTGTTCATTTGTTTATTCATTTGTGCTCGTTTGTCTTTTTGATACGTTGATATCTTCATTAGGTTTGTATATGGTAACTGTAACTAACCACATAGCGCAATGCCCACTAGCCTAAATCCTACAACAGACTTGGAGCTGCGTTTCTGTGGAAGGTTTATCAAAATCGATTTAGTAGTTCTTAAGGTGTGAACTATCGAACGTGGGGAACCTACAGGTTTATTGTATGTAGAGAAGAAAGGCTGGGGTATTGCACTTTGAGTTCAATGAAAAACGTTAGGAAGATTGCTCCGCGGAGTACTTCAGCGAAAGGAATAGCTTTGCGCAGACTGACCGCTGCTTCCTTTTTGTATTAATGTAATCTTGAATTTTTTGAAACTCTTTCAGTGCATATTTTGAGAGACCTATTGTGAATTTTCAAAAAGTTCGACATCTTTTTGGAAATCAAGAGTTCGCAATCTCTCCATGGAGGGCTTCAGCGAAAGAAATAGCTTTGCACGGACGGACTGCTATTTTTAATTTGTATTGGAGATTTTGGGATCGGAAAACCCCCTCAATGTAAAAAAAATCTCAAACTAACCGTTGGGGGGAGGTATTTTATATGTAGAAAGTGTGTACCAAGTTTGAAATAAATCGGTCATGTAGTTTTCAAATGGCAGTGAACACGGACTTTGAAAAAGTGGTTTCGAGAAAAACGCGGCACCGGCCTGTTTGTGCATATTTTCGCGTACAAATTTCACGGAATGTTCTTGAAATGACACTTAACAATGTACAAAAGGGTTCAATAAATGTACTCTATCCATATAGATGAAAAAAATTTGCAAAAAAGTAATTTTTTTTACGATGAAACCCCTACCCTCCCCTTAAGTTCGTTGCAGTCGAACGATGCAAACTTCAGCATCGTTTAATCGTTAAATATTCGGATTCGTGAAAGGAATACCTTCAATTTTTCCTGCATATTTTGAGAGACTTACTGTAAATTCAAAGTTCACTTTGTTAAAATCAACACCAACAGTTCGCATCAGCTTCCACCCTGCCATGGTGTTGTTACCCCTAAAATTTTAATGCGCCATCGCACTTCCGCCATCCCCATTCATGTTCAACCTGGTGCGCGTCTCATATCCCACATTTACTTCTTTCCCCAGAATTGTAAATAAAAATGCAAAGCAGCTGCACATGCGATCCGAAAGAAACGAGCCCCGTCTGTGCTCGGTCGAGAGGAGAACTTCGTTCCTGCGAATACCTCGGAGATGTATGTTCATACAAACGCAGGACACGCCGAACCCGAACAGCGTCAAGTTCTTGCCGGGTGTCCCTGTACTGGAGGAGGGACAGACCAAGGACTTCCCCAACGTCACGGACGCCTACTGTTCGCCTCTGGCGAAAATGCTGTTCCGCATCGAGGGCGTCAAGTCGATATTCTTCGGCTCGGATTTCATCACGGTTACCAAAGTCGACGAGGAGGTCGAGTGGAAGCTCCTGAAGCCGGAAATCTTCGCCACGGTGATGGACTTCTTCGCCAGTGGTTTGCCCGTCATGTCAGAGGCTCAACCGTCCTCGGACACACGTAATATCATAAATGCATGAAAGAGTGGGTCGTTGAACTTTCCGGTTGAATATTTCCAATCTTCGTATGCTATTGCGGAATTTTACGATCTTTCACTTTTATCCCGAAGCTCGTTAAGGGACCACATCTACCTAGAGGCCCGAAAAAGGGCCAAATGCCAAATTTTTTCGGGGGAAACGGGTAATGAAAAAGAAACGCATTTTTTGTAACGCAAAGGTTAAAATATATCGAGAGCCTTTAACAAAATCACTAAAAAAAAATACAGAAAAACAACAAAAACATGGCCGCCGGCCAGTGTTGGGCAAAATTTAATTGAAGGGTAACTAAAGATTGACAATTAATTAACTGTTAATCACGACTATAACAGCTAATTAATTGTTAATCGCGATTCTAACAATTAATTAACTGTTGATCACGACTATAACAATTTATGAAGTATTAATAACAACTATAACAATTAATTAATTGTTAATCACGACTATAACCATTGACAATTAATTAAGTGTAATTGTGAAAACTCGCGATTAACAATTAACCAATTGTTAACCGTGACTTTCCACAATTAGAAACTAATCAATTTTCAACCTTTTCAATGTATTTGATTAAAAACTAACAATTAAAACTGACTATTGTATAGGGCGCGGTGTGGCGCGAGAACAAACGTGTAAGTTATTGAGATACGTATATGAGTAGCAAATAAAAGACTGATATTAAACATCAATAATATATATAATAATCAATAATAATATCTAAATCTTTTTTATCTGATATCTGTACAGTTAAATAGGTCAATTGTTTCTTAGAACAATAAAAAAGTGAATTGTAATTGTTTTAATTGCGAGTTGCAATTAACATAGATTAATCCAAATAAATTAATTGCAATATGCAATTAATAGGGTAATTGCAATTAAGTTAAATGCGATTACTTTTTTAGTCAATTTATGAACTGGTTGAATATTTAATTGATTAACGCCGAACACTGCCGCCGGCAGATGACATTTTTTTCGGGACGTTTGGCGGTGGACTCTCTTCGGCTTAAACGGTTCATCTGAAATCTAAGAACCCCACGGGTTATTCAAGATAATAAATACGAGTCGTTGACGATCGACGATTTTTTAAATATTTTTTTTTAACAACGTTGTAACGATTTGCAACTCGAGCATACAAAATCTATGAAAAAAAAAGTCGTCAATTTTAGGTAACTATCAAAAAATGAAGATCGATTTGAAATAAGTGAGATCGTCGACGACCTTTGAATGTTTCTCGTCGTATCTCCTGTGAATTTGGAAACGATCCATCAAGTGGTTCTCGAGATATCATGTCCACCGACTTTGAAAACGGTGTTTCGAGACTTAGAAGCTGCACCTCATTTATTTTCAGGAATATTTCAATTAAATTTTCGGGAAATATAGCTAAAAGGGTATACTATCGAATAAAAATATTTCCGGAAAATGCAATTTTTCGATCCACCAACGTAAAATTTCAGAAGTCAACGAGGACGACGACGAGGTCGTTCAAATGATCAAGGAACTCTTGGATACGCGTATTCGACCGACGGTGCAAGAGGACGGCGGCGACATCGTCTACATGGTATACTTCTCCCATCCCGCAAACAAAACCTCAAAATTGTCAATGTTTATACCTCACGAATTCACGAACTGCTTGAAGGGCTTCGAGAACGGTATCGTCAAGCTGAAGATGCAGGGCTCTTGCTCCAGCTGTCCGAGCTCCGTTGTCACCCTGAAGAACGGCGTGCAGAATATGATGCAATTCTACATACCGGAAGTCCTTGGCGTCGAACAAGTCGAGGACGAGACCGACAGAGTCACCAAAACGGAATTCGAGAAACTCGAACAAAAGCTCAACGACGTCAGCGAACAAAAGTGATAGGATTTACGAGACTGGGCGCTTCTACAATTGTAATATAGATGTGTGACGAATAATACACCCTGTCGTTTAGCACGGTTTTGTATAGAAATAAACTAGTTTCGACTGTCGATACGCTGTTTATTGTTCCGTCGAATTTTTTTTTCTGTTTATAAATGTTTTTTTTTGTCGAGGGGTTGGAATACTTTGTCGGCCCGAAAAGGGGCCTCTGAATAAACTGAACATCACTGCGTTTTTGCACGGGATTGGAGTATATTCCAGAAAATAAAAAATTATGATTTAAGGGGCTATACCAGTGTGACACTTTCAAAAAATTGATTTTTGGCCTTGAAAAAAACGACCATTTTATAGGCAAGAAAACAGACTTTTTTTTTCATAACTACGCCATTTTGTTAGATTTTGTTATTTTTCGAAAATCCTACGTCATTGTACAGAAAATACCTTCGAGTTTAACATTTTTTCCTTTTTCGGTTCCAGCTACTCAATCGGCCGGAATCATGTCAGCAGTGGACGAACTTTTTTTTTTGCCGCCTCCGAAGGCAGCGCATAAGTCGCTTGGATCTCAATATTTTTCTATGAAAAAATTATTTAATATAGGGCAAATATAGCCAAATATATTTTTGATTTTCCGAAACATTTAATTGAGTACTTTTCTTCCAAAAAAAATCGCGAAAATCACCCAAATTTTCAGCGTTCACACTGGTATAGCCCCTTAATCGTTGTAATTATCGTCGTAAAAAGGCGTCGAGCTCTTCGTCATTTTTTCACAGCTCCCAGCGAAGCTTTTACTCGTAACTTATTTTTCGGTCATCCGGACCAAGTTTTTCCAATTAAGGGGGGAGACCTTTTATAACGCAAAGAGCTTATGGGAGAAAATTAACTTCGCGAGGAAGCTGAGCGACCACTTTATGTCCCCGGAATCGCAGATTAATCGGTGGGTCATTGAGTCACATTTTTGAGTATTGAAACTCTAAACGTCTTTTCCTAAAACCATTTTTCTCAACCTCGTACACGATAACTCAAAAACTATCTCATCGATCATTTTGGCATTTCGCACACTTTTAGATAACATAATTACCATCTACGTGAACCTCAAGTTCCGTGAAATTGATGTTAACAAAATCCGTTTGTTTAACAAATACTATAGCAAAAATTTCATAAAAAATCGAACATTTGTTTCAAACGCGTACCATTTTTCGAATTTTCACTTTTCTTTGGTATTTTTAGGATCACAGAGCGTGTGGGTCTTAGAAATCTAAAACTACTTGGCTCTCATGTTCCGGATCAATGCACCAGACGCTAGGTGGTACGCCGTGAAACAACTCAGGCAGCAACTGTCTCTGAAGCAAGCGCCCTAGCAATTTTCAAATATTCTTAAAAAATCGAAGATTTAAAAGATTCAATATGTACATAATATTTTGATTATGTAGAATAAATAGTTTCGACACAAATCTAAAAAAATCGCTTATTTTCGGCTACCCAAAAGGGACTCCTCCCTCAAGAATAAACAAATAAAACGTCTCTACAATTTCCTCAATCCTACACCCGCAAAAAGCCCCAGGTACAAAAATATCTTAAATTTAAAAACTAGCTTTTTCGTTTCAAATAATCCAAAAAGATCGGCGAACCGATCCAATTTCTGAAAAAAAAAGGGCACCAGCAGCGCCCCGTCGCAATAGTCACGATCTCGACTAATGTCACGACTCTAATTGGACGGCAATTACTCATACAGAGAAATCACGGTACAGTCCGACCTCCGAATAAGAAACATTCCCGTTTCTCACTCGAGCGCTTCCCCCACTCCGACCCGAACTCCGAGCTCGAGAATTTTGTGCGCGGAAACTCTGGTTAAGAAACCAGCCTGGGAGAGATTATTCGGGCAAAATAGAGTGAACGTTGTAGTATAAATTGATGTGTACATGCGTGCGTGTGTGAATGTAACAAAAAATCTACAAGTTTATTAGAAATTTTTTGTATTCATTAAAATTCTTGTCAACATATATGTGTTGACAAGATTTCATATAAAATAAAAACAAAGATAAGGGCGTTTAAAGATTTTCATATAAAACAGCCAGTTTCCGAGACGTAAAGAAAAGCGTTTTCGTCTTGTTGCGTATTATTTTGATCCGCAACGCGCTCAACTGACGGTGGAATATTTTCGAGAGAGTCGAACTCTGCCATTGAAGATGAATCCTCAGAGATATTGACTCCTTCTTCTTTTATATAAATGGGATAAAACAATATGGACATAAAGATCTTTGTTTAAATTATAACCTTGTGGCGCAGATTCTGTAATACTTTCTTCGACTTGTATACTACAGTCTGATCTCTTACGCTTCTTTACAGTTTCGGTCATTTTATAACAGTTAATAGTACTTCAGATACAGTAGTGCACAATAATATTCAATAGTATGTATATTAACGTGAAACAAAAATTCGCGAAATAAATGTCCACGCGCAGCCGAAAACGATTTTGCATGGGCGATGTGAATACTAAGTTGCAACTCGTTCGAGCGAGTTTCTTGTTGAGAGAATCGCATGCGGAAAAGAGTGAGAGAGACAGACAGAGGTAGTGAGCGCGGAGCGCGCGCCTGGTGGGGGTATGCGATATATAACAAAAACTCTTCCCCTTGGGGGCTTTTGGTTTCTTATTCGGAGGTCGGACTGTAATACGTCAGTGGATACAGCGGAAAGAGTGAGCGAGCGACGAAGCTTCAAAGTATTTTGTGTATTTTTTTTTGGTCATCTGTACAGAGTACTCAGTGGCTGGAGGATACGGAAACCTGCCAGACGCGAATGGTGTTGTCGGAGTAGCCGGCGAACAGAGTTTGTCCGTCGGTCGACCATGCCAGGGACAAGCACTGGGGCGGCTCGGCCTTGCTCGCGGCCGAGACCACTTCGGGCTTCAGCTCGTCGACCATTTCCTTGCTCTCAAGATCCCAGATCTTGATCCAGGGCCCGAACGCCGCGCAGAGCCAGTAACGATTCGGGCTGAAGCACAGTGCCGTTATAATGTCGTTGTGCTCGAGCGTGTGGAGATGCTTGCCGTCGTTCAAGTCCCACAGCATAGCTTTGCAGTCCTGCGTTCGAAGGAGCAAAAGAAACGAGAATTTTAGTCGCCAGTTCGAAAACGTCCGTACTGTTCGGAGGCTAATCCTCATCGCTTCAGACCCATATCCGTAAAAACACTCATGGACGTCGTTAATTTTTCAAAATATTTTGCATCATTGGTGGATTTTTTAAATGTCAGTTTCTTTTGTCGATTGGAGGATTTTCTTACTTTTCCACCGGACGCGCACAGAGAACCGTCGGGCGAGACGGTCACGGTGTTCAGGTATCCTCCGTGTCCGTTGTGGTTGATTTTTAGACGGCAATTCGTCAAGTTCCAGACCTAGAGCAACGAAACGGTCTGAGTTAAATGAACGAGCGCACTTCGTGATGTTTTTTCACGCATTGTCGCGTCTTCAGTCCCATATCCGCAACACTCATGGACATCGTTGTGTTTGGGTTTTCATCATGTAAACGATCACGCGGAATTCCGCCAATTTCCAATAACGGATGACGTTGAGATTTGCAACTTTTGAATGCAACGATATTTTTTTCGCTCATTTTTCATTTCTGTATTCTTATCATTGTCGGAAGACTTTTATTCGCGAATTGAGGTCATGAATCTTTAATAAGAATACGTAAAAGCGGTCGAGTGATTTTCAGAGCCTGAAACGGCCGAGAAAAGTTGAATTGAAAAGAATTCATTTTCGTTGCGCCGCAACGATGCGAACTTCAACATTATAACAATGGGATGTCTAACGTTGAAACAGTGAGTTATTTTTCTGACGAATTGAGTTTACCGGGGCATTGATACATTTTTCACGACATTGAAGTTTGCGTAATTAAAATGCACTCAAAATTAATATTCCTGAATTTCGTCGATTTCTTTTAGCAGATTTTGTCTACAAAAATCCCTCAACCATTTTTTAAGATATTTAATTAGCGATCTACAATATTAACCTATAAAAAAGATATTCTATAATAATAAAAATGAAGAAAAAATTAATAAATAATTAATTAATTATTTTTCTTAATTAATAAATATTTTTTCTTAGCTAATTAATTACTTAAAATTAATTAAGAAATTAAATTAAGAAAAATAAATAAAAAAGAGCTTTTGTCGCGTTTCAACGATGCAAACTTCAACACGATCATTTTTCGAAGAATTTGTATGTGCTTTTTCCATCACTGTTCTCGATCTTACAATTAATAAAGCATAATCCCTGCATAATTCAAGATATAATTTTTAATTACAATTTGGAGCTTGTAATTTATAATTGAGAACGCAGTACTAAGAATCCAGCGCTTTACCGGATATTAAGTGCTACAATTTTTTTCCACACAGATACGTCCAATAAAATTTTAAACTGAAAGATACTATAAATTCCACTGCATCGTTTACGAGGAAAAAAAACGTAATATAAGCAACGTTTCTTTGGCTGCAAAGCTCGCTTCGAGGCTCACTTTTGGTCAAATCCAACTTATCTACTCAAATATTCGGTCTCGTTAGACACCCCAATGGGAAATTTGCTCCCATAGTGTCTGAACTAACATCGTCATACCTTGACAACGCGATCCCATCCAGCCGAAACGATGATCGGATTGGCGTGGTTCGGTGAGAAACGCACGCAACTGACCCAGTCGCTGTGACCCTCATCTTGTATGGTGTACTTGCACTCGGCCAAAGTGTTCCACAGTTTGATCGTTTTGTCCCGGGAGCCGGAAACGATCTGGCGATTGTCCACGGAGAAAGCGACGCTCAGGACATCCTGAAATTTAACTTACGCGTTACGAATCATTCAAGTATACGCCGCTTATTGTTTACGATTGAAAAGTGCAGATGGCCCGGTGGGCCGGGGAATCGCGGCGAACAAATTATCTGACGATATTCTACATCGAGATAGAGCGGAGCGCGAATTATATTGAAAACTTCATTTCTGATGCATTAAGGAGGTTGGGGCACTAGCCACAATCCAAGATTGAATTGCTTTTTATATATATATGTTTTTGTTTGAACTAAAGTCTTGACAAATTTTTCCATAAAAAAAAAATGCATTAACAGTCTTTTGACCCTATTGGACCGCTCCAACCTCCTCAATACTGCGTCGAGGATTCGACCTTAAAACTTCACACGAGGGAAGTACAGGTCTCAACGTACATGGAGTAAAAAAACCAAGCTCCAAAGTTCACAAACGGACTTTCGAAGGTCCTTGAAACTTTTTACCCAGGATCAAGCGCGTCTTCGCCGTCCCTCGGTACGCCCTTTACACACCTTGGTATGGTCCTCGAACCTTCTGGTGGTTCTACCGGCCGCCAAATCCCAGAGACGCAGGGTCTTGTCCCAGGATCCGGAGAGAGCGTAATTTCCATCCGACGAGAGTACTACGTCGCTGATGAAGTGGGAATGACCGTGGAGGCGTTTTTGGGGAATACCGTAGTTGGCTTCGTCGCGCGTCAGTTTCCATACTATCAGAGTCCTGTCTGAGGAAAAACGTAAGGATCAGCGGTCAAGTGGAATACGTTGATGGGGACTAGCAATAGAAATGGACTACATTGGTAGAGATTAGCGATGAAAATTGAATACGTTGGTGGGAACTAGCAATAGAAATGGAATACATTGGTATAGACTAGCAATAGTAATGAAGTGCTTTGATTCCCGGCATTCAGCATCAAAAACTTGTCAGCTTTGCGTTTATCGTATTAACTATAATTTGGAAATGAAGAAATTGGAGTAGAATATCAATACAAATGTAGAGATAATAGGAGTACATTGTAGAATAGTTCTGGAACATGTTTTTAAATTTGAAAAAAGGAAAATAAATTTTGCTCCGCATTCAACTCTTTATGTAAAACAGTGTCACACCGGTCTTTGGTAAATATCGGCAATTTCAAAATACTCTAGTTGCGAATATCGTACAAATCTCTCCCTAGTGCACGCTCGGCGTTGCCAGAATCGACATAATTTTTCCATCTAAAGTGCACTAGTTGCGAGTACTTAGAAAAACAAGGGCTTCGGTCTGCTCGGGCGAAGGCCCTCGACCACCAACCGTTTGTTGTTGTCCATGCTCAACGTAGGTGAGAGGTTATGTTATCGCAACTTTGCCGTTGCATCTGCGAATTTGTTTACTCGTGTGGCATTGAACTTTCGGGCTGATCGGAGTCACGAGAGGAAGATTGATGCGCGAACGGTGATTGGAAATGGAGAGAGACACGCGTCAAGATGTTTTCGGCGGAGCGCTTGAATGAACTCGAGGATGCGGAAACTTTACGGGCGTTGGAGGGGTTGATGGATGTTTTCGGATCGGTAAGAGGAGCCAAAGTTGCGATTCGGTCGCGTTCATTTGGGGAGAATTTTCTCGTGGCTAGGACTCGCGGGACATACGCCATTGAGGAACCATGGCGGGCACGTTTTCTTTTACTCACCACGTGAAGAGGACAATATCATCTCCGGGTGTTTCGGATTCGTTGCAATTTGGGTGACCCAGCCATTGTGGCCGCGAAGGGTACCCTTCAGCTGAAGAGTTTCGCTCATCTTGCACTTCTGTGCAACGTCCAAAACCCTTCGATGTTTGTGGATTCGATCGAACGATCCGCGTCGAGCGATACGTTAAACGAGAAAGACCGGAGAGGAAACGACACGCGCGCCACCGCGAAAAAAGGGCACTGTCCGAAGAAGATGGCGGCTGACCCGAGTGGCTCCCTCGTACGGCGGCAATCGCGCGCTAATATTTCTCTTGTATATCGAAGGGTGACAGCAGTCGATAGTATCGATAATGGCCGCCGGCCGGCGCATCTACGTCTCTTCCTTGTCACTCTCATTAATATTATTCGCATAGACGATTACTTATTATTTGCTCGCTTGAACGGAATATCATACGTCAATAAGCAAGCCCCATTGGCTCCTGGACACGATTATTCCAGTCCAGTCAACCAAAGAAATCAATAATACGCCCCGAGAATATACACTTCGAATATTATTAATTACTACTTTTGTCAAGTCAACGATTTTTCCTTTACTCGATCATCCTCGAATTATCAACATGTCCAACAATGGTAACAAAAGCCGATCTTCTGTTTTATTGCCAACTCGCGAACTTGTGCTTGTCAACAATGCTCGGAAAATGTGAGGTTATGTGGTCTAGCGGATTTTCATTTTTTTCGCTTTTCTCCAGTCGCGGACGAAGACAAGAGCGAAGGCTCCGTCGAGATGGAGGCCGAAAGCGAGGTCCTCGACTCTGAAGACACCGAGAAGATATGCATCATCGATCCGGATAGCGAAGTTCGTTAACTTAGTTTCACGTCTGAGGAGGTACCGCCGCAAGTCATTTTGTCAACTTTCCCGCTTGAATTTTTTTCAAGGTCGTTCGGGCTACGTCGTTCCTCAATTATCGGCGGTACCTCCTCAAGAGGCCCATATGGCACTCGCACGATGTAGAATTTTGTCAATTCGTTCATTGGCTGCTGTTCACCAGCCAGCCAGACCTTCGGATGTTTCGATCGTCAGAGCGCAGTCGACCCTCATCACGGCTCTCTATACATGACTCTTTAACTTTTGCAGGAACTCGACTTCAATCACTCGCGATTGACAAAACTCGAGAACTTGGAGCCTCTCACCAAGATCAAAAAGTTATGTTTCACCTGGAACCTGATCAAGAAGATTGAAAACTTGGACAGCCTTGCGACACTCGTCGAGCTGGAACTACGCGACAATCAAATAACGACCATAGAGAATTTAGACTGTCTGCTGAATTTGGAGTAATACGAAACGCATTTATGCTCACGATATTCTTTTTTGCATTTTTCGCGAGCCATCTCACGACGTGTCACACTTGTTCGTTTCAGAGTCCTCGATTTGTCCTTCAATCGCATTAAAAAGATAGAAGGTCTGGAGAACCTGACGAATCTTCGCAAGCTCTTCCTATCGTCCAACAAAATATCCGAGATCGAGAGGATCGGACATCTCAAGAACCTCACGACTCTCGAATTGGGCGACAACAAAGTTCGCGAAATAGCCAATTTGGACGGTCTCACCAATATGGCAAATTTGTTCCTCGGCAAAAATAAAATATCGAAGATTCAAAATCTCGAGAGTTTGAAGAACCTCCAGTTGCTGAGCTTGCAGAGCAATCGTATCACCAAAATGGAGAATTTCGATGCGTTAGAAAAATTGGATCAACTGTACTTGTCGGAGAACGGTCTTAGTTGCATCGACGGCTTGGCCAGTTGTCCACATCTGACCACCCTCGATCTCGCCAACAATAGGATTAAAAAAGTCGAGGGCATCGATCATCTCGGTTCGCTGGAAGAATTTTGGGTGAGAAACGGATAGGGAATTTTCTACTTTCGAAAAAAAAAATGACACGGAGGGAGTCCCTTTAGGCAGCCGAAAATGAGCAAATTATCAAGATTTCTTTGTGTGGAAACTATTTCCTCAACATAATTGAAATTTTATATACTTTATCAAAGTAGTAATCAAGAGACACGGCAGCGTCTCGACGCCAAGTAATAAAAAGAAAATGTGAGCACTACAGCCATGAAAAAGATGAGCAGCACTGTCACGGACGACGAACACGCCGCGACTCTTTATACAGTAAGATGGGCTTTAGCAGACGACTTTTCACCTTAGAGTCGACATTACGCGAAAACCCGGCGACGAATCGAAAATTTAATGACACTTTACCAAAGAATAACACATACCCTAAGTCTCAAAAATCGTGAAGTAATGTTTCCTTTAAAAAAAATATGAAAATCAGCAAATATTTTACTCGCCTAAAGGTATGTACCCCCTTGAGGGGTCAGGCCACTCTAGATGCCCAAAAAATTGGCTTTTGGGAATTTTTTTCAGAAAAACTACAAAATAAATTGTGATTACAAAAAGGGTATTTATGATACATATCACTGACTGTATACAATAATTTTTGGTAGCGATTAATTTCAAAATGGCGGCTGTGGAGCGTTCATCTCAAAAATGCATTTTTTAAGTTGGCCGGAAACATAACTCGGACAATTTTCAACCGATTCACTTGAAATGTTGAATATATCTTGAAAAATACATTGTGACGTACATTGTGAAATACATTGTGAGTACAAGTGACGAAATTGTTCACTTTCCAAAAAATTGCCTAAAAAATCGTCCGGTAATTGTTAATAACAAATGAACTATGCAATATAAGAAAAAGTCCTACGTACTTCTATACACAATGTATTTTTCAAGATATATTCAACATTTCAAGTGAATCAGTTGAAAATTGTCTGAGTTAGGTTCCGGTCAACTTAAAAATGCAGTTTTGAGATAAACGCTGCACAGCGGCCATTTTGAAATTAATCACTTCAAAAAAATTATTGTATACCGTCACTGATATGTATAATAAACACCCTTTTTTGTAATCTCGATTTATTTTGTAGTTTTTGTTAAAAAAAACTCCAAAATCCTTTTTTTTCGGCCTCTAGAGTGGCCTAAGGCCTTTAACTGCGATTCCGAGGCCACAGGGTCCCTTAGCATCCTCATGGAGTTCATTTAGTCCCTCATGGAGTTCATTAGTCCCTTAGCATCCTCATGGAGTTCATTTTCGGCCATAAGCTCTTTACGTTATAAATAGCTTCTTCCCCCCTTAAATAGAATTTCCTTGATATCTTTTTATTTTCGATGTTCCTATTTGCGAGCTTTGACGATCATGTACCTTTCACTTTTATCCCTCTCTTCTCGCCTCGCCATTTCCTCAGAGAATCCCGCGCAGTGTTGCCCAACGCGTCTCGTTTCCGAATACACTTCCGTATCGCGGCTGAGCGGTCACCCATCCGAGTAATGGCCCAGGCCAACACCAGCATGGGAGACCGCCGGAGCCGCGCACCGTCCACGCCTCCAATTCGATCTTCACTCATTCTCGAGTCTTAATTTCAGATCAACAACAACGAAATCGAGGATTGGACGGCAGTGGAGAGTTTGTCGGCGAATAAAAAACTCCAGACGGTTTATCTGGAGCACAATCCTATAGCGAAGGATCCAAACTACAGGAGAAAGATCAAGTTGCTTCTGCCTTGGCTGACGCAGCTGGACGCCACTCTGTGCAGATGAACGCCAGGCGGAGCTCCCCAATGCGTTGAGCAAAACTCCAGCAACAAAGTCCACAAGCTGTTTAACGATAAGATTAACTCCAATTGTCTACATTTCGATGTTTAATATCGACGTTAATAATAATATTCGATCATTTGTACTCGATAATTCTGCCTCGATTTCGCCGCGACCGATCGCGCGAACAATCACACAGAATTCCACACGACTAATCCAAAGAAAATATGAAAGTGCCTCGATTTGCCTTTGTTTCGTGAAACAAGAGACTCACACGAGATCAGCGTAGACAGCCCCCCCCCTTTTTTTGACATGTTTGAGAATCAAGAGCAGGAAATGTCAAATTTAACTTTGCTCGGTGTATTATTGTGTCGCAATCGCGGATAATACGCTCAAAGTTGAATCGCTGCTGGGGAGCAGTGAGTCGCCACTGCTGTTGCCATCGCATATAAATCAATTCAATAAAGACGATAACATTGAAGCAAAATGGCCAAAGTGAGAATTTCCACGACCAAAGCAGCTGCGACGTTGAACGTACAGGCGAGAAGTATCATATTGAGGACACAGGTACGAGAGTTCGCGGTTTAACATCCCTTGCATTGTTGATCGATGCACGGTCGATTTGTCGGTAAGATGAAGCTACGGAGAAATTCATGGCCGCTGTAGGAACCATTTCGACGTCATTTCCGGTCGGGTAACCTCTTCTTCCATTCTTGTCAAACTGTGCTCCGAAACGCGGAAATAGCTAGAGAAAAGTTCATCGAATTCTTCCAAGTAAAACGATTGCCGTTACTGTGAAATAATTTCCGGAAAAAAAAAAAGAAAAACGCTTTTTAATTCGATGAGCTTCCGTCCGCCATATTGTCGACGATCGAAACAATATTGCACCATACATATCGGTAATTATCGTTGTTTGTGAAATATCGTTTAATCGGCAGATAAATTCGCGAAAGTTCTTGAAAATAATTCGATCAATGGGGGGAGATGCTTTGGGCAGCCGAAAAAAAGAATGTTCAACTTTTTTTGTGTCGAAATGATTTATTCTTACATAATTAAAATGTTACGTACATATTATTGCATCTTTGAATGGGCCGGTTTTTTTTAATATTTGAAAATGGCGGCTGTACAACACTTGCTTCAGAGACGCTGCCGCCTGAGTTGTTCCACGGCGTGCAACCTAGCGTCTGGTGCATTGATCTGAAACATCGAAGCTAAGAAGTTTTAGATTTCTGAGACCCACACGCTCTATGTGAACCTAAAAAATTAAAAGAAAAGTGAACGTTCGAAAAATGGTACGTGTTTGAATTTTTTTTCCATTTTTTCGTGACAATTTTACGACTGATTAACACTTCGAGTGCACACTGGGTCGTTTTGACCCAGTGATTGTTTTCGTGTAAGTACGTATTTTTCAACGTATGCCCCACTTTGAACGAAAGTTTTGGCATTTCATTTTCGTTTTCGTCAAAAAATAAATTTTGGGCCATAAAATACGGATAATTTACTACAAAAAACGTGTCGACAAAAAAAAATGCATCTTTACCGGATGCAACGATTTGAAAAACGCCGTGGGTCGGATTGACCCAATATGCACTTATAGGTTGGCGGCGGAAGTGTGCATCCGAAGGGTTAATGAAAAAAGCGTTTTTTAAAATAATGTTTCAGAGGTTAGGCCACAGTAACGGATATAAAATCATGTGCGAATTTAACATTTTTTTTTTCGTATGAAAAAGTGATTTACTCATAAAATTAATTGTACATCCGTTTAGTATGAATATCAAGCTGCTAGTTTTTTTTTTCGATCTACAAAATGGCCGACTGCCTATATTTTCTTTTGTTATCTTTTTTTAGATGCTTCGCGTCGTGACATTTAGCATCCACAATTTTTTACCTAGAACAAAAAACAAAAATTCTCGTCAATGTACATTAGAATACCTAGAGAAGTACGTACGGAATTAAAAAAATATTGTTTTATTCGAAAGTTTTAGGTATTTGAATGAATTTTCAGTGAAAAATTTCGTATAAAACTGCTCATAAAATGAAACGTTGTCGATTAATCAGAAGTTCCGTACGTACTTCTCTGCGAAATGCAATTAGGAACATAACTTTTAAATTCGAAGTAAATCGAGTGAAAATTGTTGAAGTTATTTGTCACGCCAATTGGAAAAAGCTGTTTCGAGAAAACGCATTTAAAGTTTTAGGTACTCTATGGCCGTGCCAGACGTGGGCTTACGTTATACGCTCAAAGGCGGTGAAAGAAAATGTTTTTGCTATAAATCGAATAGTAACTTATTCTTATGATGATAAAGCACCGTTTTAGCGGGAAAAAAATCGATTTTTTTAAAATTATACTGTGGCCTTACCCCTTAAGGAACTTTAGGTTCACATAGAAAGTATTTATTTTATCTAAAAGTGTGCAAAATTTCAATATAATCGGTCATATAGATTTTGAGTTATCTTGTACGAGGTTGACGTTTGAAGTTTCAAGACTTAAACATTTTGTGCCTAAATGATCTATTGATTAGTCTGCGATTGTGAGGCCATAGAGTACTCCAACAGCTTATCCGTCGAGTTCGATTTCGGCCAAAAGCCTTTCGTTTCGTTATAAAGAAATCCCCCCCTCCAAGTGACAACGACGGGCGTACCTATCTACCGAACTTTGATGCGCGGACCGAGGCCCATAGCCGCCTTTTCGAATTTGCGGCGGTCCTGAGGTCTGCCAACGTAGGAAACATGCGAAATAAAATCATTTTTCGCGGCCTAATTCACCGTGCGTGTAGCTTCGCCGAGCTTGCGATCAGCCAATTCCAGAGCTAGCGTTCCGTTGGATCGTCCATCAGAAATATACGGAACGAAGCGTGTTATTGGATATTGCGATAAGTGTCCGGCACGTGCCTCATTCGCGTGGCAAATCAAAACATCGCGAACCCCATGCCTCATCGATCACCCGATATCATTCGAAACCGCTCATTCTTTCTATCGTGGCCTGTCATTTCCCATACATGGTGCGTGACGCAGTTTCGAATATCAGTAAAATCGGTAGAGCGATTTTTCATACGGGAAAAATTGATTGAAAAAGGCCACCGAATAAAAAATTGTACAAATTTTTAACGCACCTCCACATTTTGTGTCGTCTGAAAAATCCTAACGCGTCGAATCCGCCACATATATTTGAAAATTGCATTAAAGTTGCAAAGCATTTTCGCAATACATTAAATTCATCAATCGTGTGTTTCTCTCGGAGCGTTTTCTTATAATCTTATATTTTCGAAAGTCCTAACCGTAATTCGCAAGTAAAAATTGGTTTTAAGGAGTATACGGCTATTTATTAACCTTTTTTAGTATTGTTTAAACAGTTTAATTTGTTCAGATTTTTTGTTTAAAGTTTTTTAAGTCGTACCGCACGTTCCTGCTGTGCTATTCAACTTCCGGTGGCCATCTTGATTATTTTAAACGCCGCGATCGGGCTCGCGCACTTATCGGGACATGTTCGCAGAGCGAAATTTGCATACGACGTCGCACACAAGTCACCACCGGAAATGAATTTAACAGGTTACACTTGGCTCATGACCGGAAAAAATAGGAATTGTCGTGATTTTTTTTGGGAAAACGTGTGCAGGGTTTAAAATGGTTTTCTCTTTACGTTAAAAAGGGTTTAAGTATCCTTTACAATTTTCGTATTGAAAAATATCACCGCTGTTGCTCGGAAACAAATCGCCGGAAATAAAAACCTCAAACGCATTAAGTTTTTCCACGAAATTATCTAGTGCTTGGACAAGCGATGTAATGAAATATTGATTTTTGACAAAATGGCCACCGTCCAAAGTGGAAGTATCGATTTTCGGTAAAAAAAAAACTATTTTATATCTATTTTCGTTGATAAAAAAAACTATGCATCGAAAAAAAATTGCCTTCGTTCAAGCACTGCTTTTTGATATGCAAAAAAGCTTGTAAAATTTGACGGTGATCGAAAGTTCCAACGGATCGACTTGAAAGTCCCAGATTATATTTTTGAAACGTTATATTTCGAGAATTCATCGAAAAATCGATATTTTCAAAAATGTCAACTAGTCGTAACCCCTAAAAAACGGTATCGTTGAAAAGTTTTTCTCGTACGTGACAAACCGGCACTGTCGAATAAGCGTTTTTGCCGGGGTTATCGCCGTACCCGCATGCGAATCAACGAATTCGCCCGAATTGAAGAAAGGCACAATAGAAGATTCGTACGGGGCGCCGGGTGGGGAGCGTACACACTGCGCGCGCACGACTGAAAATCCGGCAAAGAGCGCGTGACGTCACCGCAAGAGGCGCTATTCGCGTCGGCCATTTTGTGAGTGTGTACTCGGGGAATCGGGGGATATATATATTTGTGTTGGGAGGCTGCTGGAGCGAAAAAAATCGAATGATTTTTTAGTTTAACCGCATAGGGTAGCCCGGTTATTTTTCCGTACTGCGAGGGCCCCTCCCGCGCCCCCCCGCCCCGAGTGTATTTAGGAAAAAGGAAAAGAAGCAACACGATTGACCGCGGGCATTTGAGAAAACAAAATACGTGTTGTTTAGATCTTTACGATGGAGGAAAAGGCGTCGCTAAAGGAGCTTGACCAGTGGATAGAACAGTTAAACGACTGCAAACAACTGACAGAAAGTCAAGTGAAAACTCTCTGCGACAAGGTGAGCGACATTATCGTAGCCGGAAAACATTTTCTACGACGCTTTTCATCTTTTTCCTTCTAATTTCAATTTTCCTCACTCCCCCGACCTCTCCTCGCCCCCTCCACCCACCTCTACACTCGCGAGCACGTTTATATTATCACCGTTATTCGTTTCGATCGTTTGGCAAATAAAAAATAAGTCATTACCAATCACGGGAAATTTTGTCATCGACTCGCCTAAATTCGGGCGTCGCGTCGCACCTGAGAATTCTCGAACACACTTGAATCTTCTCGGAGCAATTATTTTCCGTAATTGGGCGGAGGGAAAAACACGGACGAGACGTCTCGTGCCGTTTTTTGTACACGGAGATTTTTTACACTGCTCGCTTACACCTGCCGATCGTTGTTGCATCACCTTTAACGTTAACCATCTAGACAGGAATCCCTGGAATACGAAAGCTCTCTTTTCGCTCCCGCTGTGACGAGAGACCATCAGATTGTCCATTTCTGGTCTTTATCGCAGGACGATAATCTGACGTTTCAGGCTGCACTAAATTTAAAAAAAGATTGGAATTCAAGCTCTTGATAAAGCTGCTAGTAAAATGGAATTAGGAAAACTACGGCACAAGATATCGACGACCATAGGATTATGGAAATGATTGATCACGCGCAGCATTTCCATGTTGCATCACAAAAACGCGATGATTCACTTTCAAGTATATCTAATCTGATTCGATCGATTGCCTACGACGCGTAAAAAAGTAATCAAAATGTCGATGTAAACATGACTTTTGCAAGGTTCCCATTTTTTTGTCGCAGAGTTCAATTTTTGGAAACTAATTTCCACTTTCCGCAGCAATTTTTTCCTACACAGAGAAATTCGAAATTTTCCGTGAACAATTTTGGAGAAACATTCAATTTTTTCGTCAAAATCGATTTATTTCGAACACATTTCGTCTTGACATTTGGAAAAAACGCGAACTACGGTGGGCGACGGAGAAAGAGAAGCCGAGCACTTGAAGTTTCTAGGTTATGTTTCAAGGGGTTGATGAGTAGCCATGTATTGATTAATTTTTTCAGGCCACCAGTTTTGTCCCCCACAGGTCCCAATTGAGTGCCTAGAATGTATTTGTATTTTTTTCCCAATGCATTTTTACGGAGTCTGATAACCCACGGGGAATGGTCAGAGTTTGGTCATTTTTTCGATATTTTTTTATATGTGGATAATATGCTTTTTTGGACGGTATTGAAGACGCTTTGTTCGTATCGTAGGCTAAGGAGATTCTGGCCAAAGAGTCCAATGTACAGGAGGTGAAATGTCCAGTAACGGTGTGCGGCGATGTCCATGGGCAGTTCCATGATCTGATGGAGCTGTTCCGAATAGGTGGCAAATCTCCCGACACAAACTACCTGTTTATGGGCGACTACGTCGACCGCGGTTATTACTCGGTCGAGACGGTGACTCTCCTCGTTGCGCTGAAGGTAATAAAAACATGTATCATTCTTTTATCCGGTAGTGATACAAATTACTGCAAAATTTCTGCGATCTTGTAGTCACCCGCAACAGCTATACGATATAACTTATGCAATTGAAGTTTGCATAGTTGGAATTCAATGGAATATCTCCCAAATATTATAATTTCATAATAAAAAAAAATATTCCAAAACTGTTTTAATTGTTTTAGTTGTTTCAATATTTCTAAATTATTTACATTTCTTCAAAATTTTCCAATATTTCCAAGTTGTTTTAATTGTTTTAATTGTTTCGAAATTTCTAAATTGTTTTACTTTCTTTTAGCAGTGGCTGAAAATCCTTTAGCCATTTTTTAAGATACTTGTTCCAAGGTTAACAATATAAATCTCTAGAAAAAGATTTTGTCATTCGACACTGTTACTAATTGTCTCAAGGAGTGCAACAGGGTTTAATAATGAAAAAATTCGTCCTCATTCTTTAACTTGCCTATTTTTATTATCCAAAATAGTGTATTGCAGATTTAGACTCCAGATGGACAGAAGGCAATGAAAATTAATTCCTTTCTCAATCGTCCAGAATTCCTTTTGGCGGACTTGGACGTCGAAAATAGCGGAAACAATTTTTACGATCATCATTTCCCTAAACGAAGATCCTAAAAGTTGTTTCCGTGATTTTCGAAGCTCAAGTTCGCCAAAAGTAATTCTAGGCGATCGAAAAGCGAACTAATTTTCACTGCGTTCCAATTATGCAAACTTCAACCTCATGCAACACGATAACTCGCAAACATTGCGATGCTGAGGTTTGCATAGTTAAAAATTGACGAAGTTGCTCATCTTCATCATCCTTATTGGAGATTTCAGATGACTATGAAAATATTTTAAAAAAGCACATCTTTCGTTGTATTGCAACTATGCAAACGTCGAAGCCGTCGGTATATCAACCACTATGGATATCAATAATATTCGAAAAACAAAAATAAAACGATTAATCGCAAGTGGTACAATTACAGTCCAGCTGATGATTGACGCGTCGTGACCGCAACTTCGGACTGACACGGTTCGACCAAACCGTGTGAACTTCAGTAACGTTAATGTGTAAATTTCCTGGACAGGTTCGATACCGCGAGAGAATAACCATTCTGAGGGGCAACCACGAGTCGAGACAAATCACACAAGTTTACGGCTTTTACGACGAGTGCCTGCGCAAATACGGGAACGCAAACGTCTGGAAATTTTTTACCGATTTGTTCGATTATTTGCCGTTGACGGCGCTGGTCGACGGTCAAATATTTTGCCTGCACGGTGGTCTGTCGCCTTCGATCGACACGTTGGATCACATCCGCGCACTCGATCGTCTCCAGGAAGTGCCACACGAGGTCAATGCTCCACTTCACTTTAGCCTCCATTGCCGTTCGGCGTGACGCGTGAAAACGTATTTACGAAAATTCCGGCGCTTTCATTCCAGGGACCCATGTGCGATCTTTTGTGGTCCGATCCCGACGACCGAGGAGGGTGGGGAATCTCCCCACGAGGTGCCGGTTATACATTCGGACAGGACATTTCCGAAACGTTCAACCACTCCAACGGCCTGACTCTCGTCTCGCGGGCTCATCAATTGGTCATGGAGGGTTACAATTGGTACGATCACTATTTTATTTTGCATCACGATACTAATCTGAATCGTTCAGGGGATCTTCGCGAGTCTTCGGGTTCGTTCGACTTGGGCGTTCACGCTTACTAGCGGTGCTGTGGCACGTATGGGTTCAACTGTGCGCGCTTCGACGAGCTTACGCTTTCCGAAACTCAAATCTTTCGGGTTGGCATTATAAGTATCAAAATGGCGGACGCGGCGGAAACTTGTGTTGGTTTTCGAATCATTGACGAGCTACTTAAGGGGAACTATATACCTAGGAGCCGGAAAAATGGTCATTTTTGTGAATTTTTTCAAGGCAAACTATTTGAAGTTTCGGGTTGGAGTTTTAATTATCTAAAAGTATATATATTCAAAAATATGTTTAATTTTCTTTATTTAAAAATTTCAAAAATATACAAGGATATTGTATGATCCTTGGAGCGTCGTAAAAAAATCTGCGTATACGGTACCCACTGGCGTTTCTTCAAAAATCATCTGGAAAAAAACCAAAAAGATTATTAAATTAGATACTATAATCTAGTACTTGTCATAGCCGATTTTGAAAATATCGATTTATGACAAAATGGCGGACGTTTGAACATAAATAGTGATTTTTGGGCCAAAAATTAGTTATTATTTTGCCTGTAAGACAAAAACTAAGCAACGGAAAAAAATCCTATGACAAGTACTAGATAATGGTGTATAGAATAACCACAAAAAACCTCACGGCAATCGGTTCATTAGTTTTCGAGAAATTTTGGGTACTGATTTGAAAAACGTGGTTTTGAGAAAAACGCGTTTGAAAATTTGGGAATGAATAAGTCATGATGTTTGTCAACTTACATGGAATCATTGATCCAGGCCCATAGTGTAGGTCTTCTACGGTCGACGGAATGTTCATAGCTTCTAAATCGTCGACCTCGACCATCTAGGTGTATATCTCCCCTTGAGAAATGAATTTTCAGTGAAAAATTTCGTTATAACTGCTCATAAAATGAAAAGTTTTCGATTAATCAGATATTCCGTACGTACTTCTCTGCGAAATGCAATTAGGAACATAAGTTTTAAATTTGAAGTAAATCGAGTGAAAATTGTTGAAGTTATTTGTCACGCCAATTGGAAAAAAACATAAGGCCTCAACATAATGAACAATGAAACTGATATTGATGTAAATTACGGTCTAATAGAAAATAGTTGCAATGCGGGAATGAAATGGGAACATTTTTCCGAATTTTTGGATGTCTCGCTAAAAAGAAATTCCCTAAGTTGGATCGAGACCTACGTTGAAGAGGTTAGTTTATTAGAAATGATCTCCCTCAAATTAACTGAAAATAGTTTGCGTGAAGCTGTTGCCGCCATTTTTGATACATTCTCACAAAGAATTGGCAACA
This sequence comes from Ophion ellenae, assembly GCA_963210295.1. Lineage (NCBI taxonomy): Eukaryota > Metazoa > Arthropoda > Insecta > Hymenoptera > Ichneumonidae > Ophion > Ophion ellenae. The sequence continues at coordinate 35,229,219 of OY723393.1, forward strand.
CAAATAGCCGTTTTCGAAATGTTGTCCAAAAGTCGGCTGAAAGTGTACTAAATGTCTGTCCGGAGGTTAGCTCCAAGTTGACCATCCAAAAAGATAACCGTCGCGTGTTGGACACGTGATAACTTATAGGTAACTTCCAAGCGGACATTTGGTACCTATTTGGACACCTTCTGGACAACTATTTGAAAATTGCTACTTGCCCAGGTAGCAATTTCAAAATAGTTGTTTATTAGTTGTCCAAATGGGTACCAAATGTTCTGGACAACTATTTGAAAATTGCTACTTGCCCAGGTAGCAATTTCCCAATAGTTGTCCAAATTGGTACCAAATGTCCGCTTGGAAGTTGCCTCTAAGTTATCATGTGTCCAACAGTGATCTTTTTGGATGGTTGTTGACTATAAGATAACTTCCGGGCGGACATTTGGCACCCTTTTAGCCGACTTTTGGACAACTTTTTGAAAATCGCTTCTTGGGTGGAAAACCATCGTGTTTGTTGTGGTCACGTGTTGCCCGTTTCGAAAATAAGCGCGCTTTTAATGCTCACGCTTTTGCTGCTTAATCTGCCTGAGAGAAGTGTTCGTGAGCTCAATATGGTAGCGATAATGACGTCACGCGTGACGTCGTAAATGCTTCTGTGCGCACAGCGCCAAGTCGAACGACACGAGCGATGCTCACAAATGCTTCGAGCGTTTAAGCGCCCTAGTCAAACGCGCCCTTCAAGTACTTTATTTACAAGGGAGCAGAAGTTTCTTTTGACATTAGTTCACTTTTACCCTGCTCTTGTAACTTCACCCCAGTTCATAGGAGACCCCGCCGGAGTGTTGTTCACGGCCAGTCCTAACGCACTATGATGCTGAGGTTTGCATCGTCAGAATGCAACGATATTCTCGTTAATTTTTTTTTCTTTAATTTTATCATTATCCAAAAGCTTTTTTCCAAATTGAGGTCGTAAATTTCCAACGAGAATACGTAGAAACGTTTGAGCGATGTTCATAGACTAAATCGGCCCAAAAAAGTCTAAGTGATTAAAAAGAATTAATTACACTAATGAATTAATTGCATTAATGAATTAATTGCATTAATTACGTTGATGGATTAATTAATTATTAAACATAACGCACTATGGTATCGTCCTCGCACTACTCTCTTCCATTTTTTGTCACTAATTTATCGAACGATGAGGTAGTTCCGGCGTGGACGAAGATCCCTTCGTACTTTCGAATACCCTGCAACCCTTTAATTTTCGGATACGATAAAACTTTGCGAAAAATTAATAAAATTTGCAGGTGTCACGATCGTAACGTCGTGACAATATTTTCGGCACCGAATTACTGCTATCGTTGCGGCAACCAAGCCGCAATCATGGAGCTGGATGATACTCTGAAATATTCATTGTGAGTTGACCAAAAAGCAAAACCGCGATACGAAATTTTCAAAAAGGTACCAAAGAAAAACATGAATTTTTCTAATCGTTCTTTGCTCGAAATAACAGCCTCCAGTTCGACCCTGCACCGCGGCGTGGCGAGCCTCACGTGACCAGGCGGACACCCGATTACTTCCTGTAAGGCGTCGACGAAAGAAAAAAAAACGAAGAAGCGGAAGAAGCGAAACAAAAAAGAACCCCGAGGAAGAGGTAGTTGTTAAGGTAGGGGAATGGAACGATGCCTGGCTTTATATAGCGATGCCACAGAACACGAAAGGGGAAAAAAAACGAACCGTAACGAAAACAAGAAAAAGAAGAAAAAAAAAGAATCTGTAATAGAACAACGTCACGAGTGTAAGGCCTTTCCCCCGAGTTGCCCTTACGCGCCATTATATAGTCCCAAGTATTATATCATGGCTCACTCTACAGTGTCTCTCTTTTCTCCGAGCGAAACAAAGTTAAACGAGGAAAGGCCAAAAACACGATGGATTGAAAGGAAAAGGAAAAAAATACATGAAAAATTAACGAATAAGACGCTCTCGTGTGCATACGAACGAACAAACATACACACACACACACACACACACACAAATCGAAACACCGTCTTTGTAGAACACAATTTGTGCAACACGCGAGCAAAAAACAATGTACACAGACACACATACACACGGTACCAACTAAATTCACCTAGGACATTGAGTTTCATAACTTTCAACGCATTGCTTGTATTTTTTATTGTCGAGGAAGAGAAAAAAAAACTAAATAAGAATAATAAAAAAAAAACAAGAAAACGTACACAGACTCTTAGCGTCCAGCATGCGTCGGCAGAGCCGTGTCGTTTCTTCTCACGGGCTCCAATGAAAGCTTCATTTGTTACACAGAAAAGAGACGATCGTTCCCGAAACTTCGCCGCACCCGTGTGACTTTTTGTTCAAACGCGCTCAGCGGACAAAAATCGCAGCGCCGATACGAGGCTCACCGGGCGAAAAAAAAAATCACATCGTCGCAATTTCCACGACGATGCTTCGGGTGAAAAATAAACGGGAATCAAAGTGGATTTGATGCAATGGTGAGGCGATCCGTACTGGAGAGAAAACAAGAATTCGGCATTGCATAAATATTGAAGGGGGAAAAAAACTTGACTTTTATTGAATTATGAGGGTGCGAAAATAAATGTATACTTCATATGGCATTAGTTATCAAACACGAGAGAGCAGAGAGAGAAAGCGAAAATCCATTCAAGTGATTTTGAAAAATCCTCTTGTAATATTCAAAAGCTAAACTGACTAAGAATTTCCGTCGCCAAGTTCGCTAATTAAAAATCGTCTCTGGAACAAATCGCTCCAAATTCTCGTTCGTCGAATTTCCACAATGGGAGCTAATCTACGGAATTATAACAAAGGCTCATTTCCAACCGGCGAGCATTTCCTCTCGATAGCCTCTCCGACTGTTATCACAACGTGTGTTTATAAATATGTACGTATATTTAAACACACAGACACATCCAATACACGAGAGATCAGAGATCGATCGGGCCACATCGGATAACACGCTATTGCATCAAACACCGACAGACCCTTACGAATCGCACTCCGTTCTCACGACGCGCGTGTGTACCGAATGATAATCGAATCGCCAATATTTGAAACTTTTTACTAATCTATACAACAAACAAACAAAAAACATGATAATGAAGAACACGATAAAAGGAAAGCTTGCGGCAAACAGAACACGCGAACGCAGAGAAAAGAAAATGGAATACGCGCGGTGCAAGCCAAAAGATTGACGTATCGCGTCAAATCGTCCGCAATAATCGTCGACACGGACGGACACGATAAAAATATAACGCTGTATACATAAACATCCGAAATGGGACAACAACAAAAAAAATGAAAAACACGTACAGATGTATTCGTAGGCGTAAGTGAGAAAAAAAACATGAATATATGCATACTGAGAAAAACAAAATACGTTAGTGCTCGTAGCGTTCGCTTTCATTATGGTTGCGTGTGTGTGTGTGTGTGTGTGCGTGCGTGCGTGTGTGTACGTTTGTGGGGGTAGGGGGGATAAGATACGACGGAAGTGAAGATGCACACGTTTATACAGAATTTCATCAAGACTGTAAAAATCGAAGAAGCAGCAAAGAAAAGCGTCCGAATTTGAAACAGGATGTCTCGTTCTGACGCAGCCCGAGCGTTCATTCTCTTCCTTCTTTCCGTTCTTTTAATCTCTTATTTCATATCGACGGAATGCCAAGCACTCATCGTATCATGTTAACAAACGATGAGGACGCTCCGTATAGATAAGGCAAAACACGTGCGCATAGTTAGAATTTAAAAAAACGAAATAATAAAAAAAAAAGAAACAAGAATTCAGTTCGGTACAAGCGTATATGTCTTCGTACGTAATTTATCACACAGCAATCGTAGAAGTTAGAAACTAATTTTTGTATTTGCTCCACATTTACGGTATTTCCAAGTACCAACGTGCATCGAGTTGAACGGTGAGGCTGAAAATGAGAGAAAAAAAAAAGAAAAACTCAACTAAAATGAATGTCTCGTAGTTTTTTTCGTTGTTAATATTGAAAAGTTGTCCCTGGTCTCTTTCGATAGTTGGTCAAGTTTGGATTTTTATTGCTCGTCAACTCTGACGTGGTACATTACGCATGATCGACGGAATAGCGACGAGGTCTGATCAGTTTCAAAGTTGCGATTCAATCTTCGACTCTCTCATCCACGAATTAACGAATTACGATATTCTTTCCAATTGCGTTCCTGTGAACACGAAATTTCGATATCAACGCCGGCAAGCTGACAAACAATTTGTGAACGAGGTATACACACGTTTTTTTTAACACGAGATGTATCGATTTTAAAAGTGAATAAAAAAAAAAAGATAAAATATATTGTACGTGAAGGAAGGAAGACGAGAAACTGGAGTTAACCGTGACGCGGATTATTGTAAAGAATTACTTGTACGCCAGAGCAAGAATGTTTTCGACTCTTCTTGCGTTGCAAACTGCCACTGTCTCTCATTGGACAGCTTTATAACCCGATTCAATATCTTCGATGAAGAATTTCAATCCTGCGAGGTCGATCGGATAACGAAAAAAAAAACGATCTTTTTTACGTGTCTTTTGGGACGACGAAGCTTTTTCACAATTCCTACCTGATACGTGTCGAGTATATATGTAAATATTTACATATTTGTGAGTGTGTATGTTTATATATATATATATATATATATATATATATATATATATATATATATATATATATATATATATATACACTCACGAAACGACGAAAAAGTCTGGCATTCGCAAACCAAATAAAAAACAGTCAGCTTGCGTATTCCCAAAAGTTCGTTCGAAAATTAAAAAAGAAAATCACGTCGATGTATTTCGAAATTTCGTTTGCGAAGCTTAAAAAACAAAGTGGCTTCGTTAACTCGCATATTAATGTCGCCCAAGCGCAAAAAATAAAAGAAAACTTGGAATAAATGTTATTGTATTTGGATCAATCGTTCGCATAGTTTCCACTTCTTTTGTGTTGATAAATCGTTTGCGCGGCGACTCTCGTGGACTTTGCGAAATGAACGATAACGCAAAGAGGAAACGAGAGGACACGAGGAATCGATGAAACAATTATTTCGTCACCAAAGACTAGACGAGCGAGAGCTTCGTCTCAGCCTCGTATGGGTGACGGCTGAGCTGTTTTAGGAAACGACTTGCTTTAGACTTTTGGGAACCGGAAATTTAGTGGGAAAACTTTTGATGGGTTTCATTATGAATTTGATTACGGTACCTGTAAGTTTAAGGGGCTATACCAGTGTGACACTTTAAAAAAAATCGATTTTTTTGCCTTTTTCGACAGTTTATACTTTCAAGAATATCCTGTAAAAATTTCACGGCCGTATCTCTATCATTTTATCCTGCAAAAATCGATAGTTAAATCTTTAAACGCGTTTTTCTCGAAATGAGATTTTTCGAATTTGCTGACATTGTAACTCAAAGAGCAATTATCCGATTGACTTGAAATTTGAACTTAGTACTCTTGAATATATTTACTCTACAATGACGTAGGATATTTTTGATTGGATGAAAATTGACGACTTGGCATTGGAAAAAAACGACCATTTTATAGGCAAGAAAACAGACTTTTTTTCATAACTACGCCATTTTGTTAGATTTTGATATTTTTCGAAAATCCTACGTCATTGTACAGGAAATACCTTCCAGTTTAACGACATTTTTTCTTTTTCGGTTTCAGCTACTCAATCGGCCGGAATCATGTCAGCAGTGGAGGAACTTTTTTTTTGCGCCTTCGAAGGCAGCGCACAAGTCGCTTGAATCTCAATATTTTTCTATGAAAAAATTATGTGATATAGGTCAAATATAGCCAAATATGTTCTTAATTTTCCGAAACATTTAATTGAGTACTTTCCTGTCAAAAAATTCGCGACGATAACCCAAATTTTCAGCGTTCACACTGGTATAGCCCCTCGAAGTTTCGTGTGGGTTATGCATTTGTAACTTTAGTGTCTAACAAACCCAAACAATCTTACGCAACAATTTTCCATTCTAACATCAATAAACGTTACTTTCGTGGCCAAATTCAGTAAATTTATCGTCCTCCAAAATAAAATAAAAACAAGAAGTTTGTGAACTTTCCAGTCCAATAGCAAGTGTAGGGTAAAAGTGAAAGGAGCGGGATCGTAAAAGCCTGCAAGCGCATTCGAAGGAACGGAAATAATAATATGTTCGTACAGTTTGAAAAGAAAACAAATTTGTCGTAACGGCAAGAGATGCTCGCGTCATTCATCGTACGCAGAGTTTCCGGTGAAAGTGCGACCCACTTGCGCACTGCGGTTCGCCCGGAACGTCAGTTCACTTTGTTTTTCTCGTCATTCCGACCATTAGTTGAATCAGCGACGAAACAAGGTCGTTTCGCAAAAGCCGTCCATGCTCGTGATCACGAGCACAGATTGGGAAATCATTTCGAACGTGCCAGAAAACAAAAGAATCGAAAGCGTGAACGTCTCGGTCGAATTGCGCGATGTTAGCACGAAATTTGGCATTTTATTCGTAAAGTGTATTGGGAACGGTAGAATGGGCATTGAGCAGATGAAACAATCTCATTGGGTTTCGGTTCGTTATAGATGTATGTATATATCGTTTGGAGTATGCACGTGCATCGCCGTTTGTACATGAAAATACTATACGAATGGTTTAGCAACGATAAACGAATTAGTCTAACGAGGCCATTTGACGCCAGCTACGTTGCACTTCCGGTAGAATTTCGTCTGTCGTTTTCTTCCCTCAACTCAACGCGCTCGTAAGATATTCGCTTATTTTTCACCAATCACCAGCGCTCGATTGTTCGTTAAAAGATAGCTTCGATAAGGCAACGCATCTATTTTTTATTCTTTGAAATAACAGATTGTCTGTTTAACAATTAAAAAAGAAACGATCGTCGCTCTCGAGGACACGGCGGTAGAAAAAAAGTCACGGTCGAAATCCGAGCAGCCGGAAGTGCGCCGGGTACAACTTGGAATGTGCCAAATTATTGATCTAACTATGTATTTTGGCCTAAGGTATACAGCCCGAAATAAGTTACGACTAAATAATATCCATTGTGTAAAATCAACAATTCAACCAAAACTACGACTAAGGTTAAGGCTTTCACCTTTCAATTGATCTAAGCGTAGATAACTTGGAGATTGATCTAAGTAACGTGAAAACAGTGGAAGGACGAGCCCTCTACGCGACAACTGTAACTTGTGGAAACAAAAACGAGAATCGTACGCGGGAACGGCAAAACTACGCAATGGCAAAACGAATCAACAACGTAATGAACACAAATTGAAGAATAAATAGAGTATGCTCGCTTCGAGTAACATGTCAGCATTTGCCTTTGTCTTTAAAATAACTATTTTTGTACCGTTTGCAAAAGTGGACGACAATATTCGACGAGATTTTCCTCTATTTTTCTCTCACGAAAAACAGTCTCGTCCTTTCGACTGTAAATGAAACAGCCTCGAAGAAGTTGCAACTCTCTAGTTGGTTATAAGCGCGATTTTGTACTCAAATCTTCATTCCGGTATCTAAATCGAGGACTTGCTTCATGAGCTCGTAGGTCGTAAAACTCACTGCGACCATCGGAATCGCGCGAAGATAATTAATACTCATTCCCCGATAGAGGCCGCTCACTACACCGTTTTCCGCGTATATCAGCTTCATCGTCGACAGCATACCGGACCTGGGACAAAAAACGTACGTTGAAAAAAACGACGATAATTTCGTTGAAACGTCAGTCGAAGGGATTTTCCCGGTTACGTTTCCTCGTTCGGAGGTGAGTCAACATTTATAGATCGTTTCTTTGGTCCGGTAAATTTACTCGGCGAGTATTCTATCTACGATGTTAACTCAACAATCATACGAACTTCAAACGCGTATTTTTCGAAACACTGTTTTCAAAGTCGGTGGACATGGCATCTCGAGAAACACTTGAATATGGAAATGATCCATTTCCATATTTACAGGAGATACGATGAGAAACCTTTAAAGGTCGTTGACGATCTCACTTTCTTTGAATCGATCTTCATTTATTGACCGTTACGTAAGAATTACGACTTTTTTCATAGAATTGTTACGCTCGAGTTTTAATTCGGCGTCACGTTGTTAAAAAAAAATGATTTAAATCCGACGATCGTCAATTACTTGAATTTATTGTTAACTTGAATAACCCGTTTGGTTTTTAGATTTAAAATGGACCGTTTAAGCTGGAGACTGTCCACCGCCAAATGTCGCGGAAAAATTTTCATTATCTACCGGCGGTTATGTTTTTGTTGTTTTTCTGTATTTTTTGGTGATTTTTTCAGAGGCTCTCAATATATAGCCCGGAAAAAAATTTCCGAATTTGGTCATTTTTTCGAGCCTATAGGTAGATATCAAAATACCAAAAAAATTGAAATATTCTAGAAGGATGTTTTTTAAATTTTATATTGTAATATTTCCCGAATAAAATGTACTTCTCGCATTGAATATTCTTCTCTCTTCTCGCTCCCTCTCGGTAATTCTTTCCCAATATCCACTGCAATCTTTTTTCCATTATTACGAATTATTCGACTTGCCCGTATTTGTGCGTAGCCGGATTCATCATCGCTAATTGCATTCGTCTTCTAGTGACGTCCAAGGGATAGGAAAAACTTTGAGCCACGGCACCGGCGATTCCACCGCAGAGTAACTTCGCTGGCAGTGTCAGCACGAGACCGCCTGTTTCGTCGGGGACACGGGAACAAAAAAAAACATCACATTTATATTTCTCCGTACGTTCTTATTTTTTCTCTCACCACCCTCATAATTTCGTGAAGTTGAAGCTTGCATCGATTTTGTAATATCTTCATTATTATTCGAAATCTTTTTCGCAACTTGAGGTTGCAAATCTATAATAAAAATACGTTAAAAACGTTCGAATGATTCTCGTAGCCTAGATCGGACAAAAGTAAACGTTATCAATGAAAGTGGATTCATTTTCGTTGCATTCCAACGAAGCAAACTTCAACATCATTGTTTTCTAATGTTTTCATCCACGAAGCTACTTTCTAACATAATATCCTTCAATCTGAACGTTATCTTTTTTTTGCAACACATTTTTTTTTAAGAACAGTAATTTTATCTACTTTTTTTCACGAACCGTCAAGCAGTCCGAATCGAGAAAATTTCAATATTCTGGCCAGCGGAATTCGCAATTTTTTGTCAAAAATACTCGTTTTGTAAATCTTGTGAAAATATACAAAAACCAATTCTAAGTATGTTTATTTATTTATTATTATTATATGTACACACTTGCGTGCACACCTGTACGATTTATCACGATCAAATATGTACGCAGATACCCGAAATTGGCATTAAGACGAAAATGTGTAGGCTAAATCGTAATCAGTCATTGCCTCAGCTTATCCAATTATCTCCGCCGTGCCGAATCTCACGGTCGCGACGATGTTCAAAATCGCACGTGCGGTACATCCTGAAGCCGAAAAAAAATGCTCACCGGTGTTCCTCGGGCAATCGTTGCAGAGTACATTCGGTGCGTATCTCATCGAGAGGTATTTCAATTTTTCGAACGAGTAGAACGAGAATCCCGCGTAAGGTATCATGCCGATGATCGACGGAAGAAATCCACGATACAGAGCCCTCACACCGCCCTCCTGAATGGAAATACGAAAGTGACCGGTGTACATGATGCGACGAAACAAAATAAGGGAAAAAATATCACGGGAATGAGAAAATGACTGCGGGTACGTGAACGGGAAATTAAAGATTACTGTCACGGGGGGATTGAATTTTGAAATGTACTTCGAACATAATTAAATCTACACACGCAAGATATTCAAAAATATTTTGTGTAAAAAAATCAAGAAAGATCTCGAATATGGGAAACGTTTAAAAATTACTGTCACGGGGGGATTGAATTTTGAAATGTACTTTGAACATAATTAAATCTACACACGCGAGACATTCAAAAATATTGTGTAAAAAAATCAAGATATCGAGCAGGATGCGATCTGTTGGCAATAATCAATTGCGTGGGTAATAGGAGCCTAACAAATGGTGCTGAAGTTTGCATCGTAAGAATGCGGCGAGAATCCTCACCGATTTTCTTCATTTCTTCCTTTTTGTTATGATCTAAAATATTTTTATGCAATTTTCGGTTATAGATTTTAAATAATGATTGGCGACAATGTTTCAGTAATTTTTGTAGTCCAAATATGCCAAATAAAATCGACAATACGAAAAAAAACGTATATTTTCGTTGCCGTTCAACGATGCGAACTTTAATACCATGTTCAACAAGCTGTGCTTTTGTTAATGAGGTAGAAGATAGGTACGTCTTTGAAGATGGTGACCGCTGTATGTGCTATTCCGGTATAGATGTGCTCGCCGGTGACTTGAAAGGCGAGACGAGCCCTTATCGTGTCCAGTGGATATGTCAACAGCACGGCGGTTACACCCGCGCCCGAACCCGCTATGAACTTGTCGATGTGTGCGTTACTGCCAAACAGGCCTCCCAGTAGCTGCGAAGAATATTATTTTTTACTCCACCTTGCGACTTACACGTCAGACTTTCGTGTCTACACGACAGCCTAGTTCGTTTACCTTCTTGTAAAGTTCGAAGACCGTGAATTGTGTCGCAGCGTAAGGGAAAATTCTTATCATCTGGGCGAAGTTTCCCTTGTACAGGGCGAGGAATTTTTCCCGCTTTATTATTTCCTTTAGGCCCGAGAAGACGCCTGTAACGAAGGCGAGCAGAGTTTACCGAAGGGATTTACTTTTTTATCAATTTAGCGAACGAAAGGAAGCACGAGTTTCCTCCTTACCCAGATGCTTGTAATGGACACTGTGGGCCTGCAGCAATATTTTTATTCTATCCAACGGAGCCACCGTCGTCTTGGAGCACATGCCGGCGATACCTGCGGGAGAACAAAAATTTTTCTTTTTTACATCCGTTTGCCCAGCGGCTGGGCAGCGATCTTGACGAACTGCTTCAACGATAATGAGGGTTGCGCCACAGCGCGAATCGATCTTTTCAAGTCTCTGTAACGACTCTATGGAAATATACGATTCAAGCTCTAGTTGTTACGTTTATCAGTGATAAAGTTATTATCGCATAGCTGCTTTGATGCAAAATAAATGCATAAGAAATTCAATGAAAATTCAGTATTGTTTAATAAAAGGGATACATTTTTCAAATAATCACTTTTTTTTTAATTTGTAGGTCATGAATTCGTAATTGGTTTTAATGTTACATCTTTAATGTTGGTTATGAATTTGATTGGTACCTATAAGTTCGAAATGTTTGGGTTGTACATTTGCAATTAACTCAACAATCTTACCCAATCATTTTCCATTATAACATCAAGAAACGTAATTACTTTCCCAGCCAAATTCTCAGTAAATGTAATGACATTGAAGTTTGCATGGTTGGAATGTAACGGAAATTGGTTCTTTTTTGTGGTCGATTTTTTTAGCTGATAGCTTTGAAAATCTCCCGAACGTTTTCACGTATTTTTATTAGCGAGACATTACCTCACTTCGCAAAAAGACTTTGGATAATGATAATGATGTAAAATAGAAAAATGAAAAGAAAACAGAATCATTGCACTCCAACAATGCAAACTTTAACGTCATTAAATTTATCATCGTCCACGTCCAGAATGGAAAAAAAAGAACGGTTTGTGAACTTGCCAGTCCGGTTGCAGTAAGTTTGAATTCTGAAACTTTTGGTGGATTTCATTAGGAATTTGATTACGTTACCCGCAACTTTAAAGCTTTATTTGGGTTGTGCATTTGTAACTTTAATGCCTGACCCGAACAATCTTACGCAACAATTTTCATTTCTAGTATCAATAAACGTTATCATTTTCTTGTCCAAATTCTCAATCGATTTATCCTCCTCCACCTCCAGAAATGAGAAAGATAACCATTTGTGAACTTCCCAGTCCAGTTGCAGTGAATTTGAATTCTGAAGCTTTTGGCATATTTTATTATGAATTTGATTATGTTACATGTAACTTTCAAGTTTCGTTTGGGTTGTACATTTCTAACTTTGATTTCTAACCCAAACGAACCCAAACAATCTTATGCAACAATTTTTCACTCTAAGATCAATAAGCGTCAATATTTTCTTGGCCAAATTCTCAGTTGATTGATCATCCTTCACCTCCAGAATTGAAAAAAAAGAACATTTTGTGAACTTTCCAGTCCCGTTACAGTAAGTTTGAATTCTAAAACTTTTGGCATGTTTTATTATGAATTCGATTACGTTACTCGGAAGTTCGAAGCTTTGGTTGAGTTATGCATTCGTAACTTTAATGCCTAACCCAAACAAACCCAAGCAATCTTATGAAACGATTTCTCATTATTACATCATTATTGATATAATAATGGGAAATCGTTGAGTGAGATTGTTTGGGTTAGACATTGAAGTTACAAATGCATAACTCAAACGAAGCTTCAAACTCACGAGCAACGTATAATTATTGATGTAATAATGGGAAATTATTGCGTAAGATTGTTAGACGTTTATACGTAATTAATTTATTGGCCAAATTCTCAGTAAATTTATCATCCTCCAAAATAAAATAAAGTTTGTGAATTTTCCAGTCCAGTAGCAACAAATTTGAATTCTCAAACTTTTGGCGCCACCGAGCGTTCCGGTATCAAAAGAATATATTTTTCCGGGTAATCCGATGCACTTTCGACCTTTGACCAACGCCAACGAGAAGATAATCGGTAAAAAGATAAAATGCAAACAATCTTGCACGTTCGAGCGATAACAAAACGGTTTCCAATTTGCGGAACTTTTTATTGTTCGCATATTGAATCTTCATCCTCGTATGCGCGCGAAAAGAAAATTTCGCTCTTCACCATGAGAAGCAATATTTTTTCGCGTATACGTTTTCCCCAGTTGTTTGAACGCGCCTGATTCAAAAGTGTCGCTACGGGTATCTCATTCCCGCGACGATCGACTTTTCGCTTATTGGACAATGATAAGAAAATGCGAGATGGACGATGTGTCACTTACCACCGGCCAAAAGACTCTTCATCACGAACTCCATATTATTGTCGATCCCCGCACGGAAAGACATGTTTCCGTCATAAGGTCCGGACACGGTGTGTGCGCGAACGTCAAAAAACTCACGAAGCCGTTTAGAAAGCTATCTAGCGCACACTGGATAAACATCAAGCAGGAGCGGTCGCAGGTCGGCGGCGTTCACGCCGAGCCGCGTGCGCGCGTCCCCCCCCCCCCCCCCGCTCCTTTTTCAACCGCCGAGCCGACCAAGGTCAGTGACCTTGCACACTATACGACGGACAATGGTTAAAAAAAGGAAAGCGAAGAGAGGTTAAGTGTCACACACGCAAGGGCAATTCGAGCCATTATTTACAGAGGACGAGCGACCCTCGGAACACAACGCGGCTCGGCTACGTAACAATTACGTGCCTCGCATGAAAGGCGCGAGATGACGGATCCCGATGCAATGCTGGCGCGCTGATCTTCGCTCCGGAGATTTCGCGTTTTTATTTTGTTTATCAAGGTTTCGCTCACCCTCGATTTCTTTTATTCCGAAGCTGATAACAAAGAGACGATGAGCGAGCCAACAGCTCGTATTCCTCGAACCTACATACGATCCAAAGTGTCCAAAATTGTCACGATTTGTTTCAATTCGTAGACCGCGCGACTAGCGTCACGAGTGGCAAATTTACCAAAACATCTTCTGTCTCATGTACGCGACAAATCGCGTTTGCAATAACTTGACATCGATACGAACGTATGGGTATTGGATTAGCAGACGACTTTCGACCACAGCCAATCGCGAGCTCCCTCACTGATGCGATAGCCAATCCGCACTCGGCACACTTTCTATTCGCCTCAAGCTTGCCTCGCAGCCTCTCCGGCTATGCAGTCGCGGTCAATTGCAACGGCGAACATAACCTCTCGCGTTTGTAAATTCCTCGGCGAACAACGAACTGTTTGTTATTCGGGAGAATACGTGCCTAATCGAGGGAAAACTATGAATAGACGCGAGGCCCCTTCGTGTCACGTTTGGACGTGAGATTCGCGCGATATTTCTCTCATTTGCATCGCGACACCTTTTGTGTAGGTTTGCTATTACGAAACGCACGTGTCTGTTAGCTTTCATTCTCTCTATGTATATAGAGACTCGGTATTGTCAATTCTGAAGTTCGCGATGCAAATACCTCGAGTGTCGTAAATATTTTTAGTGAATGGAAATAAATAGAGCGCCTCTGTACGATGAATAGCTCGCAAGTGAAGCAACAACAACAGAAGAAAATGAAGAAAACGTCTGCGAAAAAAGGGCCTGTCAAGGGACTCAGGAACGTCCTCGCACGGCCCTTCGATACTCAATGGTATTTTCACGTGACGTGGGGATGCATGAGAGATAGTTAACATTTTCGAACGAAGATTTTTTCGCCATAAATTATATTTAGGGAATAAGAAAACCGTTAAGCTCTGCGTCAGGGAATTCTACAGGGCCTGATGCTCCGTTTTTCCTGGAAAACTTAATCCTCTGTGAGGAAACTCTGTTCGAACGTTTGTGAGGTTATGTCGACCTTGTACTAGCATGGGGCTGAAGTTTGCATCGTTGGAATGCAACGAAAATTCTCAATTTTTTATATCCATTATCCAAAATCATATGTGGCAAATTTGTTTTAGATCGCTAAATGAGGATCCGAAATTGTTTGCATGATCTCCGTAGCCCAATGCTGCCATAGGGAATTTGTAAAATTAACCAAAAATCATTTTCGTTGCATTCCAACGATGCAAACTTCAACTTCATGTACTAGCTCTTAAGGCGAAAAGATGTACCACGTGACGTGTGGGTGCGAGATAGTTGAAATTTTCGAACGGAGATTTCTCGGAGTTAAATAATGTTCAGGACAAATGAAACTCGTAAAGTTCTACGTCAGTGAATTTCCCTGAGCCTGTTGCTTTTGTTTTATTTTTAAAACAACCATTTACGAAAAAAACTCGGCTCGAACGTTTGTGAGGTTATGTTGACTGTGTATTCAATTTTTAGGCGAACAGATGTACCACGTGAGTGCGAGAGAGAGACAGCCGCAATTTTTGAACGAAGATTTCTCAGAATTCAATAATATCTCAGGCGAAAGAAAATCGTCATGTCCTGCAGCGAGCAATTCTACAGAGCCTGATACTTCGTTTTTCTTGAAAAATTTGACTCTGTGTGAGAAAACTACGTTCGAATGGTTGTGGGGTTATGTTGACTTTGTACATGCACAGGTCGAACGGATGAATGTTAGAAGATAACAATTTTTTTCTTCAGACGTCGAAGCGTCGATAAAACTTTGAAGGTTCAATAAGAACTAAATTGAGTTTGAAAACAAAATGATTAATCTCTATATATATATATATATATCTATGTATTTATCTTTTGCCAGTTCGCTGCACTCTTTGACAATAAAACTCCAGCCCAATACGTCATTCTTCACGAGAATCTATGCAGGAATGTCACCATTTAAATGTTTCCTTTAGCGAGCGATAGTCAAACTTACGGCCACTTCCAAGTTGAATTTTCACTATCAATACCTGTGTCTGAAAGATTAGCATTCTCTGACATTTGTCGGTGAAGCGCCCAACCCTCCTCAACTTTACATTTGTCAGAATAAGACAAAATGCCCGATAACAATGTTACGTCGAATTTTTGCCAGGCCTGTTTTGGATAAAGACGCGGAATGCCGTCTGGAGGAACTGTTGACCAGGTGAGTAGGGAAACCGAACGATTCTGCTTGTCACCGACAATGTTTGACGGATTAAAAACATACGCAGATTATTGCCAGAGCTGAGACACAGCGCGCCTTTCGTTCCCTGGTCCCAATTGCGGAAATTGGACAAGGACGAGCGGCGCACAGCCAGAGAAAAGCTTCGTCTGGATTCTAAGGACATCAAGAACAGGGACAATGACGTTCGGTGAGTTTCGACTACTGTCGATCTTTGGAGTGCCTCGTGCGACAAATGTGACTCGTCTTTGTTCCAGAAAATCCGTAACGCTGGGTGTAAACGCGGTGACGCGCGATCTGGAAAAGGAGAAAGTAGACACGGTTCTTCTGGACTCTGGAGTAGAAGCCCTGCTGATCGAGCATGTCGTGAGTATGGCCCGGAACGGGGGGATACCAATTTTGATGGTTCCCTTCTTGAAGAAAGTCACTCTGGAGGGCGTTGGATTCGCAAGCGCTGCTATGGGACTGAAGGTACCAAGGAAAATGCCAAAACGTCTCTTCAATTTCGTACGAGTGATGGGATGAATTTTCTAAATTGCGTCTTGCTTCTAACAATATTGTTAGAAAAAAGAAATGGCGAATTGAAGCTCTCTGACGCGGCTGTAACTGGTAGCAGAATCATTTTTTTTTTCATTCCTTTTGCAGGGAAAATTTGCAGGTAAACAGCTGGACAACCAATTGGTGTTTCTCAATTGTGATGGAGTTTCCTCAAAGTTAACCCTCACAGCTTTAAATAGCGTTAAAAAAAAAAATATCAGCATAATTATTTCAACGATAATTCGATATTTGAGGTTTTCCTTCAGAAGGGGGGCCCTTCTGAATCATTGGTAAATTACAGTGGCACTTAATAAAAATAAGTCACCATCAATTACTATACCCAACGATATACTGGAATAAAACATTTCGCGCAAATTTAGTAGATTTCGACATTTTTACATTTTCTTTGGAAAGTCGCGGCTACGAGAATTCTCCTGCTAGTCACATTTTTCTAAGTTTTATCATTAATATTTTCTTCAAACATTCCGTGACCCCGTTTTTTTCACTGTCGTTACGGAATCTTCATAATTGTTTACGCGCGTGAGCAGTTTGTATCTGGCATCTAGAGTTATTTAATGTATAAATTATTAGATTAGATAGAAATGGGGCCAGCGTGCCGTCTCCATAAAGTGCCGTTCAAATGAGACGATTATGAGTCGTAATATTCCGTTAAAAGTTCGGTAACTTGGCTTGTAATTTGACCAGTACACTGGGATGTATTTTTGCTTGATTATAGACGAAAATCAGTTCATTGTTGAAAATTCGCGTTCGTGAAAGGAATATCTTTAAAAAATGCACGTGGTCCTGTCGAAAATGAACAAAAGGATTTCTCTAAAATAATTGCAATTTGTGTAAAAACAACGACACTGAAATTAAAAAAAAGCTTTTTGAATCTGCAAGCCCAGGCTTTTGAATGGTGGAGGCGAAAGTGAGAATATTAATTCGTTTCTGAGTTACTCGAGTTTGAACGTAGAGTGAATTTTCTTCGAGTTGGAGAGCTCCATTTGGCCGGAACTTTTCTCATACCTAATGAAATGGTTTGAGAAGTTAAAGAAATGAATGTTTTTCTTTCGACTCAGCCAATTTACATGTATCAGCACCTACGATAGGATAAGTAGAGTCAATATGTTCGTACTTAAAATTTTTTGTCGCCTTCTAAACCTTCCAAACTAAAGCTACAAAAACAATTTACACATTCTCGATTCTCGTTCCGATGATCGCAGCAAAAAAGACCCCGTTTCTCTCTTAAGGCGGGATATACATTTACAACGATCAAAAAATCGATTTCTGTTTTTTTTTTCTCTAAACGATAGAACTATATATGTAGAATATTTTCCCAAAGTTTCAAAGCGAAATTCGAAAAACTTCAAACGTTACAGCCCGTCAACGCCGTGTCTCACCGCTCGGATTCGGAGCGGGTGTGAACTTCAAACGAGTTTTCCTCAAAACTGCATTATCGAAATTGGCGTGCAGGATTACTCGAAAACTATTGAGCCCTTTGAGTTGAAACTTGGTCGAAATATTGATAATATTGGTGCCTTCTACTTGACGAGAATTGTTTTTCAAAAATTGAAAAAAAAAAACTACTTTTTTAATTCACATTTTACAGAAGTGTTGCGTGAAATGTTGATTTTTTTTGTAGATGCGTGCCATTTTCTTAAGGGGTTAGGCCACAGTAAAGGGTATAAAATCATGTGCGAATTTAACAATTTTTTTTTCGTATGAAAAAGTGATTTACTCATAAAATTCATTACACACGTATTTAGTATGAATATCAACCTGTTAGGAAATATTTTGTTTTGTTTTCGATGTACAAAATGGCCGACAACTAATATTTTCTTTTGTTATCTTTTTTTAGGCGCTCCGCGGCGTGACATTTAGCATACACAATTTTTGACCTAGAACAAAAAACTAAAATTCTGGCCAATCTACATTAGAATACCTAGAGAAGTATGTACGGAATTTAAAAAATATTGTTTCATTCAAAAGTTGTAGGTATTTGAACTTAAGAAATGAATTTTCAGTGAATAATTTCGTTATAACTGCTCATGAAATGAAAAGTTTTCAATTAATCAGAAATTCCTCACGTACTTCTCTGCAGAACCCAATTAGGAACATAAATTTTAAATTTGAAGTAAATCGAGTGAAAATTGTTGAAGTTATTTGTCACGACAATTGGAAAAAGGCTGTTTCGAGAAGTTTCGAGTGGACGGCCATTTTGTACATTGAAAAACATATATATATATTTTCTAACAGCTTGATATTCATACTACATAGATGTGTAATTAATTTTATGAGTGAAATACTTTTTCATACGACAAAAAATTGTTAAATTCGCACATGATTTGTATACCCGTTATTGTGGCCTAACCCCTTAAATTTGCATTTTCTTTATTTTAATTACCGTCACATAGAAACTCTACATGTTCTAACTGAAAAAATGTTTGAAGTTTTTTTGGAAATCGAAGTCCACGGGAAGCTAGACTGCACGCCGATTCGCAACTCTCGCAGCGACCTTGCTGTAACACTCTGCCACAGCTCCGTCCTTTTGATGATGAATTAATTTAGAAAAATATTTTTGTATACTCAAATATACACGGAGAAAACAGGGGCCTCGAAGTTTAGAATTAATACTATGCTTCTAAAAAAAATATCATTAAATATGAAAAAGTATTGAATGGAAGATAAAAATTGTAATTATGGTATAATAATAATGAAGAAATTCAAATTTTAACCTACGATATAGCACGTGAACTGATACAAATAATACATTTCATTCAGCACATTGTGATTTTTTGTATTATTCAAAAAATATTTTGCCCACGTGATTGGAACAATTAGTTTCCAGTATTCTACAAAAAGTACGGTATAAAGAGTCACATTTTACCAATAACTTCGTAATATTTTTCGCTATACGCCGAAGATTCATGCTATGCGTATAGTGAAATCTATACATACACGAAGATTCATGCTATACGTATAGTAAAATCCATATGAAAATATAGCGTGTAATAAAGGTGAGTCGTGCATATGCGAGAATAGTTTCAAATGTAATATGCACGCATTCTTTTTACTATACAGCATATAGGAATCGCGCCTATGTGCGAATAGTTTCAAATGTAATATGCACGCATCATTTTTACTATACGGTGTGAGAATCATTTTTACACTTCTGCAACAACAAGTCTTAAAATTCCGAACTGGCAGCAATCTGCTATACTTTTTTAGCACTGAATATAAGAATTCTGGCAACCAGTGTTAGAATTTGAAGCCGTATTTTTCTCCGTGTACTATTAAAGTATGCCTAAAGTTTGATAACTGTATAATGATTATTTCCTAGTTTAAAAAATCCTTCAATGTTGCTCATTTTTTTCCCATCTAAATGTATATCCCGCTTTAATAACGCATATTGATAACATATATTGGGTCCTGCTTCAGCGCGAGGTTGCAGACTCGGCCCACGTCTTTCACGAGGTTCACCGAGAAATCGTCAAATTCGCTCGAATCGTTGCACCACCGGAGACCGCAGTTTCGCCCCAAGAAGTGTCCCGCCCCCGCATCGAAGCCGTGGAATCGTGCGTTCGCGAGGAGGTTTCGTCGGAGACGCGTTTCGCCCTGTCCACGAGTGTCTACGAGTACAGAAGCACGCGGAACGAGAGGACATTCGTGCCGCCCAATTCGGTGGAAAAAACGTCCGACAGTCGCGAAGAATGGGGCGACGACTTCATAGCCGTGGGAAAGGACGACGATGTGAAACTAACTGCCCCGAAATATTTGGTCCCCCGAGGGAGGAAAAGATTCGCGGACGAACCCGCCGCTCCCAAAGAGAAAGGAACTCGGAGCAACGAGTCCGTGTCTCTCGACAACGATCTACCGGAAGTCAAGAAGAAGAAGAAGAGAAGGAAGAACAACGCAACCTACTTGCCTCTTAAAGTTAAACGCATACAGGGTAACAATAATCGCGTCAAGGCCAAAAAATCGATAAAGCCCAAGAAAAAAATTTTGCTGAATAAAAAGTAATAGATAGAAAAAAAAAAGCTCAGAGTACACAATATCACACCTAAATATTAGTACCGGGATTTAGCGGTGATGGAATTTCAGGGCGATTTTTAAATATTGGGTGTAGTAAAAAGAAATCTATTATTTTTGCCTTTAATTTCATGCAAAAATAATCGATTGCTTTTTTACTACACCTAATATTTATACGGAGTGAGGCAATGAGCCGATTATTAGGCATATATATATATATATATATATATATATATATATATATATATATATATATATATATATATATATATATATATATATATATATATATATATATATATATATATATATATATATATATATATATATATATTAGGCAATGAGGCTATTAGCGGTAGAGGTATTTTCTAACCTCTCAGACTTGGGAGAAAACTTTTCCTACAACAGTTGCATTCGAAGTTGTTCGAAAAAGGTCATCGAGTGGTGGCTCCAAGGCTCATCCGGGTGTACGCGTTTCGGAGATCTCAAGGTCACCTTTTTTTTTACGGAAGCACTATTTTTCCCGAATTTCATCGAGTAACTAAAAATAAGTTCACACACCAAATTTCAAGATTGTCGATGAAGATATAGAATAAAAAATCGATAAAACAGGAATTTCGATGTTCTTAGTCGAAAATCGATTTAAAAAAACAGTGCAAACACTTACTATTATAAAAGGTGGTCAAAGTTCGATAACACTCTGCATACACAATTGC
Source organism: Ophion ellenae (assembly GCA_963210295.1). Taxonomy (NCBI): domain Eukaryota; kingdom Metazoa; phylum Arthropoda; class Insecta; order Hymenoptera; family Ichneumonidae; genus Ophion; species Ophion ellenae. The sequence goes on from OY723393.1 coordinate 35,250,247, forward strand.
GGCTTGTGTTGCATTTTTGTGACTTTTTCTTAGATTGAGATAATATTAACTCGCTTTTGATAAGAAAACATCTTGCGGAAAATTTTATTACGTACTGACGGAAGAAAATCCTGTCGTAGTACTTTTCATTGAAGAGAACACATATTATTGTGGCAATCACAAACTTCTCACTGCTTTCCAAAACGAATATTTAAAATTCTCAGTTGCGAATAATGTGTATAGAGCGATGCGGCTTACCTGGACTTTGCTTAGTATTAAACCATTGAAACCTTAAATAAAGCCTGTTCGTTAAGACAGACTGACGTGATTAATAATACACTACCAATTAATGAGAATTTGGTTGCAAGGCGTGCATTGAAAGTATGGTTGCCATCACTTTTTCGAATCGTTTCTAGACTAAAAAAGTTTAAATTTCTTGTTTTTTTAATCGATTTTTTATACTGTATCTTGGTCGATCGTCTTATAAATGGGTGCGTGAACTTATTTTTAGTTCCTTGATAAAACTTTGCGGAACAAAAGTAATGATTCCATTGAAAAGAATAGAAGTGACGTCAAAATCTTCGAAGTGCTTCCACCTGGATGAACCTCGTCGCCACTTGATCACCCACTTCGAACTGTGAAATTTCAGTAGGAAAAGTTTTCTCCGAAGTCTAATAGGTTAGAAAACATTTCTACTGCTAATAGTTGTTGCCTCAGCCGTATAAAGGGTAGACCATTTAACGTGACCATCCCAAATATTTCCGTTGCCTTTAGAGTGACAAAAAAATGTCAGGTCATTTCATTGATTTCGAAGGCCTGATACGGTGGTGAAAAATTCATTTTTGTCAATGTTATAGTTTTTCCGTTTTCAAGGTCATCAATGGTTTTTCAAATGGGAACATGTTTTTTGTTTGTTATTAAGACGTTGTAGCTGATATTCAGACGAATCCAACGACTTATGATATCATGACCTTAAAACGATTTTTCACCAAAATATTTTGGGTTTGTTTGGGTTCGTTTTCGTCACTTTAAAGGCAACGGAGATATTTGGGATGGTCACGATAAATGGTTCATCCTGCATATTAACGTGATGTTAAAAAAACGCAACTAAGATTATCCCTATCGATGCGAGGTAACAATTAAACCATGGCAATTATTCGTCTCGAGTTTGGGGTTTTCTTTTCTTACGCGAATCAGTGAAACTTATCTTATAATATGTACACGTATGGAGAATCGTTTGTACAAAATTGCTCGTCGCCTCTTTCGCACTACCGACCGAACAACGGCCAGTCTTTCGTAGTCTCCGAACATAAGAGCGACGCGTCGACGCGGTTGGAACGTGGAAGTGTTTTGCGAGTCGGGCGACGATTCAAAACTGCCATCATACCGGCAAAGTTGGACTGACGGACGATTTGAAAAGTCGCGTGAAGAACATCAGTCCGGTGGTACCACCGGGTATGGAACTAGCCAGGAACCACAGCATGGCGATTATTTGTAGAACCGCGCAGAGTACCGTCATAGGTGTCGACTGAAGATGCAGGGCGAAGTAGAGGGTACCGACGAGCGTCGCGAGGTAAGAAAGCGCGAAACATCTTCTCTCCGCCGTTAGAAGGGACTTGAGATAACTCATCGGTCCCCACAGAAAACAAAAGCTGAAACCAAACGAGCGCTCTCATGAGTGTTGAAGGATAGTGCGGGTTTTTTTACGTAGACACTGCTCATAAACGGTTCGCTGCATCGTTTGCGGAAAAAAAAATCGGAATCTAAGCAGCACAGTTTTTCATGAGAAATCACGAATTCAGCTGCGACTTCGGAGGCTGGAGCGTTAGGCACAGTCCAAGATTGAAGACAAATATTAGGTGTTGGAATTAATTCGTAGCGTTTTGCAAGAGATGGCGTAGGTAGTACAGTATTTCGTTGTTACCGACAGTAATGTATTAATCGTGAAACAGCTATCATTGAACGTCATTTGCTGTACATGACCTCTTTTGGAATCGTAAATAACAACACTTTATCGTTTATTGAATATGTCAACATTTGTGCCGAATTAAGTGTTTTTGCGGGGAGTTTTACTACCCGGTTTTTTTGCATCGAATTGTCACTGGTGATGAAAAGTGGATCCATTACGACAATCCGAAGCGCAGAAAGTAATGGGCAAAGAAGGTACGGTGATGACCATGCTAGTAAACTTAGAGTCTATTTCACGCCGCAATACCGCCACGTTTTAGATATATGTATATGGCCTATTTTCGAGAAATATTTTTTAAGTATTGAATTTCGAGTTTCCTATTATTTTTATAATATGAAAACAACCTTAATAATCTACTGCTCGACTTCAGTAGTACGCCATATCGTTGACGTTTAGCATCGTCGCATTTTCCGGTGGCTGTCATCGGTTCCACGCGCCCGGCTTATTATTTTTTGTAGCCGGTTAACATGGGGAATGAAAATACTGTGGAAGTTTATCAAAAGAGTTACGGGATTGTACCTGAAGTCCAGTTTAGAGACAAATGTAGATTCTGACGTACGAGAGTTAGAAAATGAAAAGATAATATTGCGATTGCAAATAAAAAACGTCGCGTTGAAGTTAACCTCGATGTCCAATGTCCAATCTGTCCAAAGTCAAAACATATTTCATCGATTGTTATGTTATTTCTCCCTTTCCCAATTTTCACAATATTTGCAGGTATAAAAAGGAACGTTTATTTTATATGACGGTTCTCCCATGCTGAATTTATATATAGATGCGTTGTATAGGTACATGTCGCCAGAAAAATTGAGATGCCTTTGCTGTACGTAAAAGAACTTCGAGTAAATATCGACGAAAGGCCCTTTATAATCCATTAAAAAATGTACGGCTTCGCACAATCATATTTTTCATTCGCGTTGAAAATATCCGATAGACGAATCAAATTTGCGCGGGTATCCGGCGTTGCCACACGTCGAGCAAGATGGCTGCTGTTACGTCACGGGAAATCTCGCTCTCCGAAAACTGCGGTTTTTGTGACTTTATTTCTAAATTTATTGCTTATTTCTGCGGTGAGCTTTCCAATTCAAGGTGCCTTATCGATCACAAAGATTCAGCGAACCATCAGTTTTTTTACGTGTTTCTTGGCTCCAAGTAGCACAAAAAAATCGATATATGAGAGGACAGGCACATTTTGTCGTCTACGTGTGACTAATTCACCAACTTTAACAATTAATAACTCGGAAAGTGTACGGTAAATCTCGTGGAAACTCCGCATACGCATGGACGAAGGTCTCGATAATGCTATAAAAAAAAATCGGGCTTTTATCTTGAACTCGCTCCAATCACCGTACCTCCTTAAGCCCGGCCAACCATCAACATCAGTGGCAAAGCCAAATATCCATGGGTCTAAGCTCCTGCTCTGTATTTGGTGGGACCAGTGAGGTGTGATTTATTATGAACTGCTGAAACCGAATGAAACCATAACTGGGGATCGCTACGGCAATTGATGCGTTTGAGCCGTGCATTGAAATAAAAACGACCGGAATACTCCGAAAGACACGACGAAGTCATTTTGCTGCACGACAATGCACGGACGCACGTCGCAAAACCGGTAGAAACATATCTGGAAACACTTAAACGGGAAGTCCTACCCCACCCGCTGTATTCTCGACATATCGGTCCTGATTACCATTCGTTTCGTTCGATGGCTCATAGCCTGTCTGAGCACATGTTCACTTCTAACGAAGATTGTCAAAAAAGGGTCGATTCGTGGATTGCATCTAAAGACGAGGCGTTCTTTCGACACGGTATTCGTACCCTGCCCGAAAGATGGTCGAAAGTAGAAAGCGAGGGGCAATACTTTCATTAATGTATTTTTTATTTTCATTTAAAATAAATATTTTTTTTTTTCATTAAAAAAAACGCTACGAATTAACTTCAAGTCCTAATATATATGTTATCGTCCAGACTCGCCATACTCAAAGTGTGGTTCGTGGAGTCCTGGGACTCCGCCGAAAAAAAAATTGTTATTTAAAGTACCTATTTTTGTGTGATTTTCATTAAACAATAAACATAAAACCAGGTTTTGCTTATTTTAGGGTTCTTTAAAATATTTAGTGTTTCGAAAGGGTTTCATCGCCAAAAAAGTTTGACAAGCGCTGGTCTAGAATATCATGAGTCTACGAATTTTTTTAAATTTTCCCACCACGAAACACCAGAGATAAGAAAGTTTAATGTATGTAATTTTACGTGCGGTTAGATAGGCAAGACGTTCACACTACGGTTGACGTATTTTTTTGTTTCTAATTAGCATAAAGATAAACCATTACTCAAAACGGATTAACGCAAACTGAACCTTTGTAAACATTTGGAAAAGACAAAACCGAGCTTGCCAATCGTAAACCATGTATATTCAATATTAAACCATCAAGGTTTGATAAAAGATCACGAATCTTGGCTGGCGAGTGGAGAGCATTGCTGCCAACCTCAATGTCCGAGAGTTGTCGGCAACACTTAATATCAATTAATGATAATAATAAATAATATCGTGACATAAATATGAATGAGTCAGAATTTCATTCTGAGTTGCATAAAACATTTACTGACGCATTTTTTTTTCATAATAATCGATAATGTTATACTTTTTCAAGTTAGTGACACAAAAGTTTTTCTTATTCGCGTAATAAAAATATAAAAGAGCATAATTTGGATCTTTAAATATATATTTTATGGAAAACGAGCATCTACAGAAAAAATGTATGTAAAATGTACTCGTATGCATTTTTTTTAGATGGATTGAAAAAAAAATTCACAAACCGTCATTTGACTTAACTGGACCGCTTCAACCTCCTTAATAGCGCTGGGTGACTCATTCGGAGGGCTCGAAGTTTTATGAAATAATGCAAGTCCTATCTCAAAATCTATGAGCCCGAGCCACTTCAAATTCGGACAGAGACTAGTTTACAACAGTTTATAGCGTATGACTGAATGATTTTTTTAAATGGTCATCCATTTTATAATAACAAGGGATTGAAGGCAGCCGAAAGGCTCAAGGGTGAACGCGAAAGTCAAACGATAAACGTATCCCCAGAAATCTTTTTAATAATTGTTAAGGGGTGTGCATAAACTTACAGTAAAAAAAAAACGATTTTTTCAAACGTTCGAGTTTGCGTCGTTGAAATTCAACGAACATTTTTGTTTTAATTTCCTTTTCCACTTTCTTTATCATCTAAAGTCTTATCCATTCAATTTGATAAGGCATTTTTTTGCCTTTTCCATTTTCTTCATCATCCAAAGTCTTATCCTGCAAATTTGGGCTGCAGACTTTGATGAGGATTAAAAAAAAATTAAAGTTCTTTGTAGGTCAAATTCGTCAAAAAGTTCGCATTACGAAGCTTTCGTTGTTTCCAACGATGCAAACTTCAATATTGTCTTTTTCAATACATAATTTCATAGCGTAGGGTCTTAACTTTCGTGTGCAACGAAGATTTTGTAAAAATTCCACAAATTGAGAGAGTTGTGACGATTTTTTTTTCTTTTGTCTTTTTCTCGAAACTACGTTTGATGAAACAGTGCAAATCGTATCTCAAAATTTACAATTCCGAGCCACTTCAAATTCGGACAGAGCAAAGTTACCAACTTTTTAAATCGTTTAACCGAATGATTTTTCAATCTGTTAATGCATTTGTTGATAAATTATTGAAATTGTTGTTATCGTCGAAAGTCCAATTTTTTCCCCTAGTGTAATTTATGTAATTTCCAAAATTTCAAAAAATATCGTTCTAAAGATTGCAACGTTGGAATGCCACGAAAGTCCTTTTTTATTCTTTCCATTTCTTCATTTTTATCATAAACGATTTTTTCTCGTCCATTAAGGAAGTGAATTTCTAATCAGGATAAGAAAAATCTCTTTGGTGAGTTGCGTGACCTAAAACGGCAAAGAATGTAAGTAACAGAAGGAAAATGAACTTTCGTTGTGTTTCAACAACCAGGCAAACTTCAACATCATCAAAAAATTATACTGAAAGTACACTTTTCATTTTAAATGACCCTACTTTCTTTAAATAATAATAACTCTGTTGTCTATCAATATTTTTCAACGAAAAAAAAACTCAGACTTGCCAAGACTACTCATTGAGGTATTCCTTTCCCACAGGGCTGTATTTTGTCAACGCATAAGGAGGGCCCTTCTAAATGATTGCCAAATTGCAGTCGTGCTTAATAAAAATAAGTCACAATCAATTTTTATACCCAACGATAAACTGGAACCAAAAAATTAGCACAAATTTAGTAGATTTGAACACTTTATGACGTTGAAGATTGCATCGTTGGTATGCAAGAGAAATTATTATTTTTCTTCAATTTCGCCAATTTCTTTTGGCAGATGTAGCTTACAAAAATAACACAAACATTTTTGAGGATGCTTATTTAGCGATCTACAAAAAATCTGCAAAAAATAATTTCAAATGATAATGAAAATAGGAAATAACAAAAAATCATCGCATTCCAAACGCGCGGCAACAAAAATTCTTTTGCTAGTCACATTTTTCTAAGTTTCATCATTAATATTGTCTTCAAATATTCTGCGACTTGCTTTTTTCATTGTCGTTACAAAATCTTTAGAATTTTTCACACGCGTGAGCAGTTCATATCAGACATCAAGAGTAAAAGTTTGCTAAGTTGGCTTGAAATTTTACCAGTACACTGGGATGTATTTTTACCTGATTATAGACAAAGATTAGTTAACTGTTAGATATTCGGCTTCGTGAAAGGAATACCTTAATTGTCTGTAAGATGCCAACGTCGTCATCGCGATATTCTCATAAATTTTTTTTTTTTTTTAATCAAGCCTTTTTTGTCCCCTCGCTGATGCAGCTCCTCAAGCTTCAACCAGTCTCTCGACCGCTCTCGCGGAGCCTCGAAGCTCTCCTAAACACAATTAAGGCTCACACGTACCTCATCAGGAAAAAAAGGCTGCCCAGCGAATAGAGCAGAGCAAATTTTCTCGCTTTCAGCAGCAACACCGGTATGTACATCGCCGACAGACAAAAACAGAGTATCCCCATGAAGCAGCACAAGGCGAAGGCGGTCAACCTTTGCATTCTCGTCTAAAGCAAACATCCGCCAGTTTCAATTCTTTTTCTCTCCCATTCAACCACCAATCCAACGGTAATAAACATTCATTGTGGAAAAAAGAGAGTATATCGTCCGACTTTTGTTTCTTTTTTCTCACATTGCGGACACCGTACTTGACAGTTTGACGTTTGAGGTTAGGGATACGAACCATACTGGGACAACATTCTCGTTTGCTCTCTTGATACCAGTTGGTCTCGTCGCTCTCGGAATTTTCCCGAGCTCCGAACCACTTTGCCAACGGCGATTTTGGTATCGTAATCGCAGGTAATTTGTACTGCTTGTCATTTTTATTGCTGAGAAGATACTCGTTCAGCTCTTTGTTTAGGTCCGCCATTTCTTTTTTCCCAACTTTGGCACCGCTGTGACTATCTCGTACCGGGCGTGTGTCACATTTGATTACGTGCACGGTAGGTCGTCACTAATGCTCGTCTTCGATAAATTGGAGAAAAAAAAATTAGAAACATGTTTCTTTGAGTCAACATGAATCGAGATACGAGAGTAGGCTCGATCGTACCTCTCGTATCTCTCGCATTATAGCATTGTGAAGAGAAAAATTCTAGTCTGCGTGACACTTGCGATCGGTATATACAGGTGTCGCATAAACGTAATTAGGATCCAAGACACGTGACACCGTGACATACGTGTTCAATCAGAACGTGCGTCTTTCGCAATTGTTCGGGAGAATTTTATCATCCATCGTAGCCACGTTTTGTTACGGTTTTATTTCCAACGATTTATTGCTGTCGGACGACACATTCGTTTTTTTTCTCGAATATACACATTAATAAATAATAAAGTATCGCTTGTTTTTTGTTACGCAGAGTTCGTAGCTTTCGAGCCCGCGTATCCGGTTCCGGCGCAACCGCGGCGGACGATTCGAAAGTCTCGGTCTGGTAACGCAGAGAAACTAAAGTCCTAGAACTTGAGAGACGCCAACTTCGGACATCTGTGGCAGAGTTGGGCGTAATTCTATTTATAAATACGAATACGAATTTATTCACATAGTGATTTTCATGTGAATATAAATACAAATTTATTCATACTTCATTTATTGTAAATACTAATACAAATACAATTGTATTGACAAATATTCTGAACATACAAATAAATTCACAGAAAAATTGTGAATATTTACATAAAATGTGAATATTTGCAAGAAATCCTGTGAATTAAAAAAAAATCACATCAAAATCTGTCAATGCGAATGTATTCACAAAAAATTGTAAATACAAAAAAATGCACAAAATAAGTTGTGATTTTTTTAGTGTGATTAGATTAAAATTTACACCAAACGTGAGTTCTTACGTATGCTGAGAGAAAACATTGCGTCGAGGCAAAGAAATTTTTGCAAAAAAAGTTGTGAGTTTCAAATAATACATTATAAATATGAAAAAATTCACAAAATGAGTTGTGGATTTTCTAAAGTTGAAGAAAATTAAAATTGAATTCACGACAATTATATTAAAATTGACACCACAAGTGAGTTCTTAAGTATTTTGAGAGAAAACTTTGTGTTGAGGCAATGTTTTCTCTCAAAATACGTACGAACTCACTTTTGGTGCAAATTTTGATCTAATCATTGTGAATTTGATTTTAATTTGTCTTAAATACGAAAAAATTCACAATTTATTTTGTGAATTGTTTTGTATTTACAATTTTTTTTAATACATTTGCGTTCACAGATTTTGATGTGAATTTTTTTTAACTCACAGGATTTTTTGTAAATATTCACAATTTTTTTCTGTGAATTTATTTGTATGTTCAGAATATTTGTGAATACAATTGTATTTGTATGCATGCATGTGAATACAAATAAGTGAAGTATGAATAAATTTGTATTTATATTCACATGAAAATCAGGATGTGAATAAATTCTTATTCGTATTTATAAATAGAATTACGCCCAACTCTGATCTTTGGGATCTCAATATGGCGGCTATTCGAGCGTTGCAGTGCAGCCTTGGAGATACCAAGATGGCGGCGAGGATGGAATTGGCGCGTCTCTTCGGGCACTCGGAGAGAAACTAGCAACGAAATAGTACTAATGTCCCGTAAATCGGGCGGTCAAGAGGGCCACGGGATTTTCGCCTCGAGTCGTCACGAGGGCGATGAAAGGATGCTCCGCCACGAATTGTATAGGCGTATTGTGAATCGTATTGAAGTATTCGTTCCCCGGTAGGTCGTGATAAGTTGGAGGGACCGCGCCTGGAACGAAGAAGTTGGTTGGAATAATTCGTTTTCGGGATTACAACCGAACGAATTTATTTTTCTGGGGAAGAGACATTTTTTCCCTAGGAAAATTAAGATCTGGGGCGGGGGGGGGGGGGGGGGGGGGGGGGGAGGGAGATCAGCATTTTTTAAATTCCCCTGCGTTTGATCGTTTAAAATAAGGCCTCGAGTTATGGCGTTGAAGAATGATCAAATTTATCGACATTCATTCCTAACAATGAGGCGAACTATGTCACATCCGGTTTGGCCACGATATCTCGAAGATCGCTTGAGATATGAAATTGAAATTTATACGTTGAAGAACTCTAGAACCCATTGACTACACTTAACATGCAATGTAAAACGAAAATGTTTTTACAATTGTACGATAACAAATTACTGAAATTTTTCCAAATTTTTTCTATCCGGACGCCATTTTCATTTTGTTTTAATTTCCAATTTTGAAGCTATAATGAACGGAGGTAAGAGGAGAATTCGCTTGGGATTCCCCTAGATCTTCATACGTCTGACTGAAATCGTACTAAAACCGTATGTGGTTTTGCGTTGGAGCGCCGATATTGTCCGGGACTAAAGCTCGCGAATTTTCTCATTCCATAATTCCATAACGAATATCACCGGGGACGAAAAGTTTCATATTCGCGACCTCATTGCGAACAATCAAGCGCAAGTGAACATTGGAGATTGCGGGTATTTTCAGTGCTCTAAAGTAAGCTTGAAGGAACTTACGCCAGAGGGACATGCCGAGGTTGGTACCCGTAGGGCTGGCGTCGAGGACCGCTGCGTGTCCAACAGCACGGCCATTAAACTCGTGGTCCGTGCTGATTTTGTCGAAGTTGGCAGCGTTCGTGAACATATCATTCAAGCCCATCTGTGAAAATATACACGACGCAATGTCAATGGCCTTCCCCTTTTTCGCTTACTCATAGTACACGTGTTTCGTGGCAGAAAAAAACATATATCTATATCGTTGGGATCGAATAAATCCAACGAGAGAGAACTAACCTTTTGCAGTATCCCTTCGACCCAGAGATAATTCTCTACTTTAAATTTGGGCAAGAAAAGATCGAGAATCTTGAAATTGTGTGGGAAGAGATTGTCCAGGGAGAGCTTGTGCAAATTCTCCTCCAAATACGTGATACCGTCCTTTTCATCCGGAAGTATGATGAACATGCTGAGCGCATTTTTGGTAGAATTACTCTGCGAAGGAGTGCAAATGATAAAATTAATCGACACTTTCATATTTCGGCGTTTGTTACCATTGTCAGGGCCGGATTGGCGGAGGGGTTGATGGGAAGGAAAAAGATGGAAAAACATTAAAATTGTAATCGAATGTAGCTGATGTCGACCATACGCTGTTTGCAAGGATCTTATTTTTTTCGGAATGGATTATTCGAAAATTATGGAAAAAAATGTTCATCTACTTCGAAGAAAAGTTAAGGGGTTAGGCTACTGTGAAAATGACGAACGTTCGTTCGTCGATCGAGGCAACTTAAATTTAAGGGAAAGATCTAATATATGTTGCAGGAATCGCAGATTGAAGGTAAACTCACAACTTTCACTCATATTATGACGACACAACTGCTGGTGAAACTTTAAGGGGTTACCCCCACTTGCGATTTTGAAAAAATCGATTTTTTTTATTGCATTTTTTTGAAGTATAAGTATCTGAGAATATGTCCTGAAAATTTCAAGTCGATCCGAACAAAATTGACTGAGATATGAGCGTTGAAAGAGAAGAATCCGCGTTGAAAGAGCGTTGAAAGAGAAACTTTAATCGCGTTTTTCTCAAAATGGCATTTCTGAAGTCGGTGACCAAGATTACTCGAACACTAATGAACCGATCTTCTTGAAATTTTGCAGGCTTATTTAATACATAAAAATGTAGTGTTTAATCGTTCAATTTTTTTTTCGAAAAAAAATGGCCGTTTTATAGCCAAAAAACGGCCGTTTTTTTTCGTTAAAATCGAACCATTAACTTTGACTGTCCGCCATTTTGTGAAAAATGAATATTTTTTAAAATCCTTCGATTAAAGACTAGTTTATACTTATATTTGACTAAATCCATCCGCATTTTTTTCTTCAGATGATCCACTTCGCCGCGATGTTGGTCACCGCAAACCGTGTATATAAAAACATTATTTCATTGACGGCCATTTGCCACTAAACAATGTAATATTTTTCAATAAAAAAATTACTGAAATTTCTTCAAGATGTGTTCTTTAAGATGGTATATTGATCGATTAAAAAAGTTTTGTAGTTTTCTTTTAAAAAATTCATGAAGAAGGCCTTTTTTTTGCGCTACAAGTGGGGGTAACGCCTTAAACGCGTTTTTCTCGAATCTATGTTTTTCAAAACGGTGTACACGATTTCTCGACATCTCATGCACGAATTGACTTGAAACTTGGTACACTTATTCAGTGTAATAGTAGTTTAGTCTTGACCGACGTTTTTCTTCTTAACATTTTTTTTCATTAGTTATGAATAATGATGACATCGTTCGTAAAAAAAATACGAAAAAACTTCAAAAATTAATTTTTGGTGATTGATATAAGATAAAAAAAAAAGGTCGGTTAAGTCTTAGCCAATATGATCTATTGTGAGAAAGAACTTGTTATTTTTGTTTCAGATCAACCGGATGGCTAAAATCAAGTACACCGTTGAGGCCTACACGTTGAAAGGTTCTCCACGAGATTGTTTATAACTTCTTCAATTATTCATATTTTTTGATGAAATTTGGCACAGAACTTTGTTGATGTACATACAAATAAACGCCCAAACGATTTTTCAATCATCTTACTTATTCTTTCGTATTTTTCTAAATAACCCTGATTTTTGCGTTGTCGCAGTAGTCTACGCCCTTAAGGGCCTTGAACCTCTTCGTTGGCTCAGGCCTTCCACATCTCCAAAATCGACTCTGAACATTGTCATCGGTTTTTCAAAATAACTTGTCTGCACAATGTTCTCTCTCTCTCTCTCTCTCTCTCTCTCTCTCTCTCTCTCTCTCTCTCTCGCGCGCGCGCGCTTACTCTCATCATTCATCAAATGTGCGCTCTTACTTGATACGGCAGTTCGACGAATCTCGACTTGAGTTCCGGAAGTACGCCATACCGATAGACCCGACGCGCGTACATCATCTGCACTTCGCCAAGAATCACACCCTTGTACCAGAAGCGACGCTTTTCCGTCAGGGTATCGTCGAATTGTCTGTCCCAGCCACCCTCGAAGTAGAAAGCGCTCGCGAGAACGAGCATCGGATTGAAGGTGATTTCGCCTGTGTGACGAAAAATATATACAACTCACGCTGTATTGCAGCGCTAACAGATCGCGTCCGACACGCTTGCTGAACCGGAACTACTAAAAGAACCGGAAGTCTCATATTTTGCTATACCGTTTTATTTATTTTTAGTAGATTTTTAGCTGGCCGACGTTAATATTATTGTTTACGTTCTTGAATGAGCTATGCTGACTTTGAGACGTAAATAAATCGTTTTCTTGTACCCGGAAAGATTTACCGCGTAGTATCAAAATCATAAGGTCCGTTTTAGAGATTAAGTTTTGAAATTAATTAATTTTATTGTGTGTATATCTTTAAAAATAAATTTTATTTAAATTTGTATACAATTCATTAAAACTTGTTTGGGTTCGTATAAATTCAATTGAAAAACTTTATCTCATACACATACTTATATATATATATATATAAACGACCGCTAAGTAAACGCAAGTCGTAAAGCAAAAAATTTACCCCTGCCAACTAGGGATCGAAAATAAGTAGTTTCCGAGTTATGGTGGTTTAAAATTTTTTTGGAAATTTTCAGACCATTTACCAAGAACAATTAATTGTAAAGAAACTACTCCTCTCTCTACTCTGGGCATATTCAGTTGATACCTTTCTCAAAGCTAACACATGAACGCTCACTTAAACAAAATGCATGCCCAAAATGCCCATAATCTCAGGAATAAAAGATCTTAAGGAGGTTGGAGCGGTCCACTTGAGTCAAATGACGGTTTATGAATTTTTCTTTCAATGAACCTCAAAAAGTGCATGCGAGGTATATATTTATTCTGTAGATGCTAATTCCTCGTGAAATATATAAATAAAGAGCATTTTTATATTTGTATTACGTTCATAAGAACAATTTTTGTGTTACCGCCAAATTGAAAAAGTATAACATTATCCATGATTATTATTAAAAAACTGGGTCAGTGAATGTTTTATACAAGTCATAATGAAATTTTGAGTAATTTATAATTGTGCCTATTCATATTTATGTCACGAGATTATTTATTATTACCATTAATTAATGTTAAGTGTTGCCGATATACGGCAATTTCGTGGCCATTGAGGTTGGCAGCAATGCTCTTCATTCGGTAGCCAAGATTCGTAATCTTTCATCAAACCTTACTGCTTCAATATTGAATATATGAGGCATTCCACGTCACTTCAGCCGGTAAAAAAAAATCCACAAGTAATTTTTAAAAATCGAGTTACTTTATTGAAAAATATTCACCGAGTGTCGAAATTAAACAAAAAATTCGGACGTTTTTTCTCTTTGAGTACCATTTTTTAACATTTTTCCATTCAAATGGCTGTATCTTTGGCAGAATTTGACGTATTGACATTCGTGAAAAACGAAAATGTGCGTCTTTTTCTAGCCTTCAAAAAAAAAAAAATTTAGATTTCATTGAGCAAGTCGAACGTCCGTTTCAGGGCAAAATATGCAAAAATATTTTTTTTTTTCAAGGAAAGGCACTCGTCATTTTATTTTTTTTAATTTCCCCGAATTGTGAATACGAAAAACGGATTTTTGGTATTTTTTATATTATGGGATTCCTAAACACCGTGAAGTAACAGCTATTTTTATTTTTTTAATTTTTAAAAATTAATATTCGATTGAAGAGTGTGTAGCACTCGCTGTATGTTTACCAGGTTTTTGAAATACATACGACATATATGTCATATGAATTGGATCCTAATCAATCACATTTATTTTTTTCTTTTTTAATCTTCGAGTGTGGCTAACGCTCCAGCCCTCGTAAGTGGCAAAAATTATTATTTTGTTGTAATTTAAAAAAAACTCAATGAGATAACATTTTTATCTTTTTAGAAAGCTCAGGAAATAGGGAACTTATTTCTGTAGTTTGTATGCCAAAGTCAGATTTTTTCAGGGTAATTCTCGGTGAGAGCGCGCGCGCGAGAGAGAGAGAGAGAGAGACTACTTACTCAAACCGACAATATCCAGGGTTTCCCCGTTCCTTTGATTGCCGATCCAGTGTTCCACCATCCTTGTCCACGTGTATTCAGTGTAATGGTGGCCCAGCCATTCCCGTTGCGCGCAAGTACCTTGCTTGTTTCTTTCCAAAAACTTATCCTTCGGCTGGACACCATGCGGCAGAATATTCACTTCGTTCACGACACGCATTTTGGAGTCCTTGTCATCCTGCGCAAACGGAAGGCGAAAACGTGATATTCGTCGTTATCGCACGGTAATGATCGAAAGGCGCGTGTCAAGGTGATTTCGGCGTGTAACCGGTACTCAAAATCGAGCACAAGTCTTACCTTAATACGCTTGATCAGTTGCTCGTAGCCTGTTAAAACGGTGTTAGCGGGAGCATTGGAAAGTCCCAGAACCATGAGCAAGTCCGCCCTCGTGTTCTTTTTCGCCCCGTAAGTCGCCATCGCCAGGGCCACCGAAACGCTCAAGGGTGCGGTGACGAAACTTCCGTCCGTCGCTTTGCTCACATTCTGCCGGAGTCAACGAGAAAGCCAAGCGGTCAAAGTGTCCTCAGAGACATTTTTGAACAATTGTTAAACGGCTTGCACAAACGTGCCATTTCTAAAATATGATTTTTGATTGCATTGTTTCATCACGCAGGGTTTTAAGTATCATTTGCAACGAGGATTTTGCAAAAAATTCCAAAAATTGGAAGAGCCGTGGAGGCTTTCGTGAAATGTCTTCTTTTGCGTTTTTTTCGAAACTATGTTTTATGAAACGGTCCAAGTCGTATCTCAAAATCTCGCCCGATTCACTTCAAACTTGGACACACCATAGTTTCTAACATTTTCTGTCGTATGGCTGAATGATTCTTTTTAATATGTTTATCCATTTGTTCGTAACGAATGGTCGAAGTTGTTTTTTTTTGGTTAGACAATCGAACGTCTTTGTCTACAGGTTGCCGTTTTCGTAATTTTCCAAATTTCCGAGGAGTATTCGCTCATACGAAAGTGTTATTATTATACTAGAAGTACATTATTTTCTCTTTCATTACAAATTACCCTAGTTGCCAGAACCATCTACACAGATTGCTCATGCAGAAACGGCGGCACTTTCTTTACATAATAATATCAATATTTAGATATAATTCTTTATATATCAATATTATATATTAATATAATTCTTTATATATCAATATCAATATTAGATATAGAAATATCAATATTTTTCGACGAAAAAAATATTCAAACTTGGCAAGACTATGTACCAATTGTGTGTAAAATCCCGACCGCGACATCCCAATGATCTCATCAGAAAAAAATAAAAAAATATTGAAAGATGTTGAAAAATATTGAAAAATATTGAAATTTTCGGAAAATATTTAAATTTTTTGAAAAATATTGAAAATTTTTGAAAAATATTGAAAACGTTTGAAAAATATTGAAAACGTTTGAAATTTTTTTGAAAAAATATTGAAATTTTTGAAAAACTTTGAAAAATTTTGAAAAACATTGAAAGTTCATTCCTCCCACTCGGATCCGCCAGGGTCCCAAGCGACCATCTCGTACCTTGTAGAAATTTACGGCGAAGTCCCATGCACCACGAGTCACCGTATCGAACGCGTCCTTTTTCTGTATCTCGGGGTCGATCATAGCGGCCCTACGAATATCCTCCGCGGCCGCTTCCAGATACTCATCGTAATCCACGGCGTTCGAGGTGATCGCCAGGTACACCGTGACGATGCCAATTAATACGACTGGCGAGATCGAAAAAGTGCCAAAAAATGATAACGTTATTGAAGGCTGTTCCGGCATAGGCGAGCAACGAATAGCTGCTTCCCGGATTTCTATACTCGCTAACGAATTTTCAAACAGCACGGTCCTCAAATTTCCAAAGCCCAAAAAACCGTCCACTTAGGTTCTTCGGAAATGATTCAAAATTGTAAAAACTATGGACTAGTGCTTTTTGAATAACAATTTAAATGTACATTTGAAAACTGATTTTTTGTGGAATTTTTGGAATTTGTGATTTTTTGTGTAATTTAAAAATTGCCCCCCCCCCCCCCCCCCGCCCCAGGCGACAAATTGCACCGCAATTACATATTTCCAAATCTCAGCCAAAATGAAGATCAACTGTGCACCCCACCCTCCACCTTCTTCCCAACGCCGTTACACGTGTGTCACTTACGCAAACGCATCCTAGCTGCCTATCAATGATGACTTTGAGATGACGAGACCTCGTGAGCGTGAAGGACTGGCGAGAAAAGAGCCTCAGGTCGTTTTGCAGAGCTTAACAAAGATGCGAGGCTTTTTATAAAGTACGTGTACATAGGTGAATTCCCGACCAAAAGCTGCTGGCACGCCTGGAAGATTCGATGATAGTGGGGGTTTCGCCAATTAGCTCAGCCATTTGGAGCTCCCAGGCTCTAATCGGGATGCGTACAACGTATCGAGCGTATTTTTATTATTTACCCATCAAACAAATTCAAACAATAGTTACGGGAACCGATAACGCTCGATACGAGTTCGCCAAAAAAAAAGTTCCTCACTCGTTAAAGTCTCGACGTCACGCAGGCTGAGCTGTTCAAACAAGGGTCGCCTGTATTTAGCCAAGTGCGCCAATGTCGAACATTGTGGCTGAGGCTCATTTTCTTTCTCACCAACGTACAATGGTTTCACGGAGCTAGAGCTAAAAGGGCGAAAAGTTCGCCATGATTTCATTCCGAAATTCATACAGTCGTCTGCATGACCTGGGGACCAAAAAATAGGCTGGTTTTCGACATTTTTTTGTGATCAGAGTATCGGTGTGACGTGTTCGGGATTTTACGGACAATTTGTACATAGTCTTGCCAAGTTGAAGATTTTTTAAATTGAAAAATATTGATCAAGTATAAGATTATTGATATTTTAAGGCCGCTGGATGGCCAATCGGTGCTTCTGCATACGAGGGTGATCTGTAGTGAAAAATTGAAAATGTACTATTGGTGTCATAATAACATTTTCATACGACCGGATACTTTTTAGCAATTTTGTCAATCGGGAAAATGGCAAGCCCTAGTGAAAAAGTCGATTTTCGACAAAAAAAGAACAAGTTTGATCATTTTTTTCAACAAATAGATAAACATATAAAAAAATCATCAGGCCATGTGATAGAAAATGTTACACACTATGCTTCGTCCGAATTTTGAAGCGATCGGACTCATAGATTTTCAGATACGACTTACACCGTTTCAGCAAACGTAGTTTCGGGAAAAAATGCCAAAGAAAAAAGGGCTAAACGCAGCGGGTGGTTTTTGCAAATCAAAGTTCAGATTCTAGGCTCTAAAACCAGGTAATAAAAACATCGTCTTCTTTAAACCTTACGCAAATCTCTTAGGATTGAAGTGCTGATAACGAAATTCCACTTGATCGTTGAAAAAAAAACGGACAGTAAAGTCGCTCAAGTGTCAATTTTTACCAAAAAACGTTTTCTGACACTTCCGAACACGTGGATCGTCAAGGATTTCAATAATGGTGCATTGATATATATATATATATATATATATATATATATATATATATATATATATATATATATATATAGTACCAGTCAAAAGTTTTCGATTACTTTCGATAATTGCAAAATTATATTAGAATGATGCCATTCATTTTATTTCTTATTTTACGAAGATACTATATAGTTCGGTAAAATGAATTATATTTTTCTAATATAATTTCTTAATTATTCAAAGTGATCGAAAACGTTTGACCGGTACTATCCATTAATATATTAATATATATATATATATATATATATATATATAAAATTACTATTAACTATAATTTATAGTTATCGCGTTGCGCTATTTCTTTTCGCTAAAATCGAACGACTCAAGATACGATCAACTAGTCTCTCCCGCTCGACGTTAAATTTATAATATAAGCACGTACTTGTTTATCCAAGTGCTTTCATTCCACCCACACTTTTGCAGATCCCCGAGGCGTACGCATAAAATTATAAAATACTCTACGAGTTACAAAATACGAACGACGTCCGCTATAATTAGGGCCTATTGTGATTAAATGACTGCGGATGGCTCTTGTGCCCTCGCCTTTCTCTGTACGGATTTACCACGGGGAAAAAATGTATCATAAAGTATAGTGACGTGATCAATAATAGGCGGAGAGAACATTTTCACACGAAGAGGAACTTTTCAGCCCATCTGGTGAGATAACAATTTTTCGACTACGTCTTCGCGAAGATGTACAGTAGGGTGGCACAAATTTGAGCTCTATATTTTTTCCATCTTCTCACCAGCCAGTTATCTTCTTTAAAGAAAAAAAATTGTCGCGAAAGCTGCGAGCAGTCGAAATATATTTAGAGGTCGCTTAAGCCGCCCAAAAATTCAAATTTACATAAGTAATCGATTTTTTTTCGTCCACTTCTCACCTATGAATTTTACGCTTTATCATTTTTTAGTTAACCTCGCGAAAGCTCTGGTCGGCCAATGAATATTTTGTGGTCGCTCAAGAGCCTCGAAATGTTCAATTTTCACAAATTTTTGTTGACTCTTCTCGCTCACAAGTTTGACGCTTTGTAACATAAAAAAAAAAATTAATCCTTTTTTTTCTTAGAAACAGATTTTTCAAATTTATTACGGACAAGAGCTGTAAAGAATTATTTTATGAGAACAAAGAGTATAATTATAGGGTTAGAAACGTAAAGTAAATTTGAAAAATCTATTACTAAAGAAAAAGGGATTAATTGTTTCCGAAATTTTACAAAGCGTCAAATTTATAAGTGAGAATAGTAGAAAAACATTTGCGACGATTGGAAATTTTATAGCTGTCGAGCGACCACTCAATATTCATTGGCCGGCTAGAGCTTTCGCGATGTGCATTTCAAAAGTATAAAGCATAACTTCATGGGTGAGAAATGGACGAAAAAAAATCGATTTCTTAATGAAAGTTTGAATTTTTGGGAGGCTTGAGCGACCTCTAAATTTTTTTTTTGCCGCTCGCAGCTTCCGCGACAATTTTTTTTTCTTTTGAAGAAGATAATTGGATGGTGAGAAAAAGGAAAAAAAATAAAGCTCAAATTTGTATCACCCTAATGTACAGCAACGTTGGGCAAACCGAGTTCTCTTACATTTCGGAAAAATAAGTCAGCTCGCTGGGGTACGAAATTTTGTCGGGTCACTGAGCATCGAAAAATCACGTTATTGACGTTTCACGTCGATATTGTCTTCATAAAAAAAAACGATACCCTAACGTATATAGATTTAGCGCGGCATCAAAAGAGCTGAAATCGTTCGAAGGCACAACGAATTATCGAACGTCAACAAACTCGAATAAAATTCGGTAAAAATCAACTTGGGGCTCAAAAAACAGATCGATTTTCATTATTTCTTTGTAACGAGAATATTGGAATGACGAGGTCGGAATTTTACAGCCTATTCATACACACTCTCGCCAAGTTTGAGTATTTTTTAAATTAAAAATATTTATAAATAATGGCGTTATTATTATTTAAAGAAATTGCCGCCGTTGTTGCATGGCCAATCGGTGTAGGTGGCTCTGGAAACTGGGCTCATCTGAAATGAAAAATAAGAAAATGTAATTTTAGTTGACAATAACACTTACGTACGACCGGATACTTTCGTAAAATTTTTAAAACGGCGCAAATGTTAATCTGTGGAAAAACAATTTTTCGTAAAATTTTGAAAACGGCGCAAATGTTAATCTGTGGAAAAACAATTCGACTTTCGAAAAAAAATAACTTTGATCATGTGTCACTAACGAAAGAGTGAACATATAAAAAATCATTCGGTCATCTCCTACATATATAAAAGAACATGTCCTGACTCATTTATCAACGCCGAGCAAAAACCGCTGAACTACATGAAATTTGGACAAGAGGTTGCTTTTGTTACGTAAGCACCCACTGAGAACGGATTTTATGAAATTCGTACCTTGAAGGGGTAAAATAGGGGATGCAAATTTGTATGAGAATTCGTCATTTTCAAAGTTAAATGCATGAAAGCCGGTTTAAAATAAAGAAATGCGTGTTTTAGGATTTTTCGAAATTCATCCCCCAAGAGGGTAAAATAGGGGATGAAAATTTGTATGAGAATTCGTCATTTTCAAAATTAAATGCATGAAAATCGGTTAAAAATAAAGAAAGACGTGTTTCAGGATTTTTCAAAATTCATCCCCTAAGAGGGTTAAATAGATCGGACGAATGCAAGTTAAAACCTCGGAAATTAGTATTTATCCTTCCAGTTAAAAATGAAGAAAGACGTGTTTCAGGATTTTTCGAAATTCATCCCCTAAGAGGGTTAAATAAGGGATGTGAGATTGTACGGGAGTTTTGTTATTTTTCAAGTTAAAACCTTGGAAATTGGTATTTATCCTTCCAGTTAAGAAGAAAGAAAGACGTGTTTCAGGATTTTTCGAAATTCATCCCTTAAGAGTGTTAAATAGGGGATGTAAGTATGTATGGAAGTCTGTCAGTTTTGAAGTTAGAAATATGAAACTTAGTATTAAAAAAAGGCATTAGAATCAAAAATGATTTCCTACAGCTTTTTTCGAAATTCATCCCCTAAGAGGACAAAATAAGGGAAGAAGGTTTTATGGAAGTCTCTCACTACTGCACTATAAGTATTAATTGTGCTACTTAGGCTTCGGATTAGTAACTGAAAATCCCCGCTCGAACGTTCTTCATAATTTATCCCTTAAGGGGGTGAAATGTAGAAAGAAAATTTGTATGAAAGTCTGCCAGTTTCAAAGCTAGAAGTATGAAGCTTGGTATATAAGCTTAGGCTAAGATGATCGGCTTACTTATTTCTATCTACGTTTTGAATTAATTCGTATTTATTTTAGTAGCAGTAATTTAGTAAGCTAGTAGGATATTTTGCCTAGTCCCAACGTGAAGTTCAGCTACGATTTAGCCCATATCCCAAAACATATTTTCGAGAAACGCGCAAAAAAGGATACATCGCAGCGGTCACAAAAATCGTCATAACTCGCTCAATTTTCACAATTCCCACAAAATCTTTTTCTTAAGGTACTATACCAGTGTGAACGCTGAAAATTTGGGTGATTTTCGGGAATTTTTTGGAAGAAAAGTTCTCAATTAAATGTTTCGGAAATTTAGGAATATATTTGGCTATATTCGACCTATATTACAAAATGTTTTCATAGACAAATATTGAGATTCAAGCGATTTGTGCGCTGCCTTCGGAGGCGCAAAAAAAAGTTCCTCCACTGCTGACATGATTCCGGCCGATTAAGTAGCTGAAACCGAAAAAGGAAAAAATGTCGTTAAACTGAAAGGTATTTCCTGTACAATAGACGTAGGATTTTCGAAAAATATCAAAGACTAACAAAATGGCGTAGTTATGAAAAGTCTGTTTTCTTGCCTATAAAATGGTCGTTTTTTTCAATGCCAAATCGTCAATTTTCATCCAATCAAAAACATCCTACGTCATTGTAGAGTAAATATATTCAAGAGTACTCAGTTCAAATTTCAAGTCAATCGGATAATTGCTCTTTGAGTTACAATGTCAGCAAATTTGAAAAATCTCATTTCGAGAAAAACCCGTTTAAAGATTTAACCATCGATTTTTGCAAGATAAAATGATTAGCGATACGGTCTTGAAATTTTTACAGGATATTGTTGAAATCATAAACTGTCGAAAAGGGTAACAAAAAAAATCGATTTTTTGAGTGTCACGCTGGTATAGCCCCTTAATAAAGTTACTACCCTAGGTTCCAAAAGTCTCCGACAAAAAATCCTATTTTCCAAATTTCAAAATTACGCAAACCCTAGGTCGCGAGAGCTGCGCAACAATCGGTTCGGCCCGGTTCTCGACATCTGCACGAGAGCGCCGATCATACGAGACTTCGGATCTGTTACGTATCGATGTGTGGGTACAAAGATTGTACAGAGGATGGAGCGAGGTACGACACAGATCGCTGGAGAATTGCCGCACGGGGCGGGTCGAGGGGGACGAGGTCGAGGTGCTAGAAAAAAAAAATGTGGCAGTATGAAGTAACATCATCGACGAGAGAGCGACGAAGCGAAAGTTTTATAGTGGTGTAGGGTAGGGTAAAAGAGGGTATGTGCGCGATGACGTGTCGCGGAGCCTCTTCCAGTGTCAAACCAATATAAACGGAAGAGCGGCGTTCCATAAAGATGGGGAGGTAAAGCTCGTGAAAGAGAATTGCTCCGATAATGCGCGAAGGGGTGGAACTAATTCTCGGTCTCATTCTCTCTCTCTCTCTCTCTCTCTCTCTCTCTCTCTCTCTCTCTCTCTCTCTCTCTCTCTCTCAGCCTCCTGGTGAGATTGTCGGACGAATGACACGACGACGATTACACTAACGTAGTGCACGAGCCCATGTGCATGCAGTACGAGGCTGTTGCTCGCGGCCTCGCTCCGTGGAGACATCGCGCATCCTCGTCGTTCTCATTTTTTCCCGATCGCGTAAATATCCATGTACATTGATACGTACGAATATACGCGAGTGTATACGTAGTGACGAAGCCGAAAAGTGAAATTTCAAGAGTCCGCGTTCTTTCCTATCCGAACGGAAGTGGCGTCTGCAAATTTAGCAAACCGTTTATCAACGTGTCATTGAACATTCGTGGTTAGGAAATACCAGCTGTGAGAATCGGAGTTTGGTGGAATTTCAATGACTGGAACGTGGCGAAAGTTGGAGCACCGGAAGTGCTAAGGAAATTGAGTAAAACTTCGGAAGTGGGCAAACAAGCTCTTCGGAGCACCGGAAGTGCTCCAAGGCAACTGGAGTTCCGGGTGTGCCGAGCGAACTCAGTGGAAGTCCGGAAGTGATGGGCAAGCGAGCTCTTCGGGGCTCCGGAAGTGCCAAATAAAATCGGCGGCGCGCCGGAAGTCCCAAGAAAACTCTTCGACGCTCCGGAACTCTTCGAGTCACCGGAAGTCTCAGATAAACTCAGTGGAACTCCGGAAGTACGAAACAAATCCGAACGAATGCTACGAAGCTTTGAAGGGCTCGAGTGACATCCAACGAACTCATCGGGGCACCGGAAGTCCCAAGCAAAACCATCCAAGCTTCCGGAAGTCCCAATTCAACTCGTCGGAATCCCGGAAGTCGCCGGGCAAGTTTGCCCCATACAAAGCCATTGGAGCACTGGAAGTTTCAATCAATTCGTCGGGGTACCGGAAGTCACCGGGCAAGTTTGCCCCCTTCGCAAAATGGCCACAGCCTGTTATGTGCCTCCGAATACGTGAAAATGCGGGAAAATTGGGCTCCGAAAATTGGTGAACAAATGAGTGGGAGTTTGGATCGGCGAAGCGAAACGATGATCTACGAGGAAATGATCTATCGTGGATCCTAAATACTCAGTTCTCGTACGTACATTAGACGTCATCAGCAGGATAAGAAAAAACGTAATTTGGTGTCATCATTGACGATCATCAATTCAAAATCGTCAATCCAAAATTGAACTTTTTTGCTCAACCTCAATGAACCCAACATCCCCGAGCAAAACCAATTGACGTCGCTACTTTGATGAAATGTTTGGGAAAAGTTGACGAACCTCGACACGAACCAAACTGTGAAGGATAAATGAAGTTATGATCGGAGTTGAATTGAGGCCTTAGGCCAGTTTAGGATTTTGCAAAAATCGATTGTTTTTTGTTACAAAGGTACCTTAGTACCTATAAAATTATATTCCTAAAGAGCATGGGTGTGAAAAATCTCTAAGAACTCGATTTTCGAAGATTTTTAAAGATTAAAGGCATTGAAACATTATTCATGTCGTGACTTTCTACACTGAGAAAAAAAAATCATTGATCCAATATCTTGGTGTTATTGAATAAAATTTCGTTGATTCAATTGTAAAATTGTTGGTGTAAATAATCGGATTTATTAGTCCACACAAAACGCTATTGACTTTAGTAACATGATAAAATGTTACTAAAGTCTAAATAAAAAGTTTTTTTTTCATTCCAAAGATATATTGTTAGTCGAGACCAATATATTATTGAAACTATCTAAAAAATTATCGCGAACGAATTATATAGTTTTGAATGCATTTTCTGCAACGAACAAAAAAATCGTTTCAATTCATCACATGAATATTGTTGATTCGAGTACACAAGCAAAATTGAATTTCGTTCGTTTGATTCAGATAAAATTTGTATTGAGTAAATATATTATTTTATTTTTTTCACCATATCCGATATGGGTTTCCAAGTACATTATTCGTTAAAATATTAATATTTTATTTTGCTTGAAAAATATTGAGCAAATGTCTGAATTGGTTGAAAAATTATACGAAAAATAAAATTTGTTTCTTGCGAATTTGGTTGAAAAAATTCAACCAAATCATAGCCGAGCGCCACCGAAATTATAGGTGTGAGGAAATCCGTAGTTCTCGGAGTAACCGCTAGAAGGCGCACGCGCGCTTGTTTCTCGTAAGCGTAGCGCGAACCGGAAATCTACTTAAAAATGCCGGAGAAACTCTAAAGAGTATCGCTTCTTGGCCTGTTCTAAGATCAAAGTGTAGTATGTGTTCTTATCAGTTGAATATCTGATATTCTCTCCATGGATATTCCATTGGATATCTGATATTCTTTCCACTATTATCGTGGATGCTCATTCTAATGCTCACTGCCTATTTAAGATTTAAAAAAATTTAAAAACTTTCAATTATTAATATATTCTTTTGATTGCAATGAACATTGATTTAATCGAATATATATATTTTTTTGTACCGAATACTCAATGCGATGCTACGATGACATCTGTACTTTGTGGCAAAAAAATACCATTATTTCGGATCCATAATGATAATATTTCAATCACGATATACACTTGTCTCCATCTCATATTAGTTGCATGATATCGCACTTTTGATATTGTACGAAGTACGAAAATGTTACGTCTAATGACATATTCGTTTTGATGTAGTAAAGGAATAATCCATTCTATTGATTACATTTTTGTACGAAATAAAAATTGTTGTAGCAATCGCTTAATTATTTCATCCATACATCTACAGATTGTATATAGAATGATTCAATAAATTAACATTTTATTTTAAGGATAATGGAGAAATGGAGAGAACAGAAGAGATGTTCAGATAAAATAATATGTTATTAAAATCAATCACATTTCCCAACATTTTATAGTATTGTAACAATGTCATATATCGGTGGCACTCCGTGATCAGACATTTATTTGCATCAACCAATGTATTTTTTTTATTCAATTGGTTTTTTTCTCTCACAAGGAACATCCCTCAGGTGACACCCTTCGATTTTGTTGAAATTTGGATATGTTATAAAGCACCGAAAAGTAAGCGATACGTATTTTTTTTATCGGCGGAAAAACGGTTTTAAGGACTGAAACGCACCCTCAAAAATGGGGATGTTTTTCGTTTTTCGTCGATAACCTTTTAACGGTGCGAGATATTAAAAAACTTCAAATTGCGACAATGTTTATTTTTGTGTGCACTATACATTGGAGATGACAACGATAACGTTATCGACGAAAAACACCCCTATTTTCGAGGGTTCGTTTCACCCCTTAAAACCGTTTTTCCGCCGATAAAAAAAAATACGTATCGCTTACTTTTCGGTGCTTTATAACATATCCAAATTTCAACAAAATCGAAGGGTGTCACCTGAGGGATGTTCCTTGTCACTGTACTAACTTTAAACGCGTTTATCTCGAAACTACATTTTTCAAGTCGACCGGACTCATAACTCAAACGAATTTCAACCGATTCACTTGAAATTTTAACTGTATATTTAGAATTACATTTCCTATGCACTACGTAAGATTTTTTTATTGTAGGGCGTTGTTCCTTTTTTATAAAAAAAATTGTGACGACTTTCTCATGGCATTTTATCTTTGCGTTTGAGAAATGCGCCATTTTGACGAAAAACAATATATCAAAAAAATCTTAGGTACTACTATTGCTATTCTTATATATAATCAAAAAAACTTAAGTGTCTCATCATAACTCAAAAATTATAGGAGCTGTTGGTCCGGCCGTTGACCTTCCAGAAATGAAGGCGTCATCGGAAAAATGCTGCACAGTCGCCATTTTGACATGTATCGCTGTGAAAAAATAATTTCGTATAGTCAATTACGTGTAAAATGAAACCCCCATTTTGTAATTTCGATTTATTTTATGGTTTGGCTAAAAAAAAATCACAAAATATGATATTTTTTGGCCTTTAGAGTGGCCTAAGGCCTTAACGACGAACGATAATCACGATGGACAGAATCATGAGTCAATGCGCTCGTGAGAACGCGACACCTCGCCGTTGCGCGATCGTGCCCGGCTCAACCTCTAGAAGCGTGAGGAACCTTCTTTACAGCAGCGCCGGGCCGAGCTCACCCATAAGGCCCAGATCCAAATACGATCTGAGGAGCATCAGCTTCGAGGGTGGAAAAGTTCTCCCCTGGACAACCAGGTGCGACACGATTCAACTTGATTTTCCAATCAAATTTAGAGAACGGAACATTTTGAAGATTCGAACATTTTCGTAAATGTTGCAGGTCGTCGACGGATTCTATTTCGCGAAGAGGCATCCTCTCCCGCCGCTTTTACGGCAGTATTGAAATGGTAACTAGGAATCAATCGGATTAGTCCTGATGATTTAAGGCCTTAGGCCACTCTAGAGCCCGAAAAAATAGGCTTTTTGGGGATTTTTTTTCTTCAGAAAAACTACAAAATAAATCGAGGTTACAAAAAAGGGTGTTTATCATACATATCAGCGACTGTATACAATAATTTTTTTGAAGCGGTTAAGGCGTTACCCTCACTTGTAGCGCAAAAAGGCCCTTTTCATTAATTTTTTAAAAGAAAACTACAAAACTTTTTTAATCGATCAATGTACCATCTTAAAGAACACATCTTGAAGAACTTTCAGTAATTTTTTTATTGAAAAATATTACACTGTTTAGTGGCAAATGGCTATCAATGAAATAATGTTTTTATATACACGGTTTGCGGTGACCAACATTGCGGCGAAGTGGATCATCTGAAAAAAAAAATGCGGATGGATTTAGTCAAATATAAGTATAAACTAGTCTTTAATCCAAGGATTTTAAAAAATATTCATTTTTCACAAAATGGCGGACAGTCAAAGTTAATGGTTCGATTTTAACGAAAAAAAACGGCCGTTTTTTGGCTATAAAACGGCCATTTTTTTCGAAAGAAAAATCGAACGATTAAAGACTACATTTTTATGTATTAAATAAGCCTGAAAAATTTCAAGAAGATCGGTTCATTAGAGTTCGAGTAATCTTGGTCACCGACTTCAGAAATGCCATTTTGAGAAAAACGCGTTTAAAGTTTCTCTTTCAACGCTCTTTCAACGCGGATTCTTCTCTTTCAACGCTCATATCTCAGTCAATTTTGTTCGGATCGACTTGAAATTTTCAGGACATATTCTCAGATACTTATACTTCAAAAAAATGCAATAAATTTTTTTTTTCAAAATCGCAAGTGGCGGTAACCCCTTAATTTCAAAATGGCGGCTGTGCAGCGTTTATCTCAAAACTGCATTTTTTGAGTTGGCCGGAAACATAACTCAGACAATTTTCAACCGATTCACTTGAAATGTTGAATATATCTTGGAAAATACATTGTCTATGGAAGTACGTAGGATTTTTTTTTCATATTGCATAATTCATTTGTTATTAACAATTATCTGACGATTTTTTAGGCAAATTTTTGGAAAGTGAAATATTTCGTCAGATAATTGTTAATAACAAATGAACTATCCAATATGGACAAAAAATCCTACGTACTTCCATAGACAACGTATTTTTTAAGGAATATTCAACATTTCAAGTGGATCGGTTGATAATTGACTGAGTTATGTTTCCGGCCAACATAAAAAATGCAGTTTTGAGATAAACGCTGTACAGCCGCCATTTTGGAATGAATCGCTTCAAAAAAATTATTATATACAGTCACTGATATGTATGATAAACACCCTTTTTGTAATCTCGATTTATTTTGTAGTTTTTCTGAAAAAAAAATCCCCAAAAAGCCTATTTTTTCGGCCTCTAGAGTGACCTAACCCCTTAAGACGAAGTGAGCGGAGGTGAAGGGGGTGGGGGTGCAGGATAGTGAACATCTCTTAACAGAAGTAATTAATTTATTCAGCTACCTCAGATCGAGCAAGACGGAACGGATGGTCGAAGATTTCGAGTGGAGAACGGCGATTCGCCGGGCGAGAAGGAAGAGGTGGGAGATCGGCTGATCGGCCCTTCAAATGTTTCCGTTTGATTTTATATTTCTTAATAATTACATAATTATTTTATTGTTTCGATCCCCACAAACAAAATTACCTAGTTAGTAAGTAATTAGAGAATTATTTCATTGATTCAATTCCAATAAATAAAGTTACCTAATTACTATACCAGTTAATGAAATATTTATTTCATTGATTTAGTTCCAATAAATAACATTAATCAATTACTAGATAATTAGATAGTAGTAGTACATTTATTCCATGTATACCTTCGTGGGTTTTTACATTTCCCTCCTTCCTTCACATATTTTCTTATCGCTAGTTCTTTACATTAAATAAATAAAAATGCATGAATATAGTCAGCGAGTAGTAGTGAAAAGGAAAAAACAAAAAACAAAATAAATACATAAGTGAATAGAAATATATATACACCTAGCTTAACATAACATCGATAATTAGATTTTTATTTCATTGATTTGGTTCCAATAAATAAAATAACCTAATTACTAGATAATTAGATATTTATTTAATTGCTATAATTCCAATAAATAAAACTACCGAATTAGTGAATAATCAGATCATTATTTAATTGATTTAATTCCAATCAAGAAAATTTACTAATTAGTAAATAATTGGATAATTAATTCATTAATTCCTAATTGCCTAATTACTAAATTGCCTTATTGCTAAATAATTGCCTAATTGCCTAAAAAAATTGCCTAATTACTAAATAATTAGATAATTATTTCATTGATTTAATTCCAATAAATAACACTACCTAATTACCCAAACTAAATGAAGTGTTCCCAATAAAGAAATGCGAATTCAAATGTTTTCATTCGCAACACATTATCCAGTTTTAGTAATTGACTAATTTTATTTATTCAGTACAGACACCACGCTCATTATCCTTTCACTTATAAAAATGAATAAACAAATTGGACGCTGCCTTCGTCTACGACTATCTCGATCGACATGGGGTAAAAAAGATATTCGGCTCTCCGAGCACTCCGGTATTGGAAAATCCTGAGAACCAGACCCGTTGGTACTTCAAGTACTTTCTCGGCAAGCGTGAGTACCACAAAGTCTTCCGCGCATTCGTTTCTTCATCCCACGGATTACTCGATTCGGACGACTTTCGAGATTTTTTTGCCTCGCGTCTTACGTTTTTCGGCTTTTTAATTTCCGTCGTGTCGATTCTACGATTGATCGGGAATTTTTTTCGCGAGCAGTACATCAAAATTACGTGGCCTGTGACGCGGAAAGGAATCCACTATTCCTGTCGGTGGTCCTCAGCGATGGTGGCGACCAGTGCGTTCCACATTATCGTATTATCCTCTGGAGACGAACGGTGAGTCCCAGGAGTTCCATATTACCCCCAAACTATATCCACGTGATTATTTGGTGAACGAAAAAAATGGAATTAAGGAGGGAGATACCTATAGACGAGGAAAAAATTACTGATTTTTTTAAAAGGCAAAGTACTTCGCCATTTTTAAGACTTGTGGTATGCTTTATTACTACTTTCGGGATTGATCTGAAAAAAAAGCAAAAAAATTTTTCCTTTCATTAACGATCGTACGCAGAATATGAACCAAGAAAAAGTGAGAAATGTTGAAAACCGATGAAATGGTACGCGTTGAAATAAAAAGTTTGAATTTTCCGAATTTTTTGCAAAAAAAAATCACTTTTTTGTCTTAATTTTCAAAAATATTTATGGTCATGTTTTCGATAATAACGTTAGAAAGATCGATACCAAATTTCATCAGAATCGGTCGATTAGTTTTTTAGCTGCATGTCACACCAGTTATAAAAATGCAGTTTAGAAGACCGTGCCATACCGCCTCCATCTTTAAAGATTAATTTAATAAATACCACGTAACAGCTAAAAGTAGTAATAAAAAACCCAAAGTCTCAATAATGGTAAATAAATCTGTGGTTTAAAAAAATCATAGAATCAGCAATTTTTTTCCTCGCCTAAATGTATCTCCCATCTTAAAAAAATGGCGCCGCTTTTTTCCCGAGGAAATTCTCTCGTAAAAAAAAACAAACGATTAACGGAGACCGACAATTTTTCTGGCCCAGGGAGCGCAGAAAATATCGCTGCCTTATCCGACCCAGAAGACCACCACGGTGAAACAAATATTGAGGTACGCGACGAATGAAACCCCCCTTCCGTATTATCCTTCCGATTGCTCGTAGAAAAATGAAACTTCCACGGATCAACGGGAAAAATTTCTGTTTCCTTCCCAGCAACTTCTTCGGAATCGACAAGGTCGACAAGGCGCCGCGCGAGATTTTCTCACCGGAAATACAAAAAGTAAGTGTGCCCTTAATGATTCTAGCCGAAATGAACCTGAAGGATGAGATACCTTTAAGCGAGGAAAACTGTTGATTTTCATGATTTTTTTTTAAAGGAAATATTTCTTCACCATTTTCGAGACTTAGGGTATGTTTAATTACTACTTTTGGTTGCCACCTGGTATTTTTTTATTGATTTTTAAAAATGCGATGGATTTTGTCAGACGGCGTAACACGTAGCGTCGGCGGGATTAATCTGAACAAAACCACCAAAGATTTTTCTTTCATTAACACTCATACGGAGAATCTGAACCAAGAAAAAGTGAGAAATGTTGAAAATCGATGAAACAGTACGCTTTGAAACAAAAAGATTGAACTTACTGTAAAAAATGGCTACATTTTGCAATCAGTTTTTTATTTTATTTTTTTTCAAACATATTTAGAGTCTTGTTTTAGACGGTAAGGTTAAAAAGATTTATACCAAATTTCATCAGAATCAAACCGTGCTATACCTCCGCCATTTTTAAAGATAGTAAATAATGATAGTAAATAAAATCTCATGTAGCAGCCAAATGTATTAATAAAGCACACCCTAAATCTCAAAAAATGGTGAAGAAATCTTCCCTTAGAAAAAAAATCATAAAAAATGAGCAAATTTTTGCCTCACCTAAAGGTACCCCCCTCCCCTGAATCCAAGAATGCGCGCCTACGCCACTTTATTTTCTTTGCTCTTGACACAACATCGCAGGATCTCTTGTTGCTCGAGGAACAGGAAGGCTCGGTGAACTTCAAATTCGGTGTCATTTACGCGAAGGAGGGTCAAACGAGCGACGACGAGATGCTCTCCAACGGTGAGAATCCCTTCTCCCCACTCCGCCCCTCCTCACCATGTAGAAATTTTGTTTGGTCCTCCCCAGATCGTACCACATCCCTATTAGTCCAGTAAGAGACGAAAACCCAGCACTTTTTATTGTAGAATATGAATTTTTGACTGAAGGTAGATGGTTGCATACTGAAAGAAACCCCGATTAAATTTTGACCCTCAACTCGCCCCAACCCTAGGAAATACGGGTTGAAAACTTAAAAATCGCCATATCTCGATATTAAATAGCCCGATCAAAAAATATTTCAAACAAAAGTTGTTTGGAATAATAAAATACGCATAATGTTATCTGACGTCCAATCCCCTATCTTTGAAAATAGCGGCACAAAAACACGAGAGCACCACTGACCCAGATAAGGACGCAGCGATATGTCTACTTTGCTCGCACACGCATCAACCCCGAATTTTCGGATCGTTCTTGTTTAAACCCGTTTAATTCGCCACCTAATAATTTTATCGATAAATATGTCAAACAAAAGTTGTTTAGGACATAAAAGTCCGTAAAAAAGTATTAAACGTTCGTCTTCGTATCTGTAAAAATGCGGGAGAAAAAGACGAATGAAAATTTGCAAGACAAAATCGCTTTACCGCCGAAGCACCACTGGGAGCGTGCGTCTCTTTCTGACAGTGATCCTCAACCAGTAATTTTGTGAATGTTCAGTTATCATTTTTAAATACTTATACAATAATCAAAAATATAAAAAATCTCTAGAAAGTAAGATTAACTCTTACTAACGCAATGTGTACCAAAAAACTCGAGATATTTACGACTTTGATTTTATTTTTTATTTTTTGAAACCTCGACGCTTTCGTCCTCCAATTGAATGGTTTTTCGTTTTTTTCTCCTTTATCTTCGAAAATACGAAGATGAACGTTCAATACTTTTTAACGTACTTTTATGTCCCAAACAACTTTTGTTTGACATATTTTTCGATAAAATTATTAGGTTCCGGATTAAACGGTTTTTAAACATGTTTTAAAATATCCTCGGAGGTTGATTGCAAAATTATTATCGCCAGCGACATCCAATTACCCTTAGATCAATTTTGCGTATTTATATTTAAAAAGTGCTTACTTTCATGCTGGTTGCCTATATATAGGGATCCACTGCGCTGACTCATTGGATTCCTATTGGGAAGTAGGGACAAGTATGGGAATTTAGTTGCTTCCCTACGATAATTTCTGCACGTTTCGAGGAAAAAAATCACATTTCCACAAAATCGTCTCTTGAGCTTCAGGCTCCTTCATACCTGTCGATTTTTTCCTCCGTCTCTTCCAGAGAGGGTGAGCCCCGGTTTCGAGAGATTCCTCGAGATCCTGGGCGAGAGGATCCGCCTCAAGGGCTGGGACAAGTACAGGGGTGGCTTGGACGTCAAAGGTAACAGGAATCATCGAAATTACGAAATTGGGGTGAAAGTGCCAGGCATGGGATCCCATAAGCCTGCAAAGGCATAGGAAGGAACATTGAAAATAAAAAAAAGGAAACGTTGAGGCATCCCCCAAGGCGGAGGATTATTCACATTTTCGATTTCCCCAATTTTTTTTCGATCAGGTGACATGACCGGCAAGGAGAGCGTGTACACCGTTTACGCGGGTCACGAAGTCATGTACCACGTTAGCACGAAGCTCCCTTACTCGAAGGACAATCGACAGCAGTTGGAACGAAAGCGACACATCGGGAACGATATTGTTAATATTATTTACACCGACGATCCCGCCGTATTCGATACGTTTAATCCGAACTCCATCAGAAGCCAATTTACGCGTGAGTACAGAAGTCGATAGAGACAGTTAAGGAAATTAAAGGATTAACTTTGTCAGTCAAAATGTTGAGGAAGTATTCAACGAGTTTTTAATTAAATTTAACAAATGATTTACATTCAAGGGGAGATTCAATAAGCTTTTAATTCAATTTAACTAACGATTTAATTTTGAGTAAGCATTTAAAAAGCTTTTAATCTATTTTTCCAAACGATTTAATTTCAAGGAGGGATTTCACGAGTTATAATTTAAATTTAATAAGTGATTTAATTTTAAGGATGAACTTAAGGAGCTTTTAATTAAATTCAAAGCGTGATTTACTTTCAAAAATGATTTTTACCATCTTTTTTTTTCCTAGAACAAATATGCGTGGCATGCCAACAAATTGTATCCATAATAATATGAAAATAACCAAACATTCATTATATATATATATATATATATATATATATATATATATATATATATATATATATATATATATATATATATATATATATATATATATATAATGAATGTTTGGTTATTTTCATATTATTATTATTACTATAAACTTACTTCATACTAAATTTTCAGTATTTCTTCATATGGGCAAATTTTAAATAATTTCGCATGAAACCTTTGTTAAAGTCTATAATAAGAATAATTATTTATTTTATTCTTCATTCCTCATTAGACAGTGCTTTGAGCTTTTTATAGCCCCCTTTAATGTTTACAAAGTAACTAATAATAATAATTATTATATGGAAATAAGAAATATACATAAAGTATATATGTTTATAAATCATGTATAATAATTATTATTATCAACGTTGACATTTATTTCATGCACAATTTTTCATCTTTTCCCCTTGGAAAGAAGAATGAGAATTCAGTATAAAATTAATGTTAACGTCAATAATAATAATTACGTGACAATAAGAAATTATTTATTATTTATTATTAAGTTATAATAATGACAATTATTATTATTATTATTATTATAAACGCTTTTCAGCGTTGATGTTGAACTTCTATTGTAAACAAATTCCCCGATGAAACGCTAGACTTTCCTTCGAGCATGTCGTAAAAATACGTAGAATGCTTGCGTGTCATGTGCTCGGACAGACGTCTTCGCGGTTGTGACGAGTCTCGAGCCCTGCCGGGGTTGGCGAGTAGCGATATACTGCGACGAGACCGTACCGTTGTTCGGTCCGAGTCTTCCCTGTCCTCCGATCTTCGATGATCCCTATAACTTCCGGGAGTTCCTGCTGGTCAAGCTGATCAACGGAGAAAAGGCGGCTTTCGACACCCCCACGTTCTCGAGGAAACGCGAGAGAACGTTGGACGCCTTGTTACGTGACATGTATCAGGAGTATGCGCAAGACGGCAAGAGCAACGTAAGTTTTTGCCGTACTGAAGGTTTTTCTTTGAACATTTTAATTTTAACATCGTTTAAAGTGCATATTAATAAGGGAAACAACGAGCTCCATCGATTGGTGCATCAAAGAGTCTGCATGAACTTGGAGCGAAAAACAGGTCAATTTTCAATATTTTTTTGTGATAAGAATTTTGGAATGATGAGATCGGAATTTTGCACACAATTAATATATAGTCTTGGCGAGTTTGAGTTTTTTTTTAATTGGAAAATATCGATAAACAATGAGGTTATTATTATTCAAACGAAGTGCCGCCGGTGCTGCATGACGAGTCGATGTCGGTGGTTCGACGACGTTGAAGTTGGCATCGTTGGAATGCAACGAAAATTAATTCTTTTAAGGAGTTTCGAGACGATTGACGAAATGTTACAAATTTATACAATAAATTCTTAGTCACATGCTGAATGCACGCAAGAAATTTGAAATCGATCGTCTGCACCGTTTCTATAAAAAATGCAATTGGAAAAAACACTTCTCAACACAGGGAGATGCCTACCCTCATCGCTGAATGGGAGTTTTACTCACGAAATAGTGTTTAAAATGTTATGAAGAACTGTCAAATCATTCAGTACACTATGGCAATTTCGTCATCAGTGTCAAATTGTACTGAGTAGTTTGACAGTTTAGATTAAATATGTTAATTTAATATTTCACTTAAATTAAATTTGAGTTAAATATGTTAAATAGTTATATACGGGACTACTGGTTGTTGCTCACGATTCCGTGAACGGGTTGTAGGACATGTTTTCCTCTATCAAATAGCCCAGTATTGCTTGATACAAAAGTGAACAATTTTCGAGATATTATTATTATTTTTTAACGGAGACTTTGTCCTTGAAGTGCCATATTTCAGGTGTTTACATTTTATTGTTTTTAAAGGAAACGAGTAAAGCTTTTTGAGTGCGGTTTTTTTCTTGCTTTTATTCATGATATACAGAACGTTAAAAAAAATTTTTTTTTGAAAAAAAAACCAAAATGGTGGCCGTTGCAGCTCCGCGAAAACAGGTCCTCAAATCGCGGGAGGTAAACGGCTGACATCACTCAACCTCTTTGTTGATCTGAAACACAAATTCAAAGCATATTATCAATCTGTGACCCTTTGGTCATGGAATGACAGATGGGTTTTTCGTTTAGTACAAATTTCGGAAAATGGCGGCAATAAAAAAAAATCGAATTTTCGCGTTTTTTTTCGCATTAAAAGATAAATAAAAATGCAAAAATGTATCTATCGAAAAAACGATCCGTCATTCCGTGAAGACATACTTTCTGAGTATGCTCTCCAAATTTCAGGTCGATATGTTAATTACAGCGGTCTGGAGAATGTCAGCCATTTTTAAAAACGTGTTTTCGAGAAAAACGCGTTTAAAATTTTGTAATGTGTTTACACAAATGTGTTTATAATTACCGCTAATCGGCAATGCCTGGTCCATAGAGACATCCCTCCTCTTCTTCTAGCTGCTCATGTTGAGCCGCTAACATCTCCCGCCGATTTCAAGGACAAAGTCTCCCTTAACGTGAGCGGCAGGCGACTTAAAAAATTAATTAAAAAGAAAACTGTTGTATGGAATCGAATTTTCAAAGTGATTTGTAGTTTGGGGACGCAGTGACGAATAATTATTAACAATAAAATTAGAATTCTCATTAGACTTGCAGAATTTTGGACCTCTATTTCGAAAATGTTTACGGATTATTCTTATTTTTTTGTTGA
Organism: Ophion ellenae; assembly: GCA_963210295.1. Classification (NCBI taxonomy): domain Eukaryota; kingdom Metazoa; phylum Arthropoda; class Insecta; order Hymenoptera; family Ichneumonidae; genus Ophion; species Ophion ellenae. The sequence goes on from OY723393.1 coordinate 35,287,086, forward strand.
CAATTCATTGTTATTTTGTCCTCAAACTACAAATAATAAGAAAGTTTGATACCACACAACAGTTTTTTTAAAAGAAGACTTTAAAGATGCTTACCCCTGGCTAAAAAAATAATAATAATATATCGAAAATAGTTCGCTTTTGCATAAAGCATTACTGGCTTGTTTCATAGCGGAAAACATGTCCTACAATCCTTTCACGGGATCGTGAGCAATAACCAGTAGCCCTGTGTGCGTGGCATGTATATATATACAGGGTGTCCCACTTATCTCTACCACTCGAAATAACTCGGTAATTATCGACGTCACAATAAAATGTTCCAGACAAAAGTTGTACGGTGTGAAGGGGCCATCAAATGCGACCAATTTTCTTTTTATTTCGGCGAAGGCGCTGACCCACTATAAAGGTCACCGCTACTTTTTTTTAATGGAATGGTACATTTTTTCAACCATCTTGTGGAGCATCTCACCCGCATAAAAAACATTGGGGGGTCAAAGTCGTTCAAGGTCAATCAAGGTCAGTATCGATTATACAAATCTAAATATCTCCGATCGCTACCAAATATTTGATCCGAGATATTTAGATTTGTATTTAATTTTAATAGGTGACCTTGAATGACCTTGAACGATTTTGTATATATATATTTGTATATTTACTATGTATATTTAGATTTGTATTTCATTTTAATAGGTGACCTTGAATGACCTTGAACGATTTTGTATATATATATTTGTATATTTACTATGTATATTTAGTTTAATATGTATATTTAGATTTGTATTTCATATATTTGTATATTTACTGTGTATATTTAGTTCAATATGTATATTTAGATTTGTATTTCATTTTAATAGGTGACCTTGAATGACCTTGAACGACTTTGACCCCCTAATGTTTTTATGCGGCTTGAGGTGCTCCATAAGATGGTTGAAAAAAATGTACCATTCCATTTACAAACGTGGAGGTGACCTTCACGGTGCGTCAGCGCCTCCACCGAAATAAAAAGAATTGGTCGCATTTGATGGCGCCCTTCACACCGTACAACTTGTGTCTGGAACATTTTTTTGTGACGCCGATAATTATCGAGTTGTTTCGGGTGGCAGAGATAAGAGGGACACCCTGTATTTATACATGTATGTATGTGTATGTGTATGTGTATATATATATATATATATATATATATATATATATATATATATATATATATATATATATATATATATATATATATATATATATATATATATATATATATATATATATATATATATATATATATATACACACATACATATACATATACCTATACATATACATACATATATACATATATATATATGATTTATTTGTTTATTTATTTTTATTTATTTATTTATATAGATATATTGTGAAAAAGGTTACTACGGTTAACTGAACCGTTTATAATCAATCAATCGATCGTTTTTCCCGGCTGGCCCGTACACCACACGGCACACAAACTCAGACACACACACACGTCCGATAAAAATATGACTCGCGACTGATCCTCTGTTCGCAAAGATAATGCTCAATCGTCGTGCTCTCTCGGACGTGGTGGACACACCGGGCAGACATCGGGAGGAAACGCGCGCAGTAGAAATGGTGCGAATTGGTCAGGCGTTGAAACTGGAGGCGATAGTGCGGGGTTTGGCGCCCACCTCGCTCGCAACCGTCGGGCCCCTCAAGCCACGTCCCTGGGAGCCCAGATGCATATATCCCGATTTCCCACATGAGATCGTTTGCGGTGACGTATGGCCGGAGAACAAGCTCGTGATCGCCACCGAGAACGGGACCTACCTGTTGGAAGGTATACGAATATGGATTTATTTACAGAGCCACGTCGTACCAGGTCATTGCACCCTTATGTGCACGTAGCGTCGCGTAAAAATAAACGGTTCGACCTATTTTTTTTTTTTTTTTCGTCGTTGGTCGCTCGTTTTTTCTTGCGAGGCAAAAATTCTGGAGACGCGAATCGCGATACAAGGGTTGGTTAGTTTGTGAGCCTGAGGGTCGTTTTATTGACGGTGCAAATAGAAGAAGCGAATGGAGGCGAATTGTGGAGTTATTCTATTGAGAATGTGTGAGAATTGGTGACGAATTGATTGAAAGAAAAAAATATGGAAGGGCGGTCTTTTCTTAAGGTTCTGCAGTCGAACGAACGACCCTTATGAAATTGGAGTTTGCATCGCTGGAATGCAACGAAAATCTGCTAATAGTTTTTTAAGTTGCCTGTTTAGAAATTATCAATTTTAATCTGAAAAAAGAAAATTTTGTAAAATACAAAAAATGAGAAAATAAAAATATGAAAAAAGTATTTCGCCCACTGCACCGAAAATTCTTTTTCATATTTTTATTTCCTCATTGTTATTATTTTACAGCATTTTGTCAGATTCAAATGCAATGAATGCATTAAAAATTATCATGTTTTAATTGCTCGAATTTCTTGCGGCCAATTTTAACTACGAAAATCTGCCAACCGTTTTTTAAGTCGCTTATTCAAATATGAAAAACTGTTGTATAATAATAGAAATGAGGAAATTAAAATTAAAAAGAAAACGAAAATTCTTTTTTATATTTACATGTCCTCATTTTTATTATTTTGAAACGTTTTTTCAGGTTTAAATGCAATAAATGCAATAAAATGCTCGAGTTTTTTGCTCCCAATCTTCACCACGAAAATCTGCCAATCGTTTTTAAAGTCGCTTATTCACAGATCAAGAATGTAAATCTGAAAAAATATTGCAAACTAATAAAAATGTAAAAAACGAATTTTCGTTGCACTGCAACGATGCACACTACGAGACCAACGACCCTTCTAGTGTTACCATGTTCGTCTCGCCGTCAGAGGCTCACAGTTCCCACAGTTTTGAACCTACATGCACGAAATTTCGCGAGTAGATGCTTCAGAGGTAGGTCTTAATTGAAACGTATCAAAAGTTGAAAAAAAATTTCGGGTTTTTCCCCCTCCGTGTAAAAAGGGGTGCATTTTTTCTTCGCGTCCCCTGTCGAGTTCATTGGAGAGGTATTTAAAAATTAAATAAAGGTTCCATTTGCCATTTTTCACCTCTAAGTAAGCCTGGTTTGCAAAATAATTTGCGTTGATGCGAAAAATCTGAAAAAAAAAATCGAGGTAGCAGCATCCGTGAGGAAATTTCGGCCAAAGTTATTTCGGTGAAAGTACGTCAACCATTTCCGGAGATATGGGGATATCATCGCTAAGTTAAGGTAGTCCTTTCGCTTCACACTAGTCATACCACTGATCATACTTGAGACTTGTTTAACATATGCAAAAAAAATTGTAATAACTAAATTTTCCATGTGTAAACTGTTTAATGAATGTTCACATTTAATTATAAAAATGAAAAAATAGTTGTTCCAACGATTCGCGCAGTATTTCTAGGTTTGATAATTGGCAATATTGGATTGGGATTTTTAACATATGCAAAAAAAAATTGTAATAACTAAATTTTCCATGTGTAAACTGTTTAATGAATGTTCACATTTAATTATAAAAATGAAAAAATAGTTGTTCCAACGATTCGCGCAGTATTTCTAGGTTTGATAATTGGCAATATTGGATTGGGATTTTTAACATATGCAAAAAAAAAATTGTAATAACTAAATTTTCCATGTGTAAACTGTTTAATGAATGTTCACATTTAATTATAAAAATGAAAAAATAGTTGTTCCAACGATTCGCGCAGTATTTCTAGGTTTGATAATTGGAATATTGGTTCTATCTCCGTCTCTTTTTACTCAACCAGGCGAGTTTAACCTCCATGCTTCTCAACGTCGATCTGTCAAAACAATGTCAGGTGCGGGAAATATAAAGCATCGTATTCGGGCCACGACTGGTAGAAAGCGTGGAAAATTTGTGTCGGCGAAATATGTCGGTTAAAAATGAAATATGTGTGGAAATTCGAATGAGTGAGATGAGGTTGGGACTACAGTCAGCTGTTGCCTTGCTGTCGCGTCTCTCTATCGTAGCGAGTGGTAATAAATCCAATACCGGAAGTTCAAATTAAACTTGATATTACATAAAAATTAGGTCAATAAGCGTAATTTTTTCTGAGAGCACTGGATTGCTACAAGTGTTAAGTATGTGAATCTGATTATTTTTAAGAATCTGATGGATTCCCACTATTATATACACTTTTGTAGCGATCGGAAATTGGGTTTTTGTATGTCGTCTCGGAATTCCTTCACGAAAATACACAATTTTAATATTTTTTTTTCTCTCTAATTAGGTCGATAAATGACCCTGAAATTTTACAGAAACGATTATTAATATATTTAGAGAAGCTCAAAAAAAAATTATGAAAATCCTATGGATTGAAGCCTAGCGATAGGAGTACCTCAACTTCATGAAAACTTCATTGGAATCCCGTGGAGTAACAAATGAGAACACGCGTGAAAAGCAAAACTTCGATGTTTTTCACTACCCAGACGGCATCTCGCAGCGAATGCTATTCGACAAGTCGGTTCAGATAAAGCAACTGGACGTCGTCGAGCAATTTGGAATTCTTCTGTTCCGGGCCGGCGAGAAGGGTCGCGAGAGCAACGTTCACGTTTTCCGTTTGAACGAGCTCGACCGAGACGAGTCGAACTCGAGCATGGAAGTCATTTCCTTCGATTACGACGAGGAGGATCTCGAGAATCAGATTTTCCATGGGACAACGAGCCAGGGAGCATCCCCGCGTCCGACCGTCACCAGATCGCGTTCTCACGTCAAGGAGAGACGATTGGAGCGCACACGTGGATGCCATCTCTACAGTCTTCCCAGACCCGGGGCCTCCCATTTGCGAATGGTGATACGTTTTTTCGTTTTCTTACTTTTTTTGGGGGCTGGGTTGAAATTCCAAACTCTGAATGATCAGAACGCTCAAAACTCCGAAAATCTGAACACCGTAAAAATAATTCGGCTATGGAAATTTTAAAAGTTTCAAAATTTTCAATAAATCGACGAATTATTTCACGATTTTTTTTTATCGAGGAATGATTGTACGTCAATTTTGAAATTTGTCTAGACAATGTTACACGTTCTGCGTCATTTACAGTCAACTGTAAAATCGGAACATTAAAATTAGGAATTTTAAACCGTCGGCGCATTCAAAGTTCGGAATTTCAACCCGGTCCCCATGTCAAGATCATGCCAGCAAAAGTTTACACAGTTGACTGTAAATTATGCAGAACGTATAACATTGTCTAGACAAATTACAAAATTGACGCAAAATTACTTCATATTAAAAAGAAATTCTTGAAATAATTCGTCGATTTTTTGAAAATTTTGAAAGTTTTAAAACTTCCATAGCCGAATCATTTTGACGGTTTTCAGATTTTCGGAGTTTTGGTCTTTCGTGTAAAATTCTTCCGGAGTTTTGATCTTTCGGGGTAGTATTCTTTCGGAGTTTTGAGCGTTCTGATCATTCAAAGGTCGGAATTTCAAACCGGCCCCATCTTGAATTTTGGAATATAAAAATTTGGAATTTTTAACCGGTGGAGCATTTAAAGTTCGGAATTTCAAACCGGCGCACCGTTTTTTGGAAAAAATCGGCGAAAACGATTTTTAAGGCCACTCGAAACACTTCAAATTTCATCCTTTCGGTCCTGCGGGGACAGTGCCCCGCCGCCCTCTTTCTGCCTTCGCTGTCGTAATCCTCTATTCTAGAAAGCCGAAATAATTCATAAACCTGAAATTTAGCTAGTTCATCGAATGAAATTATTGCAACTATCGTAGAATATTTATTTTCTGGAAAAAAAATGATAAACACCATTTTTCAATTTGACAAACTTTTAGCCGCCATATTTTCGAGACCGATCGAAAAATGTTACACCTCAAGCATTGATAATAATCGGTGCTTATAAAATACTTTAGTCCGATAAATACCAGAATTATTCGCAATTTTTTTCCGGAATCACGTTTTTTTATCCGAATATCGCAATGACGAGCGTACCTTACAATCTAACGCTACTTCAATTCTTCCTTGTATTTTTTGTTACTTCGTAAAACGTTCATTATTATAAAAAAAACGAAGTCAAATCCAATTTTCCGATTTTCTCCCAGTAAAGATGCCAAGGGTATAAAAAAATCGAAGGAAATAGAATTTTTTCTCCACAATTGAAAAAAATGTCTGCAAATATTTATTAGCAATGTTTGGCTATGTAAATACATTGTAAGATTGCACATTTTATTATTATTTTTTTTCATGTTAGACTTTATTGCTTTGGGCAACGCACTTCCGCAGTTTGCACTGGGAAACATTCACCTATCCTCGCTCGGTCTTAAGGGGTCTTTTCACTTTAGACGCTAAAAAAGGCTATTTTCATGATTTTTTTTATAAGTTTATATTATAGATACAAAAGTTGTTACACTTAATAAATACATATAAAAGTTGTTACACTTAATGAATACACTTTCGAAATACATAAAAAAAAGTTTTTTATGTATGTATGTAACCCAAATGAACTTTAAATGCGTTTTTCTCGAGACAACGTTTTTCGACGGCTTATTGATAAAATCTTCGAAACCTGAACCGATCCTTATGAAAGTTAAACCTCATATTTTTAACAACTATAGCTATAGCGCATATCAAGATTTTTTTTTAATTTTGATATCTACTTTTTTTTTTGCCAAAAACGTTAAAAAACACGTTTTTTTTTGTTTTTTCGAAAAATGTCCGAGATTTCATGCACAGACCTACAATTTTTTCAGGACATTTTTTCAACTATCATTTTCATCGATAAATAGTGATTTAAATAAATACATAAATTTTTAAATCTATTTCGAAAGTGTATATATTAAGTGTAACAACTTCGATATCAATATCTGTAATATAAACCTATCCAAAAAATGCATGAAAATAGCCTTTTTTAGCGTCTAAAGTGAGAAGACCCCTTAAGGCGTTACCCCCACTTGTAGCGCACAAGAAAAGGCCTTTTTTATGAATTTTTTAGAAGAAAACTACAAAACTTTTTTAATCGATCAATATACCATCTTAAAGAACACATTTTGAAGAACTTTCAGTAATTTATTTATTGAAAAATATTACATTGTTTAGTGGCAAATGGCCGTCAATGAAATAATGTTTTTATATACACGGTTTGCGGTGACCAACATTGCGGCGAAGTGGATCATCTGAAAAAAAAATGCGGATGGATTTAGTCAAATATAAGTATAAACTAGTCTTTAATCGAAGGATTTTAAAAAATAATCATTTTTCACAAAATGCCGGGCAGTCAAAGTTAATGGTTCGATTTTAACGAAAAAAACGGCCGTTTTTTGGCTACAAAACGGCCATTTTTGTTTCGAAAAAAAAATCGAACGATTAAAGACTACATTTTTATGTATTAAATAAGCCTGCAAAATTTCAAGAAGATCGGTTCATTAGTGTTCGAGTAATCTTGGTCACCGACTTCAGAAATGCCATTTTGAGAAAAACGCGTTTAAAGTTTTTCTTTCAACGCTCATATCTCAGTCAATTTTGTTCGGATCGACTTGAAATTTTCAGGAAATATTCTCAGATGCTTATACTTAAAAAAAATGCAATAAAAAAATCGATTTTTTCAAAATCGCAATTGGGGGTAACCCCTTAATACCGCACGCAATTTCCTCTTGCGATACATCGAGCGGAAAAATTACGCAATGACTGTTGACGCAAAATCGGCGGCCTCGTTGCGCGGGCGAGGATGGGGGACGATGATTTGTAAATAGGTGTTTAATGATCGTCAGTGTGTCGCGGTCGGACGAAGATTGACAGTTCTACAATGGAGGCACAACGCGGCCTGGTCAACCTGGTGCACGTTGGCGGACACCGACACCGTGGACGGTTTCGTGCTCTTGAAGGAGCTGAACGCGAGCGAGCAACCGTCCCTGGTGACGATTATCGAGAGCACGGAGCCCGGTAACGAGTGGTCGCTATGCTGCGCTCTGAGGCATCATTTCGAGCTGATCGCTGCGAACGGAACGTCGAGAATTTTACACTTGGAGGTGTCGTCGACGAAGCCCCAGCTGGTGGCCGCGTTGGACCTACGGGAAGAAGAGGAGCCCGAACTTTTGCTATGTTACAACAGTTGGTTAAAACGCACACTCACTTGACGATATTTCACTTTTTTTTTTGCTCGCCTTCGCGCTAATCGCGACCTCATAATTAACGATGAAGAAATGATCGATGGCGAATTCGCGGAGTTTGCACCGCACGACGTATGACGAACGATTTCGCGACTTTTCTCTTTATTCACTCGTTTTCTCTCGCTCTCTCTCTCTTTGCTCCAGACACCTGCCACTTTCAGAAATTGTACGAAGACAGCGTCGCCTCCAAAGAATTCAACTTCAACTGGAACTCCGTGCCAATAACTGTCGGTTAGTTTGCAGTTCGGATATCAATTAAGGCGGGATTTGACAGGAAAAAAATAAGCAATGTTGAGGGATTTTTTTAACTGAGAAATAATTATTCTACAATTATCAAACTTTAGGTATACTTTAATGGTCTATTCAAGGGGCGATACCAGTGTGGACGCTGAATATTTGGGTGATTTTCGGGAATTTTTTGGAAGAAAAGTACTCAATTAAATGTTTCGAAAAATTAAGAATATATTTGGTTATGTTTGACCTATATTACATAATTTTTTCATAGAAAAATATTTAGATCCACGCGGCTTATGCGCTGCCTTCGGAGGCGCCAAAAAAAAGTTCCTCCACTGCTGACATGATTCCGGCCGATTGAGTAGCTGAAGCCGAAATAGGAAAAAATGTCGTTGAACTGGAAGGTATTTCCCGTACAATGACGTAGGATTTCCGAAAAATATCAAAATCTAACAAAATGGCGTAATTATGAAAAAAGTATTTTTCCTTGCTTATAAAATGGTCGTTTTTTTCAATGCCAAATCGTCAATTTTCATCCCATCAAAAATATCCTAGGTCATTGTAGAGTAAATATATTCAAGAGTACTCAGTTCAAATTTCAAGTGAATCGGATAATTGCTCTTTGAGTTACGATGTCAGCAAATTTGAAAAATCTCATTTCATATTCTCGAAAGTATAAATTGTGAAAGTATAAAAATCTCATCTCATATTCTTGAAAGTATAAATTGTCAAAAAAGGCAACAAAAAAAATCGATTTTTTGAACGTGTCACACTGGTATAGCACCTGAAGTATACAAAACAATTTTTTTTAAATTAATTCATCATGAACATGGCGCAGCTGTGGCAGAGTGTCGCCGCGGAAGTTGCGAATCGGCGTGCAGTCTAGTTTCCCGTAGACTGATTTGCAAAGAAGTTCAAACATTTTTTCAGTCAGAACATGTATACTTTCTATGTGACTCCAACTAAAATGAAGAAAATGCAAATTTAAGAAAATGGCACGCATTTACAAAAAAAATCAACATTTCACACAACATTTCTGTAAAATGTATATTAAAAAGGTCGTTTTTTTCCAAATTTTCAAAAACAATTTTCGTCAAGTAGACGGTACCAATGTTATCAATATTTCTACCAAGTTTCAACTCAATCGGCTTGATAGTTTTTGATTAATCCTGCACGCCAATTTCGATAATGCAGTTTTGAGAAAAACACGGTTGAAGTTCACACCCGCTCCGAATCCGAGCGGTGAGGCACAGCGTTGACGGGCTGTAACGTTTGAAGTTTTTCGAATTTCGCTTTGAAACTGGGAAAATATTCTACATATATAAGTTCTATGGCTTAAAGAAAAAAAGTAATCGATTTTTTGATCGTTGTAAATGCATATCTCGCCTTAAGGTTGATAATTGAAAAAAGAGAGATGTTTCATTGTTTCGTTTGTACTTCGAGGATTTTTAGATGTTTAACGTTTTTCCTTGTTTTTTTTTTTAAGAATTGTCCACGGTATTTGTTATAAACGATACATAGACACAGATTTATTTTCACATCATTATTTGGAAATTGATTTTATTCACGGGTTACACCTAGCTCGTGGCCGAAAAAAGATGAATTTTCGTGAATTTTTTCGGGAACGACGTGTGCAGGTTTTCGAATTTTTCGTTCCATGGAAGAGTATGGTTTTAAGTATTTTTGGTCATTTTTGTAGAGACAAATATTTATAAATGTGGTAGATACAATGGTTTGTGTCTATCACAACAGAAGGCTGTTCGAAACAAATAATCCGAAATTTAAAAAATCAAAGGCATTTAGTTTTTGCACGAAATGATCTAGTGATTGGACGATGGATTTCATATAATATTGATTTTTGAAAAAATAGCCGCAGTCTGAAGGGGATCGGTTTTCGGTGAAAAATGCTCTATTTTAGTTGAAAAAAAAATTATACATCGAAAAAATATTCCTCCGTTCAAGCACTGCTTTTTGATATGTGAAAGAAGCTTGTAAAATTTGAAGTTGATTGGTGCAGCGATTTTTGAGGTGTCATGGTCACCGATTTGGTAAAAGTCATTTTGAGAAAAACGCGTTTAAAGTTCGCACGTTCGCAGGATGTATCTATGAACGCTCGTAACTTCCTCAACTTTGAACGGACTTGAAATATTCGGAGAATATTTTTGAAATGTTATATTTTGGAAATCGGTCGTAAACCAAAAAATGGATATGTTTTAGAATGCCTACTAGGTGTAAGCCCTTAATTATTCTTTTCTTTTTGCAGCATTTACGCTTTGAGTGTTTCACCCTTCAAAAGTTTTGCTGTATAATATAATTCTCCATTTATTTTACTCGAAATTGTTATTTTGCTCTTTAAAATGGAACACATATATGAGGCATTCTTCATCAACTGGGCCACTTTTTTTTCAACCTCTCCAATTTTCTTCAAAATCTGCCAGTTTGAAATATTAGTCAAAAGGAACGTCTGCGATTTTTTAAGGATTTTTTTAGGCGTCCGTTCAAGATTTTCAATTTTTCATTACGAACAGTGTATCCGAAAAAAGATTCATCGAACAAAAAGAAAAATAAGAATAAAAACTTTTTATTTTTACCGCGTAATAAAAAAAAATCAAAATCATAAGTTTTCTACATTGAGAAAATTGAAATTTGGCAAAAAAATGAGAATAACATTTTTTTAAACCTAATTAACTAACTAATCTAATTAATCTAATTACCTTTAACCTAATTAACTACTTAACCTAATTAACCCAATTAACTAATTAACCTAATTAACTTCCGATTCCGGTACAACTTTTACAGAATGTATATCATTGGGTAAAGAGTCTGCGAAAAAATTTCAGAATAGCACCTGCAATGGTTAGGATGAAAAAAAAATAAAAACCCTGCCGAATCTCATAACCGCATATGTGCGGTTATAAAAACCCTGCGAAATCTCATAAAAACCCTGCGAAATCTCATATAAAAAAATAAATACCCTGCGAAATGTCATAACTGCATATATCCGGTTATGAGATTTCGCAGGGTTTTTATTTTTCTTCATCCTAACCATTGCAGGTACCATTCTGAATTTTTTTTCGCATACTCTTTACCCAATGACACACATCCTGTAAAATTTATACCGAAATCGAAAGTGTGTTATTAGGTTTAAAAAAATGTTATTCTCATTTTTTGCCAAATTTCAATTTTCTAAATGCAGAATAATTATGATTTTGATTTTTTTCGATAAAGCGGAAAAATAAAACATTTTCATTCTTATGTTGTTTTTTGTTTGATGAATATTTTTTCGGATACAGTGTTCGTAATGAAAAATTGAAAATCCTGAACGGACGCCTAGAAAATCTTGAAAAAATCACAGACGTTCCGTTTGACTAATATTTCAAACTGGCAGATTTTGAAAAAAATTGGAGAGGTTAAAAAAAAGTGGCCCAGTTGATGAAGAATGCCTCATATATGAATAAATAAATAAATCTATATATATATATATATATATATATATATATATATATATATATATATATATATATATATTGTATATAATCGTGAATGACGAGCATCGTTTCAAACAATAACGACCATTGTTCGCTTGTGCACCATGCAGCTTGTGCCTTCCCATACGTAATCGCCTTTACGACCAACACAATGGAAATACGACTGATAATAAACGGCAATCTCGTGCACACGATAGCCATGCCGAATCTCTGCTTGATCAGCTCGAAACGCGACATATATTTCGGAACAACAGCGCCCGAATTTTTGGCATCATCGAAAAACGACAGATTTAGCATCGAGGGAAAAACATCGGAGAGAGGAGACGATCGCGGCTTATCCACTTCACCGCCCTCCCAGTCCAGCTTGCAAGGTAATCAGCTTATCAATTAATCGCAATGGCTTTTTGTTATTTTTTTTATGAGATCAATAGTTTTTCTTGATGTTGATTTAAAAGGCGGTATATCAATATATTTATTCATTTATTTTTCGATTGATTTAGTTGCTTATTTAGTTATGTATTTATTTATTGATCAAGTGTTTAATTGATTTATTTTTCGATTGATTTATTCACTTATTTAGTTATGTATTGATTTATTGATATATTTATTTATTGATTTATTTTCTCTATTTATTTATTTGATATCATGTCGATTTATTCACAATTCAACATTGAAATCTAGAATCACGTTGATTTTCCAATCTCTCCTCACTCCCTCTTTCTCTGTCGCACGCTCTCTTTATCTCTATCTCTTTTTCCGTCGTCTTTAGTTTCCCAGGCTGATACGAAACCAATGAGAATATATCGTATACCGTTGAACACACTCTCGAGAGGTCCCTCGACGCCTTGCAATCAAAGAAGATGCCCGAGTCCCATCGATCCGGAAACTGTCTCCACACAATCGGCCCCGGATCGCAATTTCTTGTGTGTCGAGTCACACCGGGTTCTGAGCAGGTCCTGCAGCAGCAGTCCTACACCGACCATTGAAGCATCCTCGCCGAGCACGCCGAGCAAATAAAATCCAACTGTCCACCCATCGCATCCTTGTGAATTTTTAGCATTTTCGATGAGCTACGCCAATATGTATCGTTTTAATAAAAATACTAATAAAAATCAATTTCATTGAAAACGCAATTAGAACAAGAGATCATTGTGGATCTGAATTTACTGATTAGGAAGAAATATCAGATGTTCTAGCCGAGCTGAAACTTTTTCCAGAGTTGTTGGAAAATGGCTGGTGGCTGATGAATCCGAAAATTTATTTTGGAAGTTTAGTAGCACATGATCTGATTTTTCGACAGGTGAGGACACATGAGGCATTCCACGTCACTTCAGCCAGTAAAAAAATCCTCAAATAATTTTGAAAAATCGAGTTACTTTATTGAAAAATATTCACCGAGTGACGACATTTTTTAAAAATTTCTGACGTTTTTTCTTGTTGATTACCATTTATTAATATTTTTCCATTCAAATGGCTGTATCTTTGGCAGGATTTGACGTATTTACATTCGTAAGAAACGAAAATGCGCGTCTTTTTCTAGCCTTCCAGAAAAAAATTAATTTAGATTTTATTGAGCAAGTCGAACGTCCGTTTCAGGGCAAAATATGCAAAAACATTTTTTTTCACAAGGAAAGACACTCGTTATTTTATTTTTAAGAATTTCCCTGAATTGTGAATACGAAAAACGAATTTTCCGTATTTTTTATATTATGGGATTTCTAAACACCGTGAAGTAACAGCTATTTTTATTTTTATTTATATTTTATTAATATTCGATTGAAGTGTGTGGAGCACTCGCTGTATGTTTACCAGGTTTTTGAAATGCATATGACATATATGTCATATGTATTGGAGCCTTGGAGTGCTCCACACTCTTCAATCGAATATTAATCGAATTCAATCGAATTTTTTTGTAGAGCGTTAAATTTCCTATAAAACAATGTTTTGGGCATTGCCGTGTGTTTACCCGTAGGCGAGTTATAAAGCTGAGAAGCGGCAAACAACACTTTTACCATGTTAAATAAACGGGAAATAGTAAATCGCGATGAGGGACCTCTAAATATTGATGTAAAGGGCTAAAATTTGGTCAGCACTCATTTTTTGTCATTCTCAACAAAAATTTGAATTGAAAAAAAAAAAAAATCGGCCCGTCTGCTGGTTTCTCGGCCAGGGCTACTGGTCATCGGTCACGATCCCGTGAAAGGCTTGTAGGACATATTTTCCGTTATCAAATAACTCGACAATGCTTTATGCAAAAGTGAACCAATTTCGAGGTATTGTTATTTTTATTATTTTTTTTACGTGAGGGGTCGACAACTTGAAAAATCAATAAAAAAACATTGTTGTATGTAGTCAAACTTTTTTATTATTCGTAGTTTGAGGAAACAGTAACAAAGAATTATCAACAATCCAATACGAATGATTATCAGACTTGCAGAGTTTAGGACCCCTAATTCAAAAATGTTTGCAGATTATTCTTATTTGATTGTTGACAATTCCTTGTTACTGTGTCCTTAAAATACAAATAACAAAGAAGTTTGATGCCATGCAACAGTTTTGAAAAATAAATTTATGGAGTTGCCTACGTCTCACTTAAAAAAAGCAATAATAATAACATCTCGAAAATGGTTCACTTTTGCATGAAGCATTACTGGGTTATTTGATTGCGAAAAACGTGGCTTACAACCCTTTCACGCGACCTACAATCAGTAGCCTTGTATATTATGATTTTAATAAAAAGCCTTGATAAAAATCTGATACTATATATATATATATATATATATATATATATATAAAATTAAAAAATATATAAATATAAATAAAAATATAGATATAAAAATAAAAAAATCCGTTTTTTTCGTAAAACTCTCACTAAAAAGTTCGTAGACGATACATGGGGGCGATTCGGATAGGTGTTGATACGAGGCATCTAGATTTTCCTTTTGGACGTATCAACACCTATCCGAATCGCCCCCATGTATCGTCTACGAACTTTTTAGTGAGAGTTTTACGAGAAAAACGCATTTTTTAATTTTTATATTTATATTTTTATTTATATTTATATATTTTTTAATTTTATATATACATACATATATACATATATATATATATATATATATATATATATATATATATATATATATATATATATATATATATATATATATATATATATATATATATATATATATATATAGACAGGGTGGTCCGAAAAGTCACGCCCAAAAGGAAAATCTAGATGCCTCGTATCAACACCTATCCGAATCGCCCCCATGTATCGTCCTCGATCTTTTTAGTGAGAGTTTTACGAGAAAAACGCATTTTTTTATTTTTCTGTTTTGTGCATCTACTTTCCTCGCAATTTTTCAAACTTGTGTTATCGTTATAAACTGCACTGTTAAGCAATAAATAAATGACTAACTGAACACCAACGGGCTTTAGATTTTGATCACAAGTTAAAAAAATCAGTTTGACCGCATGTCGCTAAAGCGTACATGATAAAAGAAAATACTTATACTAGTCTAAACGACTCCTAATTGCTTTTAAAAACTTCTATAAGAGGAACGTGCATACACAAAAGAGAAAAAACAAATAAAAACCGATACTAAAGGAAAACTCGAAGTTTTTTTTAAATGTTGTTTTTTCAACAACTAAAAAATATCAGAGACCACAAATCGGGTTGATTCGAATATATATTGATACGAAGCATGTAGATTTTTCTTTTGTACGTCACTTTTCAGACCACCCAGTGTATATATCCAGAGTACCAGATTTTTATCAAGGCCTTCAATGGAAATTTATTGAAAATCTGGCTGCATGGCTCGTGGATATTTTCCCCAGCTCCTTTTTTGAGATACCACAAAATAATCTGTGTTAACATTTGACACCTCAAGGTCTCCATATCGACCACAGAAGAATATCGTCTCTAAATGTAATGATTGAAACATTACTATGAATAGTAAAATGAATGTGCCAAGATTGAAGGAAAGATCGAAGCACGCGTGGCAAATATCGATTCTCCCACTTTGAGGAAGCCTCATTGTCAGTTAGTCTATTACTTTATTTCTTTACCAACGGCAAACACATGTTCGCTTTTTTCACGCACAAAAGACTCGACCTAAGCGTGTACCGAATACTTCAAAACGCGCATCCGGATTCAATGTTTTTTCAGCTCCATTCACATGGCTGAGTCAATCCCCCCCCTTAAAATGACTTTCCGTCAGCTGTTCGAACTCTCGTAGTCGTTACGCCTGCACATCAATTCTTGACAAGCGATTGGCTTCAAACTGCGAATGTATTGACCTACCGATAACTTCGTAATTCCGTAATTAGGCTTTTCATTCCAATTTTATTGGTCTCGTATTGGCTTCCTCGGTTTACAGATCAATCCTCGAAGTATAAAACTAATTAGGCGTAGTATTGACTGATTTCGGAATATTTCGAATTTGCAATTTTGATAACGAGCTACATGGCTTTTGAATGGATGAGGAAAACGGCGATCAGTCAAGTGACGTTTCTTTAGTTAAGGGGTTATGCCTAGTCGCAAAAGTCGAAAAATCACTTTTTTTCAAAACTCAATGTATTTTGACAGTATATCATCTTATGAATGTTCCCTGAAAATTTCAAGGTGAACCGATCAAACTTGACGGATTTATAGGCTGCTATGTTGACGCCCGTCGGAACGCTCAGAGCGTCGTTCGAAACGTGAAACGCTTTTTTCTTGAAAGTACGTTTTCAAAGTCGGTGAGCAAAATATCTCAAAAAGTACTGCATCGATCTTTCGAAAATATTTAGGGCTTTTTTTAGATGTAAAAATAGAGTATTTGATCGGGGTTAATTTTATTTGATTGGAGTTAATTTTATTGGTCGGAGTTAAATTCCGTAATTTTGTCCGATTTTTACTTTTGATTTTATGAACGAAAAATGCCCACTTGCTTTGAACACGCGCGATTTTTTATTTATTTTAATTTTCGGAAATTCCTTCGATTAATCATAAGATAAACCAATGTGCTAACGAAATCTGTTTGATTTTTTTATATTAGATAACCTTATTCACCACAAAAGACGTTTTCGAGACGTGCTTCCCGAACATCCGCTGTGAATCGATTATAATTAAATATTTCAACACAAAAAACTTACAGAGTGTTCTCCCGATGATACTTCTTTGAATACCTAATTTTTGTAGAAATTAATCATTACGATATTCGATAAAAAAATCACAAACAGAGCTGTTTTCAACTGTCATAACTAGGAATAACCCGTTAAGGCCTTCGGCCACAGTAACGGGTATAAAATCATGTGCGAATTTAACAATCTTTTTTCGTATGAAAAAGTGATCCACTCATAAAATTAATTACACATCTATTTTGTATGAATATCAAGCTGTTAGAAAATATCTATATATACTTTTTTTTCGATGTACAGAATGGCCGACTACTCAAAACTTCTCGAAACAGCTTTTTTCACATTGGCGTGACAAATAACTTCAACAATTTTCACCCTATTTACTTCAAATTTAAAAGTTACGCTCCTAATTGCATTTCGCAGAGAAGTACGTACGGAATTTCTGATTAATCGAAAACTTTTCATTTTATGAGCAGTTTATGAGCAGTTATAACGAAATTTTTCACTGAAAATTCATTTCTCAAGTTCAAATACCTACAACTTTTGAATAGAACTTTTTTTCTAAATTTCGTACTTACTTCTCTGGGTATTCTAATGTAGATTGACGAGAATTTTTGTTTTTCGTTCTAGGTAAACAATTGTGGATGCTAAATGTCACGCCGCGGAGCGCCTAAAAAACATAACAAAAGAAAATATTAGTAGTCAGCTATTTTGTACATCGAAAAAAATATATAGATATTTTCTAACAGCTTAATATTCATACTAAATAAATGTGTAATTAATGTTATGAGTGAATCACTTTTTCATACGAAAAAAATTGTTAAATTCGTACATGATTTTATACCCGTTACTGTGGCCTAAGGCCTTAAAAAAATATTCGGTGGAAGCGCTTTTATGCTGGGCTCGCAAACTTCGTTACTTCATTTTCCCTCCAAAGAGCTGTTCATCTCCAACGGTTGTCCGAAATGTTTGGGTTTATTTGGATCATAAAACATGTGATCCTCCCAATTGATCGAATGAGAAAACGCTTTGTATTATTGATCGGCCACGATTTTTGCGCGGCAGAAAATATTGTGCTCCCTTCGTGCTGCTTTTACCTCCTGATGACTTCTTCCAGCAATTTTATTGCAGCCCAGCAGTGTGATTTTTCGCTGAAATTATTTCGTGTCGCAAGTCCGCGAATGAGTTTTTGATAAGAGCACCCGTTTCATTCCATTCTTCGGCATTGGTGCCATTTATCGCTGACACGAATCGTGCCACGGTAGCTTTCACTTCCTGTTTGAAGGCGATCCAGTCAGCTGCGGGTATGAGAGGCGCAGCAAGTTTACCCCCGACCATAAGTTTTTCAAGTTTTCCAATCGGCTCATTGGCCTTTTGCGTTGGTGACATTGAATTACCGGCAGAATCTGTAAAGTCCTCGGCACCGCGAGCTTTTTGCAATTTTGTTTCCTCAGCATCAAGGGGCAGCACAGCTTTTTTCGTGAGTATAGGAACCGTCGAGGAGTCATTGGATGTCAAAGTGCCCACCGCTTTCTTCAGTGCAGCAAACTCGTCCTTGATGGAGTCCCTGAAGGCCGCCCACGCTGGATCATTCGGCACGGAAGGGGCGTTTGTCTTGATCGTTCCCAAGGCTCGAATCAAAGAGGCGTTGATTTGACTTCTGAAGTCTTTCCAGTCCTTTATGAGCGAGGAAAACTGTAATTCGTCGAGTTTCGGGATCTTCGGATCAATCTTCGGCATCTTTGGATCAATCTTTGCCTTCCCAACCAACATGGCAGCGTTGCGGATGTCAGATTCGCCCTGGAGATTCGTCAATGTTGAATCCTTGGCTGAGGGCCTCGAGGGATCTATAGTTTTGTTGATTATCTCGCTAACGGATTGGATTATTTCGTTTTTGAACGACAACCAGTCGAAGATTTGCCCTGTCGGAGGGTTTGTCACTTTTCTCGTTGGATCGGTCGTCAATGACGTCTGGGGTGTCGCCTTGCTCGGTATCTTATCATACTGGCTCATGATTTCTTCCCGCAGTTGCGCCCACGCCGTTTTGCCGACTAGCGGCATGTTTTTGATGGTAGTATTGAGGGTATCGACCACCGAATGAATGATGTCAGTTTTGAAGGCGATCCAATCAAACGGCACATCATTGTTGGAGACTGGCATTTTTTCTTCGGCAGTTTCGATTGGCGTATGCAGCCCGGCAAATTTGTCTTTGAACGTGGCGAATCTGTTCATTATTCCTGGACCGAAGGTTGCCCAGGCTGGATCACCGGGTGGAGGATTCTTCCCCGCCATATCCGAGTAAGCATTCTTGACCGATTCGTTCAATTCCTTTCTAAAGTCGTCCCAAAATTTCGTGACCGCTGGATCCTCTGTGGGTTTCAAAGACAACACGACACCGTCTTTCTTCGATCCGGTGGAGGCGTCTCTAAATTTCGCAAAGGTCTTCATGATCTCCTTGCTTGAGGTCATCAAGGCTGGACCATTGGGTAACAATGGTTTCTTGGCCAACTTCGCTGCAGCGATGTTTATCGATTTGTTCATACTGCTGGCGAAGTCGTCCCAAAAACCGGTCGTCCCCTTCTTCGTGACTTGTTTAGCTACCGATTTTTCCGAAGTACCCGAAGGTTTGCCTGGATCGGCCGTGGCTGATGGACTTTTTAACGCAACACTTCCGTCGGCCAAGATGTGAGCGTTGCTGGCTATGCTGGCAAACTGTTTTCGAATTTCCAGCCCATAGGTAGCCCATGCTGGATCCCCGGGGGCCGGTGCTTCCGTCTGTATACGGTTGATGACATCGGTTAGAGCCTTCGACAGATCCTCCCGCAGCTTCAACAGGGCCGAATTTATTTCCGCCTCTTTGATAACCGCCGTTTTGTTTGCCGATCTTGCTGCTTTCATGGACGCTATAGTCGCTTTGATGGCGGAAATTTCGGACAATACGTTTGCCGAAAGTTCGCTGCGTTGCTCAGGGCTCGGAACACCTGTTGCGTTCGCCAGAGCGTTGTTCAAATTTGTCGTTATCTCGTTTCTCAAGCGTATCCAATCTTCGTACGTCGCGTACGTGATTGCTGGAGCCTTCAATGTTGCCGATTTTGCCGATTTTGGAGATTCTTTCGATTTTCCAACCCCTACATTCGAGGATGGTTTTCCCGTAGCTTTAACGATTGTTGGATCAACGGCGTTGATGTCATTCCGAAGATCGGCAAATGATTTGTTCAGCCAGTCCCCGAACGTGATCCAGTCGAGTTTGGCTCGCGCCGAGGCATTGCCGAAGCTATCAACGAGCTCCTTGACAGTGGCGTTTATTTCTGCCTCAAAGTCCTGCCAAACTTTAGGTTTTTCGGCGACTGCCGATGCCTTGACAATCGACGGCGATGCGCTCTTCCAAGCGGACAAGTCGACGCCGGGAAGATCCTCGCACGATACAATTGGATTCTTCGCACCGGCTGATCGCATTACTTCCGGTTGGATTTGATGGATCTCGTCGGAGCAGTCGCAAATGATTTTGCTCAAACTAGTTTTCCGAATCTCTTGCAGTTGAGCTGATCGACGCAAATCAAAACAAAAGGAACAATTATTTCGGTGGATGCTTTGCATTTCGTCAAGACTATCAATCAAACAAGCCGATTTGTTACCTTCGGTAAAGGATTGCGGCCCGTCAGGTGTTTCGTACCAGAACCGATCACCCTGCTGGATCCTCGAGAACTGGTCACCAATGAGACACTTGAATGTCGGTCCGATCAATCCATCGGCATCGTGATTTTCCGCCAGAGCACCGGTATAGAGATCAATGTCGTCAACGTCAGCGTAAAGTTTGGAAATCTCATTCAACGCGTCGACGTTCATGTGGTCGCGAAGTTCCTCAAACGTTTCGGCCTTGCCGAGTCCGCAAAAGTTTCTCCAGGCAGTATAGCCGGGAAGACCGTGATCCCTGCCCCTCTGAATGTTCAACGAGACCAAATCCAATCCGCAAGGAATGGTACTGTTGGAGAGTGGATCTTCGAACAGATGATTTGTCAATTGGGAGGTGACGTGGGTCGTCGTTTGCTGGATCATGTTCGAAGTGGCTGTTGTCAATGACGTTTCCATGCCACCTTTCGAATACAAGCTGTAAGGATTGAAAAGCATTCGATGAAGTTCCACGTAGGAGAAGGTGCCTCTTTCCGAGTCTGTGACCTTCATCAATCCCGGCAACAGGGTATGGGCGAATCGGAAAGCCGCAGCGGCGAAGCTGTTCGCTATGGCTGGATTCACTTGTGCCGAGGCGTTCCTCGATCGAAAGCCCGATGACAGTGGCCTCAATTTCCGACCATCGGTCACCGTCTCACCGAGCACCAGCGGAATGAATTCCTTGTAGGTGATGTGCTGCAATTGAGCACCGACTATTCGACGGGCCTCTTGGAAAACCGTTTCGTCGTTCCAGGTTGGATTCATTTGGGAGAGCTGTCCGGCGAGTCGGTTGTGCTGTCGAGCCCACAACAGGTGCATCGTAGTGAGGTGCAGATTTTCGTTGGCTCTTCCGTCACCTGAGGCGAAGCAGTAGCGTCCCCGAGCACTCTCGATGACTCTGTTGCAACCGTCATTGGGATTGGTGCTTTGGGGCAGCAGGGTCCTGTTGTCGGGTGTTGTGAACATCCGCAACAAGCCACCCTGGCCCGTGCGAAGGTCATTGGTTGTTCGCAGGTCCGGTCCGTAAATGACGGAACCATCGATGAAGGCTGTAACCTAAAATGGCGGGAATTATCGAATTTAGGTTTGAGTGAAAGCTTCCACATGGAAATGGCCCGAGTGGAAAACGTAACTCATCACCGCCTAGCCACAAGCTAGTAAAGTGATGTTTCGAATCGCCATTAGCTAGCCGTCTTAGCTATTGACTAACCAGCTTTGTAACGTTTTGGTCCTCTAGTGACTGAATAAATTTGCAAACTGAATTTGCAAATTTTATGTTCAGACTCATAATCAGTGACCTACACAACCTATGAGTACCGATTTTCATCAAAATCAATCTGTATTATTTGTATTTTCATTCGCCATATTTGATCGGCATAGTAAATTCCTGAATTTTGAGTTCAGATTCGTAATCAGCACCCTCAAAAACTCCAGAGTACAAGTTTTCAAGATAAAAAAATTGCCATTTTAGGCACTTTTTGTCGAATTCTCTCTGCCAACGAAAGGGTTAATTGGGCGAGCCAGTTACTAGGTCGTAACTCAGACCGGCTAGCACAATTTCTACTCGGGGAATAGTCTCTTTACGCACCTGATTGAGTTGTTCTCGGGGTCCTATCTTGCACTGCGGTGCAGGTGCACTCCTGACGAATTCCATGCAATCACGGCCAGCCAAGTCGAAGACCGGATCCCCAGGTCCAACTGGCACGGGAAAACATTCCGGATGTGCGTTGGCAGCCGCGGGACAACAGGACAACGAGATGCCATTGGTGCCCTGGCTGATGGCCGTAGCTGTTATGTCGTGATCCAAAAATTGACCGAAGACCGCAAGCATCACGGTGAAAGCGGGATTCGAGCTTGGCGCTGGTGGATGGACTTTCAGGCTGATTTCCCTCGCGGATGGCAATGTTTTGCCGTTTTTTCCGACTCTC
Organism: Ophion ellenae; assembly: GCA_963210295.1. Lineage (NCBI taxonomy): Eukaryota > Metazoa > Arthropoda > Insecta > Hymenoptera > Ichneumonidae > Ophion > Ophion ellenae. The sequence continues at coordinate 35,309,673 of OY723393.1, forward strand.
GGTGATTCGATGCCGTCCGCGTAGTCAGCCGGTAGATTCCTGATGAACGGTGTCAGGGCGACGCCGAGGTTCGCCGGGTGATTGCACGTGCCGTCGAAACTTCGGTACTTGCTGGACGGACAGGCGAACGTGGCAAATTCTTTGCACGTGTTATTGGGCACCCAGACGTTTGCGAAGTAGGAGCCCATCGATGAAGGCATTCCTAGCTTGACACGAGACTTCTCGAGGTATCGGGTGGCGGCCAATTCGCCGATACCACCCAAGGCCAATTGGCCCGCCTGAAGACTCGTCTTCACCGCGTATTGGTGTCGGGAATCCGGCGAAGGCACTGGCAACGGCGTACTCAGGCTATCGGCTGTCATACGAGAGTCTATCGCCTCTCTTCCAGCCTGCACAGCAGCAAGCCACTCGCTGCTCGTCAGCAGACTTCTATTCGATTCCATGGACATGCGGAGGGCTCCCGGCATCCAGACGGCTTTCAATGATGGTGGCGCGGCAACTTCTCCCGCCTTCTCCAAGTCCTCCATTGATGGCTCGTCAACTTTGTTTATGGAATAACTGACCGCCACGACGAGCGTCATGATGATGATCGCACTGGAATACGAAATGCGGAAAAATCTCAGCAAACTTCGCAGACACAAAATGGGCTTTTTCGTTCGTGGGTTTCTTGCCATGGCAACTCTGTGACTGAAATTCAATGTGCAGGAAATATTTTTCATTAATTTTTTGCCACGATGACTTAAACTTCTCCATTAAGGCTACACCGCTGTGAATGCTGAAAATTTGGGTGATTTTCGGGAATTTTTTGGAAGAAAAGTACTCAATTAAATGTTTCGGAAAATTAAGAATATATTTGGCTATATTTGACCTATATTACATAATTTTTTCATAGATAAATGTTGAGGTTCAAACGACTTATGCGCTGCCTTTGAAGGCGCCAAAAAAAGTTCCTCCACTGCTGACATGATTCCGGTCGATGGAGTAGCTGAAACCGAAAAAGGAAAAAATGTCGTTAAACTGGAAGGTATTTCCTTTACAATAACGTAGGATTTTCGAAAAATATTGAAATCGAACAAAATGGCGTAGTTATGAAGAAAAAGTCTGGTTTCTTGCCTATAAAATGGTCGTTTTTTTTATTGCCAAATCGTTAATTTTCATCCAATCAAAAATATCCTACGTCATTGTAGAGTAAATATATTCAAGAGTAGTCAGTTTAAATTTCAAGTTAATCGGATAATTGCTCTTTGAGTTACCATGTCAGCATATATGAAAAATCTCATTTCATATTCTTGAAAGTATAAATCTTGAAAGTATAAAAATTTCATGTCATATTCTCGAAAGTATAAACTGTCGAAAAAGGCAAACAAAATGGATTTTTTGAAAGTGTCACACTGGTATAGCTCCTTAAATCAATTGTCAATGTGGCTCTGTATAAATGGTTCAGAATCCATCAACAAGGCGCTATTTTTTCGCACTTGCATCGAGAATGGCGTCGCCAGCTTCGGGATCTGTCAGGTGTTCATATTTCGAGCATTCGACATTTTTGCGAAATACAATAATTATTCAACAAGAGATCAATACTTTTGCATTAAAATAACTCGTTTATTCCTATCCTTGATTTTTTCCGATTCTCGCGGTTGTTGCGGCTTAAAACCGGTTTTCGAGTATTTTTATTCTCACGTTCGTGTGAGGTGTACGGTGTTACGTGTGGACGTACACGGTGCCACTCTTTATGGGTACATATTAACCGGCGTGTGCTATAACTCGCTTTCGATCGATGGCCGTTTGAGGCTCGCGTAATTCTCAGCGACGAGTGACAGTCACGTCGTTCAGATTCTCCACTCTATGCAATGGAGATTCCCCTGTTAATTCGATTATTGGATCGTAATTTTACTATTTCTACCAGGGGACGGTATGTTTCTTCATTATTTCAATGAGGTAAAAACAATTTTTCTTCAGAGGGAAAACACGAATCAGTATTTAAAAGAGCCTTGACATTTATTTTTTTACAGATCGTTAACGAAAGTTTAAATATTGCATCTCTTTTTGTATTTCTTCATATGCTTCCAAACATCAATTATTCCCGATATTGAGAATTTATTCGCTTCGAAAACTAATAATGAGGACTATGAGTGTACGTGGGTGTGAAAAATATATATATAATCGTAAGAAATTAATTTGTACACCTAATATAGGTATAAAATGTATTTAGAAAAGTGCAAGAAAGATTTGCATCAATAATGTAGTCTCTATAACTTTTGATGGATTTGAAAAATGTCGAGACTTTTTTATTGATCTAAATCTTTGCTCTCATAAATAAATACTGAACTTTACAAAAACGTAAGAAATGAATGTATATATATATATATATGTATATATATATATATATATATATATATATATATATATATGTGTGTGTGTGTGTGTGTGTGTGTGTGTGTGTGTGTGTGTGTGTGTGTGTGTGTGTGTGTGTGTGTGTGTGTGTGTGTGTGTGTGTGTGTATATATATATATATATATATATATATATATATATATATATATATATGTGTGTGTATATATGTATATATGTATATATATATATATATATATATATATATGCTTTTTTGTAAACTTTCATATTTATTTACAAAGGTACAGGATAAAAAGTTCCTTTACAAAAAATGTCGAACTTCACAAAAAAACTAGAAAGCCATATATATACATATATAGAGTAAAATTCATCTTTTGCTTCTTTGTAAGCTTGAATAATCATTTATAAAGGTACATCATAGAAAGTGCTTTTAAAATGATTATTGAACTTTACAAAAAACCAAGAAATATATATATATATATATATATATATATATATATATATATATATATATATATATATATATATATATAAATAAATTTCTTATTCATATCTTGTTTTTTTTTGTGAAGCTCGGTATTAATTTATACAGGTACAAGAAAGATTTGGATCAATGAAATAGTCTTCATATTTTGTTGAGTCATCATAAGTTATACAGACTATATTATTTATGAAAATCTTTCATGCACTTTGCTAAATACAGTTTTTCAATTTACAAAAAAAAGAAAAAAATTAATTTGAGGACCGATTGGTTACGAATGAAAAATTTCTGCCAAAAATGACTACCAATAATTGTAGCACATATCCTACTTCGAACGATCAAATAATAAATAATTGTTTGTTCACAGAATTAGAAACCAACATCTTCCAAATGGCCCATCCTCTTACGATTACATAAAATGCACTTACATCGTAATAACGTATAACGAACATTTTCGCTGTTGTTCTTTTTTTCGTCTCGTATAAAACAAATGAACGCCGTAATCGTTTCCGTAGAGTGGATAATTTGAGGTATTCTCCGACCCCGAAGCCCGCAACGGTGTATTCTCACCGGACATACTGCACCAGAGAAATGTTTTCTCGTACTGAACATTTATTCCATAGAGCCTCAATCGTTCACGGTACCGTGAGTAATTCTCATAACGTTGCGACGTCCGAGTTTTAGCTTATATAAGTGTACGTCGGCGGGAGTTTTGCATGATCCGTTATGGACAAGAGATTAATGACAATTTTAATGAAACGCGAATCAAAGCTTCTCCTTGTAATTGGTTCAGTACTGAACGTAGGCCTACATTTGTTTATTAGTCGACGTAATCCGCAGGCTTGTGTGGGGTGTACGTTGGACTCTCGTTGGAAGCCCAACAACGTTGAAAATCGACAATAGCAATAAAAAAAATAGGTCATACGAAAAATGAAAATTTCGAAAAAATCTTTGCGTCCTTTTGGGTAAGAAGACTTTTTGCTTGGTCGCAAAAAGTTGGTTGGTCTTGTTTATAACTTCCTCAGCCCTGTGTACCGCGGGTCCCTGCCGTACAAATTATTTTGATATTGACGTTTCCCATACAAGACTCGTACGTGTCCCATGAAGACCCGAATGGGTGCGAGTCTTGTTATTAACAAAATTTACTCACCATTTAATATTATTATATTATGAAGGTTATATAATAATAATAATAATAATAATAATAAAGACACGAGATAATAATTTTTCATTGAAAATTAATTTGTAAAAATTGACCTGAACAATTTTAAATAATTACGAAATTTGAGGAAAAAAGAGGCCGGTAAATAATTAACGCGAAAGTAGTAGAACAAATATAATAATGGCTTCGGGTAAGGTTGCCCCCCCCCCCCCCCCCCCCTCGATCGAGCTTAAACTTGCACAAACCTTCCTTTTAATATTTTGAGACAACCCTTAAGGGGATTTTCGGCGACGCGCAATTGTTTTTGGGTTTGTTTGTTTGTTTGGGTGGTTTTTTTTTAACAACACAGAGAGCGCGATAACATATATAGGTATGAACGGAAACGTACCAGATATATATATATAGTGGGCACGCGTTAAAAAACTTTAAAACTCAATTTCTCGAAAAATATTGCGAGTCGCTGAAATTTCTTTTGAGGGTTGTCTTAAAATATTAAAAGGAAGGTTTGTGAAAAATTTCAGATCGAACAGAGGGGGGGGGGGGGGGGGGGGGGGGGGTTCGGAACCTCATCCATGGCTTCTGTCGAATATTTCAAAGGCAATTTGTGCAAAACTGGTTAATGCTTAATCAGCAAACTTAATAAATTCTTCTAAATTGAATAAATTGTTCTAAAATAAATCAATTCTTGAAAAACACGAAGTATTTTACATTCAACGGCAACAAGTGTCCAGAAAACAATTTACATGAAAATAATCGTAAAAATACAGAAAAGAATGATAAACTGATTCTAGGAAACAATTATTTGACAATAACAAAAATAAAAGATAAATAAAACGAAATAAATAAACAATAAAAATAATAAAATGGATATAATCGAAATTTAAACAGGTCACGAACAAAGGTACAAATTTCCTGTGTGCAATCAAAAATCAATTTTCTCACTTTCCACAAACCCGTGCACATATCCGTCCGTCTTGTTTCCCAAAGTACTGATCGAAGCTTGCGACTTGTCTTTTTTTCGCCACTCGTCAATCTGTCTATATCGAGTGCACAGGCTTCGCGTCCAAAGGGTAGGCGGTTCAAAAGTCTACAGGTGCTTGTCTTCGGGATGCAAATGAATATCACTTACACTAGGAACGCACCGAAGCAGCATTGAAAATGGCGCATTTTGGTTCTTCGATTCACCAAAATTCCAGCAAATTCAACGTAAGTCGGCGGATCGGTAGGTCGCGTGAGAGAGGTCCTTTCCGTGACGACCATCTTAATGAGTCACCTCGAATGTAAGAATATATTTCTCGAGGATCACCCTCCCGTTGTATCAAGTTGCACGCCGGGTACTGACCGAACCAGAAGAAACACGATCGCACATACGAAGCCCTCGAACGTCACTGGCCAACTAACGATCTTACGCTTTTGCTTATGTTCCATCGACTTCCAGTGCACACACCTTGCACACACACACACACGCACACACATACTGAACCTACTCGCAACGAAGGGCCTCTAATTAAAAATGACAAACTTTAAAATATTCGTGCATATACAGGGTGTTGGGAAGGTCGATGCAAAGCCTTAAGGGGGTGATAGGTCACCTCGTTAGGAACATATCTAACCTAGGTTACCTTAGTCCAAAGTCTAAGGATTTCGAGTTATCGTGGTACGCCCGGTTTTTGGAAAATTTTCCAAAATTAGGTACCAACTCGTTCATAATGTTCAAACAGACTTGGTACAGATTGGTAACTAAAAACTTATTTGAGTCGTAGCTTAATGTGTATTCAATCGACGAACACCAATACAATCATCTGTATCTACACGACTAACTAAATAGGACGTGTTGAATAATTAAAAACTTGTCAAAAAATAAACATACCTCTTATGTTATTTATAAAAAAAGATTTACTTATACAAAATTATCGGCATAAATTTTAGTTTTTATTGAAAACTCGTTTAAAAAAAAAAAAACTAAAAAGCGCTACTTTTTAGTTTTTTTTAAATATAAAAATATTTAATCTTAAATGAAATAATATTATAATATTAAAATATTAAAATAGGTTTTAAAAAAGTAGCGCACTTTTTTATACTCTATCAATATATATATATATATATATATATATATATATATATATATATATATATATATATATGTATATATATATATATATATATATATATATATTGATAAAGTATAAAAAAGTGCGCTACTTTTTTAAAACCTATTTTAATATTTTAATATTATAATATTATTTCATTTAAGATTAAATATTTTTATATTTTTATAAAAAGTAGCACACATTTTTAAAACTAATTTTAATATTTTAATATTATTTAATTTAATAGTAAATACTTTAATATTTAAAAAAAAACTAAAAAGTATCGCACTTTTTAGTTTTTTTTTAAATGAGTCTTCGATAAAAACTAAAATTTATGCTGATAATTTTCAATATATATATATATATATATATATATATATATATATATATATATATATATATATATATATATATATTGAGTAGAAAAAAGTAGCACACTTTTTAGTTTTTGTTTTAATGAGTCTTTGACAAAAACCAAAATTTATGCCGGTAATTTTTTTCGACAGGTCATTTCAACAGCCAATACTGTGGGTTGATTCGAATCCCAAAAAAACGCACAGAAAAAAGATTTGCAAATACTTAATTAATGAAAAAAAATAATTAATCTAAATTAATTGAAAATTAATATCGTTTTAAAATAAGATATTTCGTATTTTAATTCTAATTAGTTTAAAGAGAAGGCAATTTCACGTCACCGGCTACGTTTGTACTACTATATATTTTTTGTTGTTGATACAACAACGTCATCTGATGATGACGAATGGAATCAACGAAGTAAAATGAAAAGATAAATCAATCATATACTGAGTTTCGTTAACCAAGCATCTCTTTTTTCAGTGCCAGCGGTGCCTTGAAAATTAACAGAATAAAACGCAACTTACAGTCTCTTAGACGTTGATACTAACAATGATCATTCGTGCAGAAAGTTTTTTTATTGATTCATCAAGTACTGTAGGAGCCCAATGGATTGAAATCAAATCAAGAGGTATCCCAAATTCTAAATTTTTCATAGTTTCATAATCTCTGCAATATTATATATTTTACAATAATATATATTGTTATGATATTTTAGTATAATATATACTATATAATGATAATAATATACATTATTTCAATATTATAATATTATATTAATTTATAATTATCTTTCAAAGACAAAAATGATGGATAAAAAGTATTGTTTATGGAATATTTCAAAAGGATCGAAAATGTGGAAATGAAAAAACGTGGTCGAGTTCAAGAGTTACATTTTTTTTGTCTGAAAAATATGACTTTCACATTCAATAGGTGCTAAAAAAAATCCGAATTAGGATGTGTTCGCCCATGCGGTCGTTCGTCTAAAAGTATTACTCTTCGCAGTTGCACACTCCGTCCCAGAGAGTAAGAAAGGGGAGAGACGAGAAAAAGAAGACTTTCCCACGATCGAATTTTTTCCGTCGTATGATCAGCTTTGGCTGCTTGCTTGCCGGCTGCTGCTTCCCTTGCAATCTTTGGTGAGCTCGTCGAGCGAGGCAACGTGAACGTAGAAATTCGTACGATTCCAATCGAACTCGGCGTACTGAAAGGTTGCCAGATCATCGGTGACGAGATAAAGCTGCCGCGTTGCGAGATCGAGAGCCAAATCGTTCGGGAAGACCATAGTTTTGTTGTCCTGTGCAACGATACCTGAGCCAAGAAAATCAGTCATCGGTTATGTCGAAACGACAATTCGTGTCGGTTCAAATTGCGTCCAGCTGAAATAATATGTTCTCCAAGAAAAGAAAAAAACGATCATTCGTATCAAATTCAAGCAGAAATACTTTGTTTTTTAAATCATCGTTTTTTAGCTGCTTTCAATAAAGTGTAGCTCACACATTTAAGTTTTGAATTGAAATTTATCAAAATTAAAAGCTGCAAATTTGAATTAATAAAAATCGAAAGCTGTATTTTAAATAAAAGCTTCAACTGTCAATTTGTTTAAATTAGAAGCTGTAAATTAAGAACTGTATTTGAATTAAAAGCTTGACAGTTTTATTTATGTAAATAGTACGTTAAAATGAGCTTTTGTTCTTTTTTCATGAAAAAATGAAATCAGAGTTTTTATTCGACCTTAATTTTTGTATTTAAAATTAATCAATATTACATATTGTCAATATTAATTAATACAATTATATTGACGATGAAATCCCAGCTCAATTCGCGATTTCAAACAAAACAAAAACTGCGACGAATTGTCAAGATTCGAATAAATTTTTCTCGACAACGATGCAGCGCAACTTCCGGAACCGAGTGGAATTTCCTCGCAAAAAAACAATTATATCGACAATGAAATCCCAGCTCAATTCATGATTTTAAAAAACTGCGTTGAATTGTCAACATTCGAATTGATTTTTTCTCAATAACGATGCAGTGGATTTTTCAAGTTGGCCGGAAACATAACTCAGACAATTTTCAACCGATTCACTTGAAATGTTGAATATATCATGAAAAATACGTTGTCTATGGAAGTACGTAGGACTTTTTTTTACATTGCATAGTTCATTTGTTATTGACAATTATCTGACGATTTTTTAGGCAAATTTTTCACTTTCCAAAAATTTGCCTAAAAAATCGTCAGATAATTGTCTGAGTTGTGTTTCCGGCCAACTTAAAAAATGCAGTTTTGAGATAAACGCTGCACAGCCGCCATTTTGAAATTGATCGCTTCAAAACAATGATTGTATACAGTCACTGATATGTATGATAAACGCCCTTTTTTGTAATCTCGATTAATTTTGTAGTTTTTCTGAAAAAAAATCCCCAAAAAGCCCATGTTTTCGGCCTCTAGAATGAACTAACCCCTTAAAAAAAATCAAAGCAGCAGTTTTTTTCTCGCTTAAACATATCTCCCTTAATGCAATATCGACTCATTTGGAATCGAAAAAAATTAAGTCCGTCATGTTTACTCACGGAACGTGTCGGGATTGAGTTCGACGTTGCTATCCCAGCAGGCGAGTGCGTTCTTGTTGAGTTGAGTGAAGTAGATGATGCCAGTTTCAGGATCCAAAGTCATTGCAGTTCCCTGACTATTTGCTCCCTTGTTCCCGACGGCCCGGAATTCCTGGTAATAATGACGTTCCGCCAGGGCCGTTTGGTCCTTGATGAGATCGGTCGACACGGCGAATTCGGTCGTACTGGACATCGCATGGAAGTAGAGAGTCTTGGAACCGTTGGCCAATGGAGGACTGAGGGTCAGACCGAAAAGCCCGTCGGTCCATTGGAATTCAATTCCATTGATATTGTAGTCACCTTGGGAACGGGGAGAAGTATGAGATTAATTTTCCACCCTGGCTGATGATGACAATAATGATAATGATGATGACAATAGATAAAAATAAATAAGCAGCAAGAATCATAAATAAAAATATGAAATATGATATAAATATATTTATGTATATAAATATATAAAATTAAATATAAATATATATAAATAAAAATAAAAATTGTAAAGATCGGAAAATAATGGTACCGTGGATTAGGGTTACTTTGATCAATTTTGAAATGAAAATCCACATATCTTTTTTAATAACATCGCATAAAAAAATGCTTAAATGAAAGCATCAACTCTTATTAGTCTTTTGTATCTTCCAAATGACAATTTAAAATATTTAAAAATAAATTAGAAAACAAAAATTAGTCGTGATCAAAGTTATACTGAGATATGGGTTACTTTGGTACCCGCCATTTTCTTAATGAGAACCGGAAGTAGCCCCATAGAGGAGCATTTTTCCTAAAGAAGAAAAAAAACGGTCAACGCGATCGAAAGTTACAACGATTTGTATTGTTTTGGGGTTACTGTGATCGAACAAATATCACACCTTTACTTTTTAAAGTCAACTTTATTGATAAATAACTGGTATTGTATAATTATTCACATGGTAAAACATCCATAAACTTCGAAACATTGAAAAACGAGGCAAAACAATTTGAAATACTTATATCTAGGTATCTAAATAACAAAACGAGATCACATTCGTTTCATTAGGAACGTGGTTCACTTTAAGTAGGTCACGTAACAAATCACACTAATTGTAAGACAAAAAATATCGAATAACAATTTGATATTTTTTTGTCTTACTATTTACAACTTACAACGATAAAAAAATATCAAAAAACAATTTGATATTTTTTGTCTTACAATTAGTGTGATTTGGTACAGAGTTGCAGAATTGTGGGTTAAGAAATGTTCCTAATGGACGCATTAGGAACATTTCTTAATCTACAATTGAAACTTCCAATTGAAAAATCATAAAAAGACGAAAATCCCTGAAAATACTTCGAGACTAGCAATAAAGATAATAAGTGGGGTGAAATTGATCAATGATCAATGTTACCCCGTCGAAGCGATCAAAGACACCCCAACGAAACGACCGTCGTCCATAGAATATGTTTTTGAGGTTATGCCACACAACAAAGCATAATGGTGTAGTTCAATAAACATCTGACAAGATGATTGTTACCAAAAACATGTCATTGCAACACTCAACTTGGTATTTTTTAAGTTATTCGAGCATAAAGAATAGTTCAAATACATTATTTACGTTTTTTTATATTTTTACGGTCACTAAAGAGACATTCGGGCTTGCCAACCGTAAACAAAAAACTTTCGGTCGCGTTCAGGAACTTCGTAATTTGAATTTAAAAACAAAACAAAGCTTTTATCGAAGTAACCCCAATCCACGGTATTGAAGTTTGGATCGTTGGACTGCAACGAAAATATTATTTTTTTCGTATTGCCAATTTTTTTCGGCGCATTTATATAAATTGTTATACTATTTAATTATTTTTAAATTATTATTTTATTATTTGCTATTATATTTTATTATTTATTGTGATATTTTATTATTTTATTATTATATTGTTAGTAATATTTTATACAAATAATACTGAAACGTTTCCGAGGATCTTTATTAAAAGTCTGTAACCAAAATGTGCATCAAAAGATTCTCGATAATCATCAAGAAATTAAGAAAATGAAGACGAATTTTCGTTGCATGCCAATGATGAAAATTTCAGCAGCAGGAAAAATGTAATTGTCGAGTAGTGTCCAATTGATTTAGTTTTACGTACCAGCCAAGGGGTCGAAGTAGAAATAGTTGTGCTGTATCCTCCAAGAGTCATTCTTGGCGAGGCTGTACACGACCAATCCGTAACCACCGAGATCGGAATTGTAAACGTATGCGTCATCGCAGTTGTTCGGATCGACGTCGACAACGGTATCCGCGAAGAAACTGTGGTCTGTCAAATCGCTGTCCTTGAACGTGTATCTGTGAATAATCTGAAAAATAACGGGACGTCGATCGACTTGGATTATGATTTTTTTTTTTTAATTAACTTGCTCGTCCTCCTATCTCTCGTCTCCTCACCTCATTCGTCTTCAGGTCAATGGCTATTAGCTTCGGAGGTTGAACGACTTTGAAGTCACCCCAGATGTCGTCTACCCCACTGTCGACTGCCCACATACGATCGCACGCGTCGATTCTCATTCGCAATATGTTTACGATCCCATCCTCGGCATGGATGTCGTTGTCCTCCCAACTGGGATACGGGGTCAGACGGGGTGAGCTTTCGTCTTGGAAAAAAAGAGAAGAAGATATTGTTGAGATCGGCTAATCTTCGATTTTTATAAGGTTGGGGTTCGCGTCGTTGGAATGCAATGAGAAATACTTTTTTTTTTGTTATTGCACGAATTCCCTTTGACAGACTTGAGCTTTGGAATACGCTGGAACAATTTTGTAGAATATTTACTTAGAGATATGGTACTTGGTTCATTTTGTACATTTCATTGCAAGAGTTGAAGGCTTTGTAAAATAGTTCATATTTTTTTATTAATATCAAGTCTACGAGAAAGTGCTGTCCATTTTTTAATTAAGGGGTTACCCCCACTTGCGATTTTGAAAAAATCGATTTTTTTTATTGCATTTTTTTGATGTATGAGTATCTGAGAATATGTCCTGAAAATTTCAAGTCGATCCGAACAAAATTGACTGAGATATGAGCGTTGAAAGAGAAGAATCCGCGTTGAAAGAGCGTTGAAAGAGAAACTTTAAACGCGTTTTTCTCAAAATGGCATTTCTGAAGTCGGTGACCAAGATTACTCGAACACTAATGAACCGATCTTCTTGAAATTTTTCAGGCTTATTTAATACATAAAAATGTAGTCTTTAATCGTTCGATTTTTTTTTTCGAAAAAAAATGGCCGTTTTATAGCCAAAAAACGGCCGTTTTTTCGTTAAAATCGAACCATTAACTTTGACTGTCCGCCATTTTGTGAAAAATGAATATTTTTTAAAATCCTTCGATTAAAGACTAGTTTATACTTATATTTGACTAAATCCATCCGCATTTTTCTTTCAGATGATCCACTTTGCCGCAATGTTGGTCACCGCAAACCGTGTATATAAAAACATTATTTCATTGACGGCCATTTGCCACTAAACAATGTAATATTTTTCAATAAAAAAATTACAGAAAGTTCTTCAAGATGTGTTCTTTAAGATGGTATATTGATCGATCAAAAAAGTTTTGTAGTTTTCTTTAAAAAAATTCATGACAAAGGCCTTTTTTGCGCTACAAGTGGGGGTAACGCCTTAATATAAAATAATACATTTATTATGGCGGGACCCCACTGTGAGGCGTAAAGAAATCGATTTTTTTTGCATTTTCTCAAAGTATACATATTCAAGATTATATCAAAAAAAGTTCGAGTTAAAATATTGAAAATTGACCAAGTTACAGACGATTCAGTGAGAACATTACGATGTAAGTATAGTGAAACTTTCAATCGCCTTTTGCCCGAAACGACTTTGCTACACCTGGCCGAAATCGTAACTCTAGCTATGATGATCCGATTTACAATTTTTTTAAACCAAAATCTCCGCAATTGCAGTATCTATCATACGTATTTGTGTTTAAAAAAATTAGTATATTTCCTATAGCCCCCGAATAATTTAAATATAATTTAGTACATTCACTTTAACCCCCGAATATTAGTGAAAGTTTCTCCAAAATTACACTTTTTTAGAACACCCGCCATTGTGTGAATGCTTTTTCTCAAAAAAAAAGGCTACGTACAACGAGAACTACATTCATATATATTATAAAACTTTTCATTTTTATTGTTCAGATCAACTAGTGTCAAGTTATCGATCTGGCCCTTGGACTACATTTTTTATGCAGAGGCTCAGTTATGCCTCAATAACGTTGTTAGTTTCTAATTTTCTTAAATACAAATTTACACGAAACAACTTCAATGTACGCTTAATAACATACCCTTCTTTCCAAATTCCAAATAAATAATCCAGTAGACAAAAAAAAAGGAAAAAAAATATCTTTTTTCGGCCCATCACAATCATGTCCCATCTCAATATTTACCGAACAATGTAAGTCCCACTATATTATGTTTTTCAGTAAATATTGATACACTCTATATTTATGAGCATAGAATAAATTACTTTCTTCTATACTCCTATGCCTCCGTTATTCGAATCATTCCACGCGCACTTGACGCAACTATTAAAACATTTCACGTCACAAAGAGTACCGCTTACTTTTGGCAATGGCTTCGCTGAGGCTGATATAATTGAGATTCGCCGGTACGCCTTTCTTCCATCTGGGCACCGTTATGAACAATTTGTCTCCCCATACGTTAACGCCGAGTGGAAGATTGCTCGTTGGCGAAAAATCACCCGAAGCCTCGTAACTCCTTCTCACCGAGTCATTTGGAAAATTCCAATCAATTTGTTTCCAAGAGAACAAAGGCTGGAGCGGATTATTCTCTCCGCTGACAATGGTCAGACCAGCCAGCAATAGCAGATACAGCATTTCTGATAAATCTGCAAAGGAATCGTAAATCATTAACGGACGAGGCGATACGCCGAGTGCCTGACGTGCCATTAATTCATTCATGATAGCCACACCCTGATTGGATCGACGCGCCTCGAATATATATACATACATATATATATATATATATATATATATATATATATATATATATATATATATATGTATGTATGTATGTATGTATATATATATGTATATCGATTGCACTTTTCATTAGGGTACGAAAATGACAATAAGAGCAAGCCTCCTCGTTGTTGGAATCGTGAATAGTGGAATCGATTGTATTTGCACAAACGGCCGAGAAACGTAACAATAATGATGCATGAGTACACACTTTTCTATCACACTAGGCTGATATAAATATTCACGTTTACCTGATACTTATTGCTCTACGGTAAACCACATTATTCGCGATCTCATGCACAATTGTGGAATCAAAGTCTTTTAGACTCAAATTGCAAATGATGTTTTTCCAACCATTTTAAAGTCTGAATAAAAAAAATCAAACAAACAGCTATTATGGGTACGAGGACGAAATGATTTTTTTAAAAATTATTTTGGGCAGCACTTGAGAATCGAACTGTTTGAAGATTTTATTTGTGAGGAGCGCAGCGTCGGATGAATTGCAAGATAATTATTTTACATCGTTGAACTTTCAACTGATAGATTCAATTTCTGGACGCAAATAATGTTTTTTTTTTTAATGTAGAGAACATTGTCGATGTTTTTGCAAGGGTAATTAAAAAAAATGTAAACGAAGTAGAAGACTGTAGAAAATGGGTGAAAATTTGACGGTGCTTTGGTGTTATTGAAAAGAGACGTCAGTGTCGAGGTTGCGATATACTTGAAACAAATATTATAGATTTCGTGAGTGAGCTCGTATACAATTTAGGAAAGGAGTTTAGAAAAAGTGAGAATAAATTTGGTACAGAACATTGTTGATATTGAAGGAGAATAGAACTCTACGAAATTGTTCAAAATGTATCGATTTCTTGGTACAGCATTTTTTTAATGAAATTTAAGTTCATTGAATTCGAATTAATTCAGTTTAAATTGAAAAAGACCTAGAAAAATGTGAAAATCGGTAATTCGCTTACCGATGTTCTTTGGTGTTTCAACTTGCTCGGGGCGCAAGTTTCGTAATCAGATTTGATGTCGACGAAGATATTAATAGCGACGCAAATATCTTTACTTCCCAGATATATTTGCCCGGGAATTAATTTTGCAATGTTCGGTATCGAAATCGTTAAAAATGTATCGTTGTTTTGGCACAGAATATTTTTGATATCAAAAAATGTATATAACACTCCGAAATTGTTCAAAATTGCTTGGTACGGAACTTTTTGAATGAAAATGAAATTAATTGAACTGGAATAAGATAATTGCAAAAAAATTTAAATAGTAAAATATTAAAATCGATATCTCGCGTACCGATTTTTGGTTCTCAGATTTTTGGTTCTGGAAGATTTCAATTCCCTCGGTATATTACCGGAAACAATTAATTCTGCAATGTTCGATATTGAAATCGTTGTTTTCGTACAGAACATTTTTGATATCGAAAAAAAATCGTAGAAAACGCTACGAAATTGTACAAAATGTATCGAATGATTGACACAGAACTTTTAAAATAAATTTATATTAATTAATTTGAATTAATCAAGTTGAAAAAAATGAAATATAAAAATATAAAAATCGGTAACTCGCTTACCGAAAAGATTAATTTCGACGCGAAAGATCTTAATTCCCTTGACATAGATTTTCGCAAACAATAAATTTTGCAACGTTCGATACGGCATCGAACGCCTCACATGCGAGAGCGGTGCAGGTCCCTCGTGAGTTGGGTCAGCTCTTTTTCAACATCATTGTTGCCGTTTAAATATAACGAAACACACACGGTGTCGAGCGACACTTTCTCCCCGGAAAACTAGTACCGCGTTGTGTCTCTTCGAGGACTCCACTTACAATTGTTAATGGCCCAATTTCCGAGGCACACAGAACCAACTTTCCGACGCACGAATTCGTCATTCTCTTTTAAATCGTCCTGTCTCAAGGACCCGCGAGCAGAGATCCGGTCTCTTATTATTGCATCCGCGATGTATATTTGTGCGGAAGTAAATCAAGGACTTTCGCGAAGGTCTTTGTTCGCACACGAACGAAGGATAATGCGAAGGAGAAAATTAACGGAAGCTAATTTCCTGCTGTGTCCGAGCCCAATTTCAGCATTTTTTTTATTTTTCGTGTTCCACGAGAACGAAGCCAAAAATCGTTGTCATACTAGAAGTTTTAGTTCCGGATGTTGGACATTTTCGAGTAAACAAAGTGCGGACAATAATAGAGCCCTAAATAAAAGCAAATAAAACGTTCTACAAATTTAGTGAATTTACTGCAAAAGCTATTTCGTATTCTAGTAGGTCTGTATTGTGTAGTATAATAATATGAACAGTATGACGTGTTTTATCCTAAGGCGGGTGCCTGAATAGAAGGTCCAAAAAAGCGTTTTTTTCGGAAATTTTTTTGGAAGGGAAAAAAACAAGTGAGCGCAGTAAACATTGAGGTAACTTTTCATGTATATATGAAATGTATAAAAAAAAATTTCAACATGAAACAATAAATGACTGCAGATTTATCAGCCTATTCCATGTGCGTCTTGCCACTGCAGTCCCCAATCGGCGGGAACTATGCAGCTCGTAATTCTTGACTGAACCAAATAAACCAATACAATTTTCAATTGTCATATATTTTTCTTCTCGGTGAATTAAGAAAAAATCGTGAAATTTTAACTTTTCTCAGATTTAAAAAAAATGTGTTAAAAAAAAACACTTTAACGTGCTATAAAAATGATTTAGAAATACTTTTTCAACGACTTTTTTTATTCACTTTGAAGAGATTTTCATACTGAAGAAAATAAACTTTGGTTTGATCCAATAGGTCGTTTAGTTTTTCTGCTATCACGACCGCCGATTTGAAAAATCGTGAAATTGAAAACTGGAGAAAACGCGCTTCAAAGTTTTCAATAGGAGGAAATATCAATATGGAAGATCAATCGCTTCTCTGCTTTTGGCCTTGTATCTTCAAAAACATTTACAATTGGCCCCTGTTACTTTGTAAATATATTCTTGGATAATTTATATGTCGATTTAAGCAATAAAAAAAACGATTTTTCGGACCTTCTTATTCAGCCTCCCGCCTTAATTGACCGAAACTAAAAAAAAACACATTTATTTGCAATTGAAAAAATCAATTATTAAAAAGGTATTAGTTTTTTTGCTCTGTAGTTTCTCTTATTTATATTCTAACGTCTTCTATATTTAAATATTCCTCTACGTCTAATATGGACACGAAACATTTTTGAATACGTCAATTATTGACAAATAAAATTTTAATCCATCAATTATATAATATACTGTTTTTGTATTTAAATATGTAAATATTTCATCTTTTATTAACGGTGAATTTTAAATATATATATATATATATATATATATATATATATATATATATATATATATACATTAGGTGCACAAAACAACTTCTTGCCTTACTTTTGTTGTACACTCAAAAATTAATTTGTATAGTCAAAGATTTTGATGAATAGTCCCCATAATTTTTGCTGAGCTTAACAATGATTGGGACTATTGCCGTCATCCAAATGTTTTCCGTGTTTTAGTAAATGAATTAAAAAATTGATTAAAAGAGCCAGAAATTACTGTTTACTCTGAATACAATAAATCACTAGTTGAAAAAACGGTAAAAATCGGTTACGTGAAGACTTCGGGAGTCTGCGATCTCCAAGATGTCTCGCTCGTCACAGCAATTAATTATGGATCGAAATGACGCACGGGAAGATTGAATTGGAGGCGTTAGTTTTAAAGATGCCGTAGACAGTATTAGGACTCACCGTAAACACACGTGAAAAACGCGGCTACCTGTCGTATGGTACAATCGGGAATGAAGCTATGGCGAGTTCGGTCCTCTTTTATACCGGGGACGATACTACTAGTAGTGTGTAATCCCACATGGGACCTTTTACTTTTAATCGAATGTGCTGGTGTGCTACGCGATTTTGAACATTATTTTTTCGCTTCCAATACCTCGTAGAGTAGTCTGAAAAAAATCTCTCATCCGTTTTTAGACTGTTCCAAAATATTTCGATTTTTTTGAGCACTCGCTTCCAATTGGCACCAAGGCAGTCAAAAAAATTACATTGAGCCTGGATCAGTTGATGAAGAATATATTAATTATCTATGAATTCATTAATTTGCTGTTAATTAATTAAAGGCAAATTGCATTAAGGAATTAAGAATAAAAAAACTAACGACCGATTGAGAAAAAAGAATTTACGGTTAATTGAGAACGAATTTTTCAATTGAGAATCAAATTACGGGATTAAGAGTAACAAATAAACGATTAATCACGAATGAAGATTAAAGTTTTAATTACGTATTCAATATCAAAAGCTACAATTATGGATTAATAATCAACGACTCCTTAAACCCTCAAAATGAACTAATAATTGAGATCACCAACTAATCGATCTTAATTAATCATTAAGATAAATAATTAATTTACCAAAATTAATAACTAAGACTGATAATTAATTTATCTTAATTAGTGACTAAATCTAATAATGAATTTATTCTAATTAACAAATAAGATCAATAATTTATCTTAATTCATAATTGAGAGTAATAATCAATTCATTTCAATTAATGATTAAGATTAATCAAGAATACACATTAACCACAAGAGCATTAAAACAACATCAGAAAAATCTAAAAAAATAATGATTAATTAAGGATTCAAAATTAATGACGGAAGTATCATGGCAACGTGAAATAAATTACAAAAATTAACGATTAATGAGGAATAAAAAACGATTGACGAAAGTATTATAAAATGTAGAAATTTTTCTTTTTTTATTCACGAGTTCCTAAAGGTATACGAAAAATCGAGGACCGCAAATCAGACGCAGGTCCGTTTGGCGTGGAACGACTCGTGTACGGACGACAGGATACCTGTACTGTGCGCGTCCGAATGTTTACCTGCCTGATGTTTCCCATGTTTAACGGCTTGAAATCTCATCCGACAAGCCCTCCTCGCATTCTTGTTAAAAATTCGTCACTGTCCATTACGAAAAAGCCCGAAAACTTAGAACACTCAAGTATACGTTGACAAACAATGTCTAGTCGTAAAGTAATATCGGAGCATAAACTTCAGCGGTATGCAAATATTAAAAGCGAATGTAGGGAGAAAGACAATCAGCCTTCGCAACGTTACGAAATATGCTCGTGCTTGGCAATGTTGTAGTTTCCATTTGTTTGGATCTTCGTTCCGCGTAGCGTTGATACGCAAGCACTCACGCTTTCAGCGCTAGTACAAATTAGCAATTCAAACAAATCCAAGCAAACTCATCAATTTTCCCGACGTCGTAGACAAAAATAAAGGCCACGGTATTGGCGCGTCAAAACGTCAAAAAATAACGAATGCTCTTCGCACTGACACCGATTGTTAAAACGCTCGAACGCGATGTCCCTTATCAGCAAGTATTTTTAAAAAAAGCGAGTCGCTGGGGCATCTTAATTTTTATCGAAAAAGAAATATATTTCAGGAGAAACGCAGTTATACAAAAAATGTCATGTATCATAAATAAAGTTTATTCCTTTTTGAGTAGTTTCGATATGATCCTTAATCTACCTATATTAAATTTATTTTGTTCTTGTATAATTTGTTCTGGTTAGAATTGTTCGTTGCTACGGCTCTTCATTTCCTGTCCTTTTTTTTCTTCAGAGTTTTGCTTCGGCTTCCAATTCCTTGATATTTGTTACTTCCTTCACTTTCCTGCAACGAAAATTCATCGGATATTGACATATGCATGACACACAAAACCCCGTGGCATTCTGTGACAAGTGAAGTCTTTTTTCAACCGTTCACCAGGTGCCCCTTTTTTCAACAGTTCACCAGGTGCAATTTTTTTTTCAAAAGTTTTCCAGGCGCCATTTTTTACAACAGTTTGCCAGGTGCCATTTTTTCACGGGGTGCACCATCAACTTACTTTCCAAATTCTTCTCCGTCCTGTAGTGTCTCGGGGAGCTTGCACCCAGCCGTTTCCGGTAGTAGCAAGCACAGTGCTGCCCCGATGAGAGGGAAAATTCCGAATATCACCGGTGGTAGCCAGACCTTGATCAGTGCCTTGTTAAAATAATGTTCCATTAGTAAACATCCACGGGCAGTATTTTATTACATTTTTCCCGCAATTATTATTATGATTATTATTATTTTTATAAAAGTAGTAGTGGCTTAGTGGAGAAGGGTTAGCCTGGTGAAATCCCGGAATAATGCTACTCATGATTTTTTGTTGTCCAATTCGGCTTCGACAGGCCTGAAACGGTTTATTGTTCATTTGTACTGAATTTAACATAAAATAAGTGATTTCGAATAATTTTTTTTTCGTCAAATTCAGCGCGAATGAAAAATAGACCGTTTCAGGCCAGTCGAAGCCGAATTGGAAATCACAAAATCATTACTAGCATTATTGGACATTGAAATGGTAAAAATCGTCTAAAAAAATATGATTAATTCGACAAAAAATAGAAGGAAGAATAGGCCCACGATGAGTCCAGTCTTAAAAATCATGGAATGGATCACTCTATTTTAGAGAAGTTTTTAGAATAATCAAAAAAAGGCAAGCATCTTTAAAAAAAATAGTTTTCACTTCAGAAGCAAAAAAAACGTTGACATTGATAATTGATTTTTTTTTGCATATTTTTAAATGAAAGTATGCTTCAAATTGTAAAAAAAAAATATAGTGCCATTTGTCGATATCTCAATTAGTTCAGGAGTTATCAGCGTTTGAATGTTTTCAAAACTTCTGAAATCGCCTTTTTTATGAAAATCATAACTCCTAAAAGAGAAGACATAAAAATGTAAAAATTAGTGTAAATATTCCTTTCATGGGGTACAATTTTACAAAAAAAATCAGGAAAACAAAAATGGTCGGGGCCACGGGCTAGCTGAACTGGCGCGGAATATCCCATATATAACAAGAGAGGGAAAGAGAGAGAGAGAGGATGCAACGACGTGTGCATCGCTTCAATGATATTCCACCTAATTACACGGTATCGATGCTCTGCCACTTCCTTTTGAATGCATTTATTATTATTATTGTTGTTACTATTATTAATACTATACATATATCCCCCATGGAAATTTATATACGCAAAAATATACTGCAAATTTATTTTATTAATAATTGTAATATATGTGAAATGTATGCCATATATTGAAAATATATGTTGCATATATGTGCCAAATTCTAAATTTCGTAACGTTTTTATATATACCACGCATATATATGCGTGGTATCACTGTATATCAATGTATCATATATCAATGATATATGTAGCATTTACCCTGCATATATACCACATTTTTAAATATATTTTTCTGACAAAAAAATAGATTGAAAATATATCGAAAATACATGCGTCGTATATGCCTCATATATGCATCATATATAGTGTTTATACGTAGCATATATGTTTTGGTCAGAAAAATATATCGAAAATATATGGGTCATATATGCGTCATATATTTGGGGCATATATACTGAATATATACGCATTATTCTATTTTTCGTCACTATATATGCGACCGATATATATATATATATGTAGCATATATTTTCTGCATATATTTTACATACATAAATTTCCATGGGGGATATAAGTTGATATTGAATATATATTACTAGTTATGTATGCATAAATCAGTCATCGGCTTAGGCAGCGTTTCCCGAAAACTTCTTATGGCTCGGATGATAACCGATCATTCGAATACTGCGGCTGGATCATTGAGTCACAGCGTACACCAGAAGGTGCTGCCACAGAGACGCCTGTGTGCGAGTGCTTCATTTCATACGCATATTACCATCCGGAGCGAAAGTTGGAAGAGGTAGGAATCGAACCGGTCGGCAAAATATTTGTCCGGGCTTTCCTCCGCATTCAATGAAGTAATGATCTAGTAGCGAATCCGAAACTAAGATTTCTACTTTGTCCGAAAGGGCACAGCCGGTCAAACGGCAGTGCAGCTGAGACGTTGCGAGTGTTGGTGAAAAGTTTAGAAAAATGAGGGTTGGAAAATCCTGCCGACGTTTTGAAGGGATTGCGTTTGTCACTTGTACAAATACAATCAAATGAATTTGTTTTTTTTTCATTCGATTTCTTCTTTACAAGTCCTTGTAAAAGAATGAATCAAATGAATTAGCAGGTTTCATTTGATTTCATCCATGCAATTCCTCAGAGAGGAAAAATCTAATGAATTTGCATTTTTCACTTGATTTCTTCCTTACATGTCCCTGTAGAAGAACGAATCAAATGAATTTGCATTTTTCATTTGATTTCGTCTATACGAGTCCCTGCAGAGGAAAAATCAAATGAATTGGTATTATTCATTTGATGTCGTCCCAACAAGTCCCTGTAGACGAAAAACTAAATGCATTTGTATTTTTCATTTGATTTCTTCCCTACTTTGTCCGAAAGGGCACAGCCGGTCATACGGGAGTGCAGCTCAGACAACGCGAATGTCGGTGAAAAGTTTAGAAAAATGAGGGTTGGAAAATCCTGCCGACGTTTTGAAGGGAGCATGGATGGCGTTTGTCACTTGTAGAAATATAATCAAATGAATTTTGTATTGTTCATTCGATTTCTTCCATACAAGTCCCTGTGGAAGAATGAATCAAATGAATTAGCAGGTTTCATTTGATTTCGTCCATACAAGTCCTTAGAGAGGAAAAGTCTAACGACTTGGCATTTTTCATTGGATTTCTTCCCTATATGTCCCTGTAGAAGAACAAATCAAATGAATTTGCACTTTTCATTTGAATTCGGCAATACAAGTCTCTGAGAACAAAAATCAAATGTCAAAAACTCAATGCATTTGTATTTTTCATTTGATTTCTTCTCTACAAGTCCCTATAGAAGAAAAATCAAACCCACTTATAGTTTTAATTTGCTTTCGTCTCGACATGCCCCTCTAGAATAAAAATCAAATGAATTTCTATTTTCCATTAGTTTTTGTCCCTGCATGTTCCTACAATCGAATGAATGTTTTGTTTTATACTATTCCATATTAAATATATATACTATTTCTATTTCATTTACCAATGAAACGACGAAAGGAGCCACCATCGAGCCTATTCTAGCGCACATACTGCTGGTGCCAACACCGATATTTCGTACGACAGTTGGAAAGAGCTCTCCGGAGAATAGATAAGCGGTGGTGAAAGACACCGACATTCCAACGATCCCGACGCATGCCAGTATCAATCGCAGCCATGCCGTCTCTGCGCACAGAATAAAGGTCATTCGTTCCCATAAATTATCTTGCTTTGTAGCTTCCGTTATCATCGTACATGAAATGGCGTAGTTTGATTTGTTTTTGGAACTTTTCCTACTTTCTGAAACGACGAGAAGCAAGAGCGCGGCGATTCCCGCGACGCTGTTGCTGCATATCATAGTAATCTTTCTGCCCAACGTATTCATCGTCCACCACGCAACAAAATTACCCGGTATCTGTATCGCACCGGAAATGGCAAAGTTCATGAATATATTGCCTCCAACTTGACCTATGTATTGGCTCATTCCGAACAATCCCATACCGCATACTATCCAGTTGAAAAATATCGAGAGTGACTTTGTCCTCATGTTGGGCGTTCTTACGAGATCGAGAAACGAGGCTTTGCGATCCATCGCTGTGCGTCTCGAGTTCTGCAAAAAAGAAGATCAACCATGCTTTCATTCCTGTCGAATCGTTTCGCACCCATTCATTGGGTTATCATAGATCTTGATAAATCATCAATAACTCGATGTATCGCTTTGATTCTCATAAAGTTCCAATCAAGCATTCCAGTTTCAGTTTGA